>MJHO01000001.1:11546461-12009888 GCA_002076135.1 Xerophyta viscosa | reverse complement strand
GTAAGACCCCTGGGGCGTCAAATCGAAGTAGGGGGAAGGGAGCGGGATATTGACAAACACTGCAACACAAACGCCAATGCGCAAACACAAAAGGTTCAATTCGATTTTTCAAAATGTAATGTACAACTTTTGTGGTAACCCTGACAGGTCAACCAAGCGTTACCACTGGGGACCTCGATAAAAACCCTCAAGTCTAAAAAAAAAAAAAAAAAAAAAAAAAAAAAAAAAAAACTACGGCTGCGGCTCTTGTTCGGCGGCCTCGGCAACGCAAGCCTCGGTAGGAACAGGAGCAGGGGGAATGGTAGACGGAGGCTCGGCTTCGTGAATGCAACAAAGAAAGGAGTCCAAGACAGCAACCCAGCAGAAGAGACAACCGGCCGAGGAGCAGCTTCAGACCCGACAAGCTCAACCTCGGGAAGCATGGCTGTGACGGCCTGCCGGACCTCGGGCGGTCAAGGGATGCTTGCCAGCTTCGGAAGGAACCGGCCCCCTTCTGGCGGAGACTCCAGCAGCCCTTCGGCAAGGATCCTCCCGCAGCGGCTCTGCTCGACAGCTCGGGCAATCTCTTCTTCGTCCAGAAATTCGTACTCTCCTGGCCCGAGCTTGTCTTGACAGAAGCGGCGGCACATATCCACGGCGTCCAACACCCAGTGAACGGCGTACCCATAAAGAGCATGTTTCTGGGCTTCAGACGCCAGGTAGTCCGCCACAGCCGATTCCCGGGAGGCCGCGACCTCGGCAGCCTTCTTCTCCTGCTCGCCTTCAGAGCTCGGTTGCATCCCGTTCAAGCTGCACCTCAGGTGGCGGCCCTCAACGCCGGGCCACGTCCGAGCTCGTCGTCCTCTCCGACCTAGCTTGAAGGTTCAGGTCGGCCGATGGTTTCCTTCACTCCGTCGCCTCCTGCCGGGCACAAGGTCTCCAAAAGCAGCCCCGTCTCTCCAAGGCGCTTCTTTGTTCTTCCTCCCGGGCACGGAGTCCTTCCTCCAACTTCTCCGCAGCTCATCCCGGCTCTTCCCCCCCTCACATTGACTTCCAAGTTGACGGCGGGATTCGAAGGGCTGTTGGCCTTACCCCCCCCCCCCCCCCCCCCCCCCCCACCCCTTTACGCGCCAGCCGCCACTTTGCTTGCAAAGCGTGAAGAAAAAAAAGAGTCATGACGCGAGCCACGAAATCAAAGCAAAGAACTACACGAAAGATTACTCACCCTATACGACGCCAGAGAGAGAATGTTCAGCAAGTCCACGTCGCCAAGACTGCGCAGCTCCTGACGATCCTCCGAATATGTGGCTGACACACAAAACGCGACAGCATCGGAGACGTTCTTCAAACCCGAGGCGCCAGTGGTTCTCCGCCTAGCGGGAACGGGGGCAGGAGCAACTGTCTCCGGACGAGCCGATGAGGGGGGAGCACTAGGAGCAAGTGGTATGCCGGCAGGCACCCTCTTGAGCTACGGGCAGGAGAGGTCGGGCTGGACACGTTTGGAAAACCAGCCACTGAGCGCTGGGGAACAGGAAGTGGAGTCGGCCACTCAGAGTTGGCTCGGCTCACGAATCGTTATACCCCCTCCAGAGCACCCCTTAGAAGACGCTTGGGAGGGGGGCCTTTGAAACTTTTGCTCTTTGCACAAGGGCTTCCCTCACGAACTGGTCCATGGGCCGGTGATGAAGCTGTCCCCGGTGTCTCGGCAGGTCCGCAGTGGAAGTACTCTAATAACCTATATCGCCTCGGGACTTCGGGCGGTTCTTGAGTATAGTCGGCTTCCGAGGTTGGGTCGACCGGGGTTTCCGGAGCTGGTGCCGCCGCTCGAACGACCTTCGTAGCCGGCTGCTTCGGCGGGGCCTTGGTCGGCGTCTTCCGGGTCGTGGGCTTCCTAGCCGGAGCTTTCCTCTTCTTCTTCTTCTGAGCCGCCTGCCCCGGCCTCGGTTGGACGAGGAGAGAAGCTTGTATTGCTAACTAAACAAAAAGACGAGAAACGAGTCAGATACAAGGATGGGAAGACGGAGACCGCCGAGTCGAGCAAAGACTACGTACCCTCCACAGTCGACGAAGTGACCCCGCAATGAGGTTGAAAGTCATCCTCGGTTGAAGGCAGTCACGTCAATCGTCCCGTCGAACTGAAGTATCTACTGAGAAAGCCCGGTCGGAGGTCGTCCCCGACAAGAGTAGGAGGCGCGAATCATCGCCTCAGGATTCGGCAATACGCCACGGCTGATTGAATTTATAGCTGGGGTCAGGCGAACGAAGAAAAATCGCTTCTTCCACCCTTTGACATTATCGGAGCACCCACGATGTTCTGGAATAAGAACCCCTCCTCCGGAGTATACCATCCCACGAGAGTTGGGACTAACGACCAACTCAAAGACGAGGCGGAAAAGTCGAGGTGGAGCAGAGTTTGCTTGGCCGCCAAACGTACATGAAAAGGGCCACCATTTTTGGATGGCGCAAGAAGGGAACCAGCGTTTGCGAGTGAGTTTGGGAGGGCATGAGCCCGAAAGCAGTGAAGAAGCAGATGAAGCAAACATTCAAGGGAAGACGCATGCCGAATCGGATGTGATCGTACACAACAGCTATTTCGTCCTCGTAAACGTCGTTCATCCTCTCCACCGGGAGAGGGGGACGAGCTCCAATGTCCTTAGGCCAGGCGAACGTTTGCCTCCACGACCGGATATTGGTTTTGTCCACACGGGAGGCCACGGTCCCTGGAGCCACGATGAACTCCTCAGCGGAGTCCTCGGCATCCGTAGGACGAGCGGGTGAGGATGAAGTAAGGAAGGTCCGACGGGCGAGGCGGAGTGCCCGCCGGAGGGACAGAAGAAGAAGGTCCGACGAGCGAGACAGGAGTACCCGCCGGAAGCATGGGAAAGTGAAGGTGTTGCCGGCTTCTGAGGAAGTCACCGGAGGGAAGGAGCATTTAGCTCCGCTTGAGGGGACTCCTTCGACAGAGGCCACCCTCTGAGTCAGAAGACCTTCAACAATAAGAAACGACGAGTTTGGGCCATCGAAGGACTAACCTGAAGAGCCTGAGAGTTGGAGGAAAAAGAAAGATCGCCGGAACAGCAACACAGACGCCGGAAGAGAAGCAATGGTTCTGGAGAAAACGGCAAAGGTTTTTTCGAAGGGTTTTGGTGAGTACCAAGCAACACCCTTCGAAAAACTAATAGCGCGAAAACGTCCTTACCATTGGGACGCGTGTCCCCTATCCAAAAAAGTAGGGACACGCGTCAGCAGATCACAGGGTGATGTGACTGCGGGCACAGTAAAACTTCCGCCCGTAAGCTAACACTTTAAGCGGGAAAAACTCAACTTCTCGCTCGAGTATAAGAGGGAAGGACGAACCCGACACCGCGTGAGGAGTCGATCCGACGACCTCGCCAGAAGAATCCCGAGCTCGTCGGGGGGCATTGATATAGCGCAGATCGGCTTGCCACGTGTCAAAAAAAACTATCAGAAGGGCTTAGAAATTCAGGTTCGAGTCGAATGATCCGACTCGAAGAAGTGCATATGACCCGATAGTATCCCGACTCGGGTAATACCCTGGCGAGCCCGTACTACGTTCGACTCGGGAATTTGTTTCGAAGAATCGGAGCCGCCTCCCGACTCCGGATTATCTCAATGGACCCGTGACGGTGTCCCGATTCGGAAGTATCTGCAGACCTAGATCGACCCCGGACCTTTGAAGTAACCTGAAGACCCGAGTCGGCTTTCAACCGTCTTAGAAACCTCCAAAAAGACCTGAGTCGGTGACCTACTCGGATTATCTACGAAGGACTGAAGTCGGCCGTTCATCCGCAGCTCGACTCGAGAGACACTCCAAAGACCCGAGTCGGGAACTTCCCTGGGCTCTACTCGGAGCACTTCCACCCATCAACCCCAACGGCCTCGCGGAAGTTGCGGACCACGACAGCGACGGGTACACGAAGGACACCAGTCAACCCCACCTTTTTTGGAGGAGATCCTACATTCCCTCAACGGCCTGCTGACCGGCGCCGCGCGCCTGCCTTACCAGGGCCGGCCTATAAAAGGCCATCAACAGGCACCGTTAGACGGGCGGACACTTTTATTTTCTCGCAGACTTAGCGCAATTTTCTTGGTGCCCCTAGCTTTCAAGCGCTCGGCAAACCTGAGTGAAGAGTTTTGAGTGATTGTAATCCTTTTCTTATACTAATAGTGAGAATTACGTTGGCATTACGGTAAACAGCCCGTGGTTTTACCTTGTTTCCCAAGGGTTTCCACGTAAAAAAAGTTGTGTGCATTTACATTCTGTTTCTTGTCTCTTCTTGCCATTCTTCCGCTTTCGAACACTTTATTGATCGGTCGAGGACCAGCTCGATCAGTTTCCAATTTGAATTCGTAGTTGGGAGCAAATACTCAGCTACATTGATTCCGAATATTGTTAAAAATTGTTTTTCTCTTATAAGTTTCTTTGAATTATTTTACTTTTTAATGCGCAGACAATTTGAACATTTAATGAGTTTCTTAAAATATGTATTTATAACATATTTTTAATGAGTTTCTCACACATTTGACATCTTGATATCACACCTACGGTGTTAACTTTTGACATCTTAGTGTGAATGTTTGATACCTTCGTGTTAAAAAATAACAGTATAATATCTTTTTAATAGCTTACGATATTCTTTTAATAAACTTTTGACATCCTCCTTTATCCAAAGGACTTCAATGCAAAAATTTTGGTGTAAATTTTTTTGAAAAGTTGATCTAAATACAATATGTTTGGATTTTTTAGATCTCAGTGCAAATCTCCCTTATAAAAATTATGAAGTGACACATCGGTTATAGTTAAAATGTTATTAACCCTAAATTGTAATAATATATCAACTAAGATTATTCCAAATCTACGCTTTATCAATTGATGTACAATCTGTTATAAAAGTTATGCAAAAAGTAAGCCGATTACGAATATAATTCTTTCTTCAATAATTTTGAAAACAATATGGGGTCTGTATGACATATTTTGTGATACCACAAATTTGTCGAAATATACCAATAGCTTAGGAAAGATAATAAACTTTTGTTGCGTAAAAAGTTTTTATTTATCGGTATATTTCGTCTAGATGTAGAACTACATATTGAAGTTTTAAAGTCATAAATAGGTGATTGGTACATTCGAAAGATTTCGTCTCTTATCTCCCAAAAAAAAAGTTTTATGTCATAAAGTAGCAAATCTACTTATTTTGGGCTAAGCCCAGTCTGAGCCCAAGCCTATTAAGTGTGTTAGACCTTGGGCCGTAGCTTTCAAACGAAGTGAATGTCAGTTGACAGACCAATTTAGAGGGTAACGTAGTACTTTTGGCATTGTATTTGGAAAGATAATATCCTCCACCCAATTTGAAATTGAAATTTTGAATTTAATTGTCAGTTCATTGGATGGCTGAAAATAGGCTAGATCGGATATATTCTAGGGAGAACTGCATTTCAGTCCCGATTCGTACATTTGTATTTCAGCCTCCGAAAATATATTTTTACACTATTGCACTCTATATCGGCGCGTTTTTACGTTTTCGAAGGCTGAACTGAACAAATATTAATTTTAGATAGCTGAAATATAATTTTTTATATATTTAAGGGGTAAATACATATAAGTCCTATTACAAATCAGTTTCTTTATTTGTTGACGTGGTAATGTGCATTTAAAAAAAAAAAAAATTGTTAGAAGATTATAAGCAAGGGTATGTATTTATCCTTATATTAAAATTTAAAATTGGATGGAATCGGCAACTATTTTATGTTTAAAAATAAGAATTCAACATATGCCTGAATAACATAAAATGTTCGAAGCGACTATCAATTTAAACTTACATATTCTTTCTTTTTATTACTCAATTTTTACTCAAATTAGTTGTCAAACTTTTAAAATATTACGGTTCAGATTTTAAAAGAGTTCTCTATTAAATTCATATCATATCTTTTATTTTTGTTACTAATATATGGCTATTATTTGTGATGCTTATCTTAATAGTCATGTAGAGTCACATATGATAAATAACGGCTGCATTATCAGCTCAACAATCATATTAACGATTCAAACGGCAAGTTAACTGAGAACTTTTTAAAATATTATATTATCGTTGAAAGTTTAGGAATGATCATGTTTAGGAAGCAAAAGTAATAATACCAACAAAACTACTAATAAATCATCAAAAATAATTAGAATATCACAAAATCAACTAAAGAATACCCCCTTTTAGTAAGGTCCTACAATCTAAAAATTATCTTTTTTGTTAATTTTTTTTATTTATTGGTGATAAAATTGACGGTGATTTTGAATGTATTAGTACTTTTCTTTTAATTGATCAGTCAAAAATGTATCATTTACTATTCTATTTAAAACTGGTATTGAATATATTAAATTAGTTGAAGTACCAAAGTCTTCATGATAGCGCTCTATTTTCACTCCAATCTCATTTAACTCAACAATATCTAGAAGGAGTAGAATTAGATATGCTGTTGGTGAATAGGTTCTATGTTTCTTCCCATTGTTTTATTATTTAATTAATGACAGTGACACTTGACGGAAGCGGGATCTAAAGCTGAATCGATTGTAATGGCGGGAGGAGAGGCTGGGAAGATTGACTACGTGTTCAAAGTGGTGTTGATCGGCGACGCGGCGGTCGGGAAGTCTCAGATCTTGGCGAGATTCAGCAGAAATGAGTTCAGCATCGATTCTAAAGCCACGATTGGTGTGGAATTTCAGACTCGTACTGTGGTCATCGAGCACAAGAGCGTCAAGGCTCAGATCTGGGACACAGCTGGACAGGAGAGGTTAATTTAATTGCAATTTGATTTAGTTTGATTTTCATCTCATATTTCGCTATCATCTTTCTGTTGTTTACTGAATGCATGGGCTAGATCTATTACTTACGGCGTTCCATAGATATATTAGTAGCACCTATAGAAAATTAGAAAGTGTTTTTCGAATTCACTGGAGTATTTAAGATTTAATGGTTTGTGATGATTGGTTTTTAAAAATGTAACTTAGGCCAAATCATCAATTAATAGTTTCAATGGCCCTAATTGACTTGGTAAGAAGATTACTATCTATTACCACCAAACTATACTTCAAAAGCTTGAATTTGCTAGACAGAAAGGTCTCCGCAAGAGGTTTTGCTGTTGGAGAGATTGAGAGGGATGAATCTCCGTTTTTACTTTTGTGGGATTTATTTCAATAATTAGGATGAGAGGAGTATGTAGCATTACACATAGAGATAACTGAAAGATATCAGGATGAGGTAATTTGAAGATCCTCGCTTTAAATAATAGGTTAAAAGAAACAAACAACGGAGTTTGCAATGTGCTTGGACTGCTTTGGACCGTATTTTCCTTGAATAAATCATGAGTTGCTTAAGCGAATAGTAGTTTTCTCATGGATGTGGGATTTAGTTAGTGATATTTTGAAAGGAATAGAGAGAGCTTCAGAAAGAGAGGAAAAGCTGAGAAAACGAGAGCAAGAGAAGAAGCTCGGAAGAAGGAGAAGTACAATCAGCACAAGAGAGAGAGGTATAGATAGTTTCTCCAAAACAACAAAGGGTTTTGAGAAACATAGTCCTTTTTTGTTGATCAATCAGAATTTCCCTAAGTTAAATTGAACCCAGAGGCTCTCCTTTATAGAGTGTTTTAACCACCAGTTGTGGAAGCTGTGTATATATAAGTCGAAAGTTCGTAGAGAGAAATAGCAAGTTACTTTATGTATTAAACGATATTCATTTTGGTCAAGGTCAAATGCGAAGTGAAGGCCTCTATTGGGTTTTTATTGGGAGATAATGTCAAATCTCCGATATTTCACACTGTGAGGTAAACTATTAGGTCGAACAAGTTGAACTGGATCCATTAAGCCCAGACCAAAGGCAGTAGAAACCGTGACTATAGGTTATCATCTCATCACACCTTTAGTTGGCATTGTACTGACAAATTTACAGCCTACATACTGAAAATTGCTTAGGCTAGTTGGGGAATGGATAAACTCCAACTTGATCAATCCAATAGCCTAGCAGTTAGTGTGAAATTAGTAATGGAGTCTTATGAGATCTGGCGTAGTTTTTATTGCATTTGGAGGTATTCAATGCTATAAACCTAATTTTGGAGGTTATGTGCATAAATGCGATAAACTAAATTAGGTTAATTAGCTTTTTCATCAAGACGAGGTCTTGCGTCTGACTGAGGGCTTTATTTTTTAACAATCCAGTTGGTTGACATTTAACAGTTACTTTGCCTATTGAATTACCTAAGTCTGAAAATTTCAATATGATTTAGTAAATGTTATTTTTTTAAGTGCAGAAAATGTAAAATAAAAAAAAAAGAATGGATTTTTTCCTTAACAAAAGAGATTAAAATATGAACAATAAGATAACTACATAAAAAAAGTGAATGATGAAATTGGCATAGAGCCAGAAAGCTGAGAAGAAAATTTTCCAAAGAGAAATCCATTCCAATCCTTGAGTGAATGTGATCTTCTGAGGCTATTAGAAATTCACACTATATGTATTTATATGTATTACCACACGGAGGTTGGGAATTGAATCTTAAACCTTCAGGTTGAGACTAAAATGTTATGTCACTTCACTAATAAATGGTTGACGAGAATGGATCTCCTAAGTCATCACCAACCATCTCTCAGTGAAGTGGTGTGGCATGTTAGCCTAAGGTTGGAGGTTTTATTCCTAGCTCTTTGTATAGTAATGAATGAGTACTGGTGGTGGGTATTTCTATTTCAGTTTGTTTCCTTTAAAACTAAAATCTCATAGGTCATTGTGTTTTGAATTGTTGACTTCCTTTGTAGTCAAAGGTTTCAGTTCTTTTAAAAGGAAACATTAGTATCATGCTTCTACTCAATTGTGCATTTATCTTCTGTTTTATGGGAAAAATAAAGGCGGGTCTGTTGTTAATGCCTTACAAGTTGCAACACACATTTCAATTAATTTCCAAATATATACTACTAGCAAGAGTGCAGTTGGTTAGCTTTCCTTGAGAATGAAGGGTGATCCAGTAACTTTTTTAGTGGGATGATGGCATTGAAGTTCATAAAAGAAATTTCCTGGTGGCGTTTCTCTTTGCAATCTTTAATTTTATTTATTGTTAGTTATTATGTCCATCGGAACTTTCAGTACATAAGGTCTTTGAGGCGAGAGGGTGCTAATCCAGTCATTCTTGTGATTTGATGTTACTTTTGGTTTCTGCTTGAGCTCTCTTACATCCCTATACTGCATATAAAAGGAATAAGTATCATTATTTCTATTCTATATGTGCATTCATCTTTTGTTCTATGGGAAAAAAGACAAAGTGGATTTGTTGTTCATGTCTTGAATGCATGTTTCAATCAATTCCCTAAATGCATAATACTAAGCAAAAATGTGCAGTATACTTTCAGGAGTATCGAAGTTCACAAAAAAACTATTTCTGGCGGTGTCCCTTTGCAGTCTTTAATTTTTCTATTTTATTGTGTCCATTGGAACTTTCACTATAAGGCCTTCAAGTGGAGAGGGGTGCAAACCCAGTCATTATGGTGATTCAATGTTACTTTCTTCTGATTTATGCTTGAGCTTACACCCAATATTGAATACGGATTGAATTTAACTACATAATATCACATGATCACCACACCTAAAAATAGCTAGCCTGGGCCACCATAGTATACTTTCAGGAGTTTGAGTTTGCCAGACAGCAGCCTTTACAGGAGTTGCAGTTAGAGAGAGAGCGAGAAAATTCCTACTTTTTGTGGGGTTTAATTATGTTAATATCTATAAAACAGACTGGGAGGGATGTATAGTAGAAAAAGAGATGGTTGAAAGCTATATGGATAAAATACTTTGAAATTGTTAGTTGCCTGTCAAAAGAAGCAAATCAAGGAGGTTGAGATGTGCTTGGACAGCTTTAGGCCCTTTTTTCACTGGAAAATAATGGTAAAACGTAAGTACATTAGATTTGAGAAGTAGAAATTTTCAATAAGAATAGAAAGATTCAGATAGAACCGAAGGCTTCGAAAAACAGGAGCAATAGAAGAGAAGATTTTGTTTGAAGCAAAAACACCGTAAGCACTGTCCAAGAGAGGTATAGAATGGTTTATGCAAAAAAAAAAAAAAGAGTTATGAGAAATTTAGTTTGAGTGGATGTATAAAGTTCTGAGCCCATGCCGAGAGAAATATAGAGGGTTAGGCAGATAAAGGTCCTGAGAAATATGAGTTACCAGAAAGTACAATATGTAAAGGTTTGTGCTTCAAATTACATTCATCTTGATGGCAGTCACTTGAGTGAAGGTTTTGTGCATCAAAACTGTATTTAATAGCAAATTTAGTTAATCACCAAGACGAGGTTTTAAGATCTCCGATGTGAGTTATTAAATATGCTTTGTTTACATGTTTTACAAAACCTCCAACTAAGGCCCTTGTCCTTTTCTTTTTCTTTTTTATGTTTAAAATGCCATCAAGATGGTCGTCATTTAAGCACACACTTTGCATATTCTATCTCCTTGGTATGAATAATAGTAAGCATGCCTTTCATTAAGTGCAGAATTTTTTTTAAAAAAAAAAAAAAACCAAAACAAAAAATAATGCAATACAACAATATTTAATAGTTTAAGATTTTTTTCCCGAAAACAAAAAGAGATCAAAACTGTAACTAATATATAATCCCAAGGAAATGAATGGTTTATGAAATTTCATAATCTTGGATAGCTAAGTAAAGAGAGATACCAAAGACTAAGACATTACATTCATTTCAATGCATGTAATCTTCTTATGAGATTGCATAGATCTGTTTTTTAATAGAAAGAGATGCTAAGGTTAGAAACACCCACCATAGGTGCGTATCTATTATCATATAGAAAGCTAGAAATTGAATTTCCAACTATTAGATTGGGACTAAAGTATTCTATCACTCCACTAAGAGATGAATGGTGAGAATGCTTTAATTTTTTTTTCTCATAATGCATCTCCAATGACTCCTTGGTTGAGTCATAGGAAATTTTAGCGCCAATCTAATGGTTGAAACTTTGAATTGTAGCTTTCTATGTGGTAATGGATGAACACCTGTGTTGAGTATTTTCCATCTTGGATATCATTCCTAAAAAATACACATATTCTATTGAGTTTCTAAGTGCTGCATTTCTTTTGTCGTCGGAGTTTTCCTTGCTTTTGAAAAGTAAAGTCATTTTATTTTGATAAAGGAAAGAAAGCGTAAATGTCACGTTCTGTTGGTGCATCTTTTGTTTTATGGGAAAAGAAGAGTTGGATTTGTTGTTACTGTCTTACAATATCCGTTTTCGATTCCCTGAACGTGTGATACTAAGCATGTGTATGCAGTTCGTTAGATTTTCTTGCAGAAAGAGTAGTGTTTCAGAAACTATTTTGGTGGGATGATCCTATTTGAAGCTCAAATAAAAGACTTCCATGGCTTTTATTTATATGGCAATGTGAACTTTTAGCTAGCTTTTTATTTATTTATTTCTGACAATGAGAAACTTTCACCTCTCAAGAATTTCTAGTGGATGGGGATGCAAATCCAATCATTCTGTTGATTCAATGTTCCTGTCTTCTATATCTGCTTGAGCTCTTTTACATTTGTACAGCATGTAAACGGAATCGAACTTGCATTTTTGAGATTCACTTTGTAATTTGGGTTAGGAAAAAATTACTCACCCCCAATAAACCACCCAACAAACCACACACAACCAATTTCCACCACACACACGTCTCGTGATCCGCAAGAAAAATTAAAATTACAGATATACCCATCATGATGTGTGATCTTGATTGTGCCACGTCAGCATGTGTGATTTCTTGTGTGGTTTCTTGGGGGTGCATAGCAAAGCCCATTTGGTTAACACTGAGTTGCCGCTACCTCAGAATCTTACCATGATAATCGGTGTTATTTTACCAGGTACAGGGCCGTCACAAGTGCATACTATCGAGGCGCATTGGGTGCCATGCTGATCTATGACATAACCAAGCGACAAAGCTTCGACCACATCCCTCGCTGGCTGGAGGAACTTCGCGGTCATGCTGACAAGAACATAGTGATAATGCTGGTCGGAAACAAAAATGACCTCGAGGATCAGAGAGCGGTCCCCACCGAAGATGCAAAAGAATTCGCGCAGAGGGAAGGTCTCTTCTTTCTAGAAACATCTGCGCTGGAATCTACGAACGTCGAGTCCGCATTTTTAACTGTGTTGACAGAAATCTTCAATACAATGAATAAGAAGAACTTGACTTCGGGTTCGCATGGGAACAGTAATGCGACTCCTACGCTGGCTGGAAAGAAGATCATTGTGCCGGGACCCGCACAGGAGATACCAAAGACGAGCGCATGCTGCAGAACATCGTAGATCTATTCTGCTTGATATTGCGACTAAACATTAGACAGATTGCTGCAGCTGGATTGATTCAGATGTCTAATGTTTGTAAATCTTGTTAGTGCAGGTAATTGCTTTTGGAATTTTTGATGGTGTTGGTGTTGAGACATAAAATCTGAGATTGTTGATTCATTTAAATTGGGCTTGACATGGAAGGATGAAATTTTTTTAGTTGTTCTACAATTGTTATATGTAAGCTATTATATAAATTGAAATCAAAACACAGCTTTAATACGCATAAATACCCGTCAGGCAGCTATTGGAGGAGGTAGTTACCGATAGCAGCACAAAGTGCAAATCAAGATTGCAAGTAAGCTCGAGCTCAAATTCATTAAATGCTGAACTCGTTCCCGAATGCATTAAAGGTTGAGCTCGAACTTTCGGCTTAATAATTGCATTCTGTTCGTGTTGAGCTCGATCTAAAGGGTTGAAATTAATAATCTATTTTTTTTCTAAGATATAATCTAAACGGCTGATCAAAATAAAATCTTAATTATAAGTTTTGATCAAACTTTTCATTGCTGATACAATCTGACCGACCTTATTGTCAGCTCTAACTGGAAATAATGTCTAATTATTAATATTATACAGTCTAATCAATAGTTTTATATCAGTTGTTACGGAAAATATATCAAATGAATAGCCAGAAGTAAAGCTAAATATATTTTTCCTGAAGTACAATTCAGAGACTCCACAGATGTATTTTTTAATACTTTAAAAAAATGTAAAATTAGAAAAAATATAAATAACAACAAATACATAACATCATAGTTCATTATTTTTCACAAAAAAAAGGTAAAAACAAGTATCCACTGAACACAGAAATAAGAGAACATTAGCTAACCTAGGCAAATTAAATGTTAAAACCCGCTAAAAGTTGCTCAACATTCAGAATCCAAAATCACCGAACCAAATCGACGCATCCAACACCGATGACAATGACAATGATCAATAAATATCAAATGCAGAGACTTCTATTATATAAGAGAGCAATTTAGGCGGAAATGGAAGGTTTCGAGGCAGCGGAGAGCTTGGACCTCTTCTTCGCCAAGCTTTCGCTTCTCCGATCTCTCTGCTCCTTGAGCCTCGAGGCTAGGAGCTTCTGGTACTCTGCGGCCTCGGACTTGGCCTTGGCGATCCTCTTCTTCTTCGCTGCAATTCTGGCGCGCTTCCTTTGCAGAGTTAAGGGTGTCACAAGCCTCTGGATCTTAGGTGCCTTGCTTACCTTCTTACCTGCAATTCACATACGCTAAAAGTCACTACAATAACCAGCTAGCCGAGCAAAAAACTTGCTATCGCTCCAACAAATTTCCCAACGCATTAATTACGATGCTCAAGTAGGGATGTCAATTTACCCGAACCTAATGGGGAATCCGATTTCCCACCCCGAAAAAGTCGGATTCGGGTTCGGGGATTCCCCTACGGGGACGGAGACAGGGATTATAAAAAATTCCCCGTCGAGCCGGAGCCGGGGATGGGGATCCTATCCCCCGGCCCGCCCCGAAAATGGATTGAATTGTAATTTTGTAAATAATTTTGTTTGATTTTTATAAATTTATATGATTAAAGTTGTTACTGTTGTAATTTGCTTGATTTTTTAAAAAAAATTATAGGATCGAAAAAATTAAATAATAATTGTTGTAAATTTTGTAGGTTTTTTGGGAGAAGTTTGGGGGAAATTTTTCAGCAGCTAAAGCATTAGAGCACTTGAAAGCATGGTTTTCCGTACCGGTCGACACGGCACGTGCCTGTTCCGGTAGTTGTCGGCACGGTATGTGTCAACTGTCAAAAAATCTTATCTATGATTTTTTAAATTAATTTAAAAAAATAAAAAAATAAATATATATCGGTACGGTCGGCACGTGGCGGAATCTGAGTTTACCGAAACTCGGCTCGGCTCCGCACAGAAAACCTTGCTTGAATTGCCATTTCAAGTAACATTTCAGTCCTACAGCTACTGGAAGACAAGAAACCAACCTGATTTCGTCGTGAAGGTTCTGCGGTAGGTGTTAACATACTTTCGTACATCATCCTCCTTCGAAAGATTAAATAATTTCCTGATCTTAGAAGCTCTCTTTGGTCCCCTCATTCTAGGTTTCTCGGTATCAGTAAGCCCAGGAAGATCATTCTCTCCTTTCTTCACAATAACCAAGTTTAGAACAGAGAGATCTTGGCTTACAATGCATCCACGAACAGATTTCCTTCTTCGCTCACCGTTACGCCTACCATAACCACGGAAGCAAGGAGTTCCTGAGATTACAATATACCATCATTAAAGACGTTGACATATAAAAGTAAAGTAGGATCATAAGCACGAGATCCGATAGATATGATACCTCTGTGTAAAAGCAAGCGGACACGACCAGGAGTTAAGACTCCCTGCTTCATTGGAAAGCCTTGCTTGTCACATCCTCCCATGATCTTGAAAACATATCCCTTGAACTCCTATACAAACATTAACCCAGCTACACACTTTAAGCGCAAAACCAAAAATGAATACCACCTAGAAAATAAATTTCAGTGTATTAAATTTTTTTGATTATTTACCTCACCAAGAGCATCTCCACTAACTTCTTGGGAAATTCTCTTGTCGTAGAAAGCCCGACTACAGGAATAAAAAGAGATTCAGTATACAACTGTAGCGAAGATAGAACTAGCAAACATAAACAAAAAGAAATCCGATGTACAAATCCGATGACAATAGACCGAATTGATATTCTAGAAGTCAGAGAAAATAAAGAATCTAAACAGTCTTAGCACATGTAATTTAAATTTAATATGTATGAAAGCCAGGTTCTTCCATCTTTGAATGCAACATAATAGCACCTTGTATCAACCATCATTTGTTTCACAACAATCTTTCCAGCAGCAAGCCAGGTAAAAGCTATCTCTATGAACATAAGCAATTCTTTTATATGTCCCATAAAAGAATTGATCAATTGACAAAGATAATACATATTGATCTAGTCTGATTGTTATATAAGAATTTCTAAAGGGGTCACATACATCATCCATGCTAATCATTGTTAAACATTCAGTTAATCAAGATTTTCAATACCACGACAAAAATAAACAAATTCAAATAAGAGATTAAAAAATGAAATAGTTAGCATTTTTACAGAATAACAAGCATCCACACTCACAGTTTCTGATCGTCATCGATCTCAAGCTTCTTCTGGCACCCAGTAGTTGGATTAGCAATATTGAACTGCAATTTTTTGAAAACAATTAAGCAACAAAGCTACTCAAATAACTTAAAATAACAATAAATAACTAAAATTAGCATATTAGTTAGTTCAATTTTTCTAAATTATCAAACTACAAAATAAAAGAAGGAAAGATATCGAATATGCAACTGAAACAAAATTACTTACATGCAACCAAACAAACTAACCAAACATGCAGCTAAAACACAATTAATTACATGACACGTACAAACGAACCTAACGTAATTAAAAGATGAATTATTGTAAATGCCCCTCAGAAATTTCTTCCACCTCCACATCCCCACCATCACACCCTTCATCTCCTTACACCCATCCCCAACCCTTGAATTGCGTCAATCCCAAGATATCATCTACGATAGCTAAAATTGCGCATCGCATGAAGGGTCCAACTTGGTTGACGAACATATGCATTCATATAATCATCAACATAAATAATCTTAAGCAATAAATTCAGAAATATGGCATATTAAGCATTACTATTCATCTAGAAGCACATACATCTTTGTAAACTAGCATCCTGCAGATTGAACGTATAAACAAAATGAAGAAAACCTAATAAAAAATAAGCATCAAAGACCTTAAAACTATCAAATCAACCTTCAAATCTCCGTAAAACAACTACAGATAAAAATCAAAGCAGCTCAAAGCACGATCAACTAAATCTCTGAGCAACTCAAAAACTTCACACAACAAAAATTACACTAAATAATTAAGATTTCGTACCTTCATTTTGGATGGTCAGAGAGCGCCGCCGTCTTGAAGCACAGATACGCGCGCGCGTTCTAGGGTTTCCGCTTCCAAAACAAGCTATGAATTTCCGAGTTGGTGTTTTTATAGTTGAGCCAAAGAGTATTGAGAGCGGTACGACGGTGCAGATTGTGTCTACGGAAATGTCGGAGCTCATGATGAACGGCCAAGATGGTCTAAACGGTTTATGAACAGCTTATACGAAGGGAGAGATCCGGTTGTAGAATTTTTTAAAATTTATGATAACATATTTAAATAAAATTTATAAAATTTATAATTTTATAGAAAATTATTTTTAAAAATTATTTCTAATATATAGTTTATAGCGTATCGAGTTTACAAATATATTTATATTGCTAAGAGGTTGAATTCCGAAATAAAGATATACAAATATTTTTTTAAAAAAAATTTAAATATAAAAATATAAATCTCATCAAAATTTATAATCTTTATGTTAATTTTTTTTTTTTTTTAAAAGCTAGATATCAATTTTTTGTCATTAATTGGAGAATGAAAAATAGTGAACGAAAAATAAAAATTAAAAAAAATTAAAAGTGAAAGAATTGGATGCAAAATGAGAAGTGAATAAAAAATAGATTAGAAAATAGAAGTGGTAGGTGAGAATGTGAAAATTAAATTTTAGTGTTGTTTACTTAAAAAAAGATTGAGGATGTAGAACAAAGAAAATGATAAAGAATAACCATCACTTTTTATTTATTAAAATAACTAATTTTATTTCTCTTAACTTTTATTATGTAATTTTATTTCTTCACTCCTTCACCAAATACAGAAAAAAG
Organism: Xerophyta viscosa; assembly: GCA_002076135.1. Lineage (NCBI taxonomy): Eukaryota > Viridiplantae > Streptophyta > Magnoliopsida > Pandanales > Velloziaceae > Xerophyta > Xerophyta viscosa. The sequence continues at coordinate 11,992,753 of MJHO01000001.1, read as the reverse complement.
GTTGTCATAATTAATATGTGTAAGGATTGTAATTGTTCTAATATTAGTTAATACAAATATTTATTAATATATTAATAACTTTGCAGTTACTATAGTTCGCTTTTAACTTTATTAATAAATAAAATCTAATAATACATTTTTTTAGTTATAAAGTTTATGAATATTTTAGCAAAATTTAGCATATAAATATAAATATTATTTTTCATAGTATGTTTTAATAAACATTATAAATTATTTTTATCTCATTACATTCCATAAAAAAAAACTTAAAATCCATTCCCATTTTTATAATACTATTTATTTTCTCACTTTTTTATGTACTTTCGTTTTATTGCTTTTTTGATACCGTCTTTCAGCCCAAGTTGTTGCCTTCGTCATCGTCGACATCACTAAGTGACGTTGCCTGAGCCGTTCGCTTAACTCGCGATCGGAGCGGACGCGGCTCTCCTACTTCATCCGAAGTAGGAAGCAGAAAACGGGCGCGATCTCCGCCGTCCATCGCACTTAAGCACGCCTCGAGAATTATATAAAATTTTCGTTCGCTTATTTGACCTATTTTTAAGTGGACAATTTCTGTGTGAAAAAACTGTTCAACTCCAAAGTTAGATTACATCAAGATCTACAACTTTGTAGTTGAAAATTTTTCCAAAATGCTAAACGATGTGATAAAGTTGAAGATTACATCAAGATCTACAATTTTGTAGTTGATAGTTTTTTCAAAATATGCTTAAAATAAGTTAAATAAGCGAACGAAAATTTTATATAATTTTCGAGATCCGTGCTTAAGCGCGATGAACGGCAGAGATCGCGCCCGTTTTCTGCTTCCTACTTCGGATGAAGTAGGAGAGCCGCGCCCGATCGGAGCTGCCACTGGTCGCCAATGTCAGATGCTCCATCATTATGGATCTCAAGGCAGCGTATGGAATGATAGGGATAGTTTGTAAAAATAAAATAATGTGGAGTATTGTTTGAAAAAAAAAAAGTGATCATAAAGCTTTTTGGATAGTAATTAAAGTATTTATCTTACTGATCATTTTATTATAACAGTTTAAAATTACCAAATGATCTATAAATTTCCAGATCAAAAGTGTAGTTTTCTTAAAGACTTACTACATTTATAATTCACCTCGTTTATTATACTGCAAAATCTTAAGCTATAGTTTACTATATTAGATGGAAATATATCATTATGAAAGAACAGGAAGATCAGAGCCAGAGAAGGAGCGAGAACTTCACCATCATACCACAAAACAAAACTTAAAACAAGGTACATCCACGTGTAGCCGTCAAAGTGCCACGTCATCGCAGAATGTGCCGCGTACGTAATGCAACGGGCGTGTCGCACGATTTTGTGCATCTCGCTTTCGGCCGCGTTTATCACACACTACATAATATAAAACTTCCTCCCCACAGCTGCTGATCCTCTCAAAGTCCAGAAATCACTGAGCAGTTGAAGGTACAGAGCTCAAAGCTTTCAAAATGTCGGCAATGGTGATCACGGCTCGCACCAATCTCGATGAGGACGAAGAGCATATTCAACGGCCAGATATCGCTCCCCTTTCTGCCGCTGAGTTGTTCCTCAAAGCCGCCGTTACACTCAAACAACAGGTGAGCACTCTAAATCCCCCCTTGCTCCAATTTAATTATGCATTTCCAATCAGTTAGCTCAAACTTGTTTGAGCACCCTTTATGGACGGAATTTCTAATCGTTATCTAAAAATACATTTACGAGAATTGCCATTGCGTAACGAACGGTCCTGATCAGGTGGTACAAGCCACGTGGATGGTGGAGGACAGACGGCGGTGCAACGATCCGACGGCATACTCCGGGTTGCTGGGAACGGCGTTGCTGTGCTTGCGGGCGTACGAGGCGACGAGGAGCCCTGATGAACTACTTCTCTGCGCTGAAATCGTGGACACGTGTATTGCCGCCGCGAGGAGTTGCCGGAGGTGTAGCTTCACTTGTGCCCAAATTAACTGCTGCTAACGTGCCCAAAACAATGCTCTAACTTAATATCTAAATAAATATTTATCTTGGGATTGGTACGTCGCATGTCACGTGCCTCACACGTTGGAAATGGATACAGGCACGTGACGTTTCTTACTGGAAGGGCCGGCGTGTACGCGACTGCGGCGGTAGTGGCAAACTACAGGGCGGACAGGCAGCTGCGGGATCTTTATTTGGACCTATTTCTAGAGGTTTTTATTTATATTACTACTTCTTCCAAAATTTCTTCTTTTATACCCTTCTGTTGACGTAGAGTTGCTTGAAAAATGAGAAGCATTATTTTTAATTGTTAAATTTCCAGCCATCGCCCATCGATAATCGCTTGAATCTAAATTAGTTGAATCCATAGCCAGTTCTTTTACTACTATGCTCTTTTATACATAAATATATTATTTGATTCTTAATAATGATAATATCTTATTCTTTATATATATATATATATATGTTTGGTTATTCAAATGAAAGATTACCTACTAATGAAATTGTGCTGTTTAGCACATGCAATAGGGGAATGATGTCCTTGTTTATATTTTAGAAGTTACATAAAATCTTGTGGATCTACGCATTGGTGATGACATTATATGGATGGGCAGGACGTTAGTTCACTTAAAAATTGATCAGCAAAGGCGCGACATATAAACATTCTTTCAAGCTTTAATTGATATTGAGCCGTGAAAGACTGCTAAGTTTCGCCATCATGTTAGTTGTGTGTCCTTCTTCTTCTTTTTTCTTTTTTTTTTTTTTTTTTTTTGGAGACAACAAGGCGAAATCTTATTGGTACACCAACCTCCAATTTTACTGAGGACACTTTTTAAAACAAGATCCATCATCGTATTGGATCAGACAGCGATCATGAAATAAAATTCCGACCTAATGGACATTCTAAGTCAGACGTTGAGTACTGACATTATGTCTAACCACCACATTAGCAAGTCCAGCTAAAACTTCGTTAAAATTGCATTTTTTTAAATTTTATTTTAGAATCACATGTGGAATTCGAATATACGATGTGTGCTTCATGATGCACGCCACATCGTTAGACCTATGGGTGGGGGACTAGTATTGTCCTTATCATAATAGGTTTTTTGGGTGTTTGTACTCCTATATGTGCCGAGTAGATATATTGAATTTCTACGTGTCTGTAGTATTTGTGCTGCTTGCGGAACTTATTGTGTTTTGGTTTCACATTAAAAAGAGTCGCTTGCTGACAGAAGAAGCTGACTTATTCATGCATAAACTGAAATAAGAATTTGTAGATTTATTATTTGATTTATTTTACTGACCCTAAGGACTATACATGAATGGATAGCTCTCCTCTGTTTCCTGATCTCATTCAGTCCTGATAGAAGATCATCGATTGGCTCCTCATTGACTCTGTTATGTAATAGAGATCCTGATTGTAGATGGAGATATTCATCATAATTTTCTGACACACTGTTTACTATTTGTTGATGCCAGGTGGCGCGAGATCCTGCACTTCCTATTGGTCCTGATGAGGGTGGCTTCGGCATGTCATACGAGCTTCTTTATGGAAGGGCTGGGTTCCTCTATGCCGCCCTTTTCATCAACCACCATCTCGGTCCTAACACAATACCGCACGAGCTCCTCGCTCCAATTGTAAATGCTGTACTAGCCGGCGGACGTGCGGGGGCCGCTGATCACCCAGAGTGCCCACTCATGTATCGGTTGCACGGGACAAGGTACTCTACTTTTTCAGTTCAGTTATTTGCCCGCATGCGAACTCATTCTTAGGGACCGGATTCTTTGCGCCCATTTTGTTTGTCTAATACAGCTACACCAATCGGACCTTTGCACGTGTCAAACTTAATTCTAACTAGGAAAAATTACTGTTCAGCGCCCCCCCCCCTCTTTTTCCGTTTCTTACTGTTCAGTCTCCCGAAACGCCATGTGGCGGCACGCGTGCGCCGCCACGTCGGCAGGAAAACCGGTTTTGGGGGGGCTGATTCGAAACACCCTAAAATTAGGGGGGTTGAACAGTAAATTTCCTCTATATTCTAATCTATAACTAATGCCATTATGCAACAAATAGTCGATTGATTACATGAGTTTGTTGACACATGGCAGCTTATGATTGGTGGAGCAGTGTTAGGCATATGAAATGTCTGCAGCTAATCAGGTTTAGATATGTGCCTTGCACCTATTCTCTTTTTTAGGGTGTTTTTTTTTTTGATAACATTGAAGGTACTGGGGGGCAGCACATGGCCTTGCCGGAATCTTGCAAGTGCTACTCCATTTTCCATTATTCGGCGACGATTTGAATGATGTGTGCAGAACGCTCAAATATATGGTTCGGAACCGCTTCATGCATAGCGGTAACTATCCATGTAGCGAGAGCAATCGGCATGATAGTCTCGTGCAATGGTCGGATGGAGCTGGTGGCATTGGTATAACCTTATCTAAGGCAGCTGAGGTAGGTTCTAAAATTTGCGCTTGCTCTTGTTATTGCTCTTGTATCGTCTTTCAATGTATATCTTGTGTTGATAACTACTATAATGTTTTCCCCAAATTTTACCCAAAAATCATGCATGAAGTGGACCTTGTGCCGCTCGAAACTGAAATTCAATGGGGGCTTCATTGCTTTTTAGGTGAATTTTTGAATGAAAATGGGAGCAGCCTATTTTGCATCGGTTGATGATTGGTGTAGTTGTAAGTTGGAACAGTAGAGATGATATTATGAAAATTCTATATATATATATATATATAATTATATATATATATAGTATATATAATATATATATATATATATACAATAGAGAGAGAGAGAAGAGAGAGAGAGAGAGAGAGAGAAATCCTAAGATGTCCCATAAAATGTTCCAATAAAATGCATGGCAACACTTGTGCTGCTCAAAAGTGAACTCGTGTAATCTATGGGAAAACTTTAGCATGAGTTTGATTGCTTTCTTTCAAAAATACTTTGTAAATCTTATTAATTAGAAGAAAACCATAATATTGTACTTCAAGAATGTTCATCAACAGCTGACAATTATGAATATCTGCATGATCACATGGTGCAGGTGTTCCAGGATAAGGACTTTCGGGACGCAGCAGTGGATTCCGGAGAAGTGGTGTGGAATAGAGGGCTAACAAATCGCAAATTCGGCCTTGCAGATGGAATAGCGGGGAATGCGTACGCGTTGCTATCACTATACAGGCTAACAGGGGAGGACATATATCTCGAGAGAGCAGAGGCTTTCGCGGGTTTCTTATATGACAATGCTCGGAAGCTCGTGGCGGCTCACGGCAACGAAGGCGCCTACTCTCTATTCCAAGGGCTTGCCGGTCTCTCTTGCCTTTGGTTTGACTTGGTTACACCCCGAAATGGAAGATTTCCAGGATATGAAATATGAATGTAAACAAATTGTATATTTTGGTTGACATTGTCTTGCTTAACACTCCTTTCGTGAGCTATATGAACATATGAACAGATTATGTGCTTGTGTTATATGCAAAGTTTTAGGTGCGTCGACGCGGCATGAACTGGCACGACACGTATCAAAAAATATTATATTTGAATTTTTAAATTAATTTTTTATTTTATTTTTATTTTTTTAAAAATAATAAATAAATATATATCGGCACGTGTCGAGATCTGAGTTTATCGAAATTCGGCTGGACTCTGCACAGAAAATCTCGGTCATTTCACGGATTTCAGTGCCCAAAGCAGGCCAACAAAATATCTATCCTGAGGTTCATTAAAGGGAGGCCTTGCAATCAAATGTCAGTTGTTTTAGAGAAAATGATCGGCAGGCCCCTGATTTTCGAAGCTTACCACATTGGGCCTTTGAACTTTGTAAAATTTGTTTTAACTTCTCTCTCGTTTTTCTTAACGTTCTATTTTGATTGTTATAGTAATATTATTTAGAAAAAATTTTAACATAAAAATTTTAGATTTTAATAAGATATATAATTTTTATATTTAATATTTTTTTTAAAAAAATATTTAGTAGGTATTTTAATATTCTAAATTATTTACAAATTTTGGATTAAATTTGTTAATCTGTTATAATTTTAAATTCTAAAAATATTTTTTTAAAAAAAAATTAAATGTAAAAATTGTAAATCTATCAAGCGACCGAAGGTTGGAAATAGGCTGCTCCTATTTTTATTTTCAACCTAGGGCTGTCTGTCATGCATTTCAGCCACTGAACTTCGATCACTAAATTTCTTCATCACCAAATGCTCTGATCGATCATTTTCACCACCAATTACCGCTCTGAATCGATCATTTTCACATCCAACTGCTATTTGGATAAACTTTCAACGATTTTCACCACCAATTACAAACCAATCTAAGATGGCCAACACATGTTTGCATTTAGTAGCATTATTACAAGTGATGTCGATAAGAAAAATGACTTAACAAATATGCAGCTTTAAATATTATATTTATTGATGATTCATAGCAATATAAATAGTGTTTTTTTTTTCTGCTTTATTCATTTTAAAAATCTTCCGGGGATGAATTGTTGACGTCAGTTATGCAGCTTTTTTCAATTATCTGCACTTATATATGTTCAAAGCTTAGACGTCCTAGTGCTATTCATCTTTACCTAATTTTTTCTTTTCTTTTCTTTTTTTTTGTGAGATTACATCGATTAAAAAACATATGGATATTGATGACCCCGTCATAGTTCCAACATCCGTTGCAACTATATATATATATATATATATATCACTGTATCTGTGCATTCTTCTTGAAATGTAAGATAATTGAAAAGAGCGATATGGGCGAACTTTTAACGAATCAAACTCTAAACTTTGTATACAAAATACTTCTAACTTTCTCCGTATTTATCTTCTTGGTATTCTTTTTTTTTTTTTTCAATCAAGGAGAAGCGTCATATATCTCAAGGACATCTAAAGTTGTTAGCGACATCGGAAATAATACACCAAATTCTAATCCATCAATCTGCCAGACTCTTTTGACTTCTAATACATTAACCATCCAGTATCCATTCACTTATAATCCGTCGATCGGTCAAAATTTTTATCCTTTTAGCCTGGCAGTATCCCAATCAATCCTATCCAGCCATCAAAAACCACAAATTGTTATTACCTTTTTTTATATAAAAAAAAAAGATATAAGAAGTATGAATTAGCATTAATATCTCAGATAAGTGTATCATATAAATCAGAATATACCAAGCTTTAAAATTCAAAAGGTGAATTATAATTCCGAAGTTTGTAAAGGTGTTGGCTAGGGGTGTTCATATACCGGTCCGGATCGAAAAACCGGACCGGTGAGTTCGGTCCGGTCCGGTCCGGACCGTACCCAGTTCAGTCCGGGTCGCGGTCCGGGATCTGACTGCAGTTCGGTCCTCGGTCCGGTCCGGTCCTGGACCGGAAAAATCGCGGACCGGACCGAGGACCGAATTACGCGAGGCCTAAAATAAGATACGAGCCCAGTCCATTCGGCGTTGCTATGGGAGCCCAGCCCACTAGCCCATTTCCCGAGCTACGCGTTCGTCGTCACAGCCTCTCTCAACTCCCGTTGCCGTGCAGGCTGCGACGTCGTCTCGCCTCCGACCAGCACTAGCTTGCCGCCTCGACGTCGTCCCTCCCTCGAGGATTCGCCGCCGGCCCGTCGACCATCGCCTTCGCCTCACGGACGTCGCGTAGCCGTCGTCACCTCATCTTCTACTCGTGGCGATGCGACGCCGTCACGCCATTCCTGCGTCGTCATCGATCAAATGAGTGCGGCGATCGCCGAGGCGCGGAGGCGGCGGATCGCCGGAGGCGCGAGGCGCGAATCGCCGAGGGCGAGGCGGCGATCGCCGAGGCGCGAGGCGACGATCGCTGACCGGGAGGAGGCGGCGGCGTGGCGAACATGCGAGGATTTGAGATTTTGGGCAGCACTGCAGCAGGCTAGCAGGACTGCGGATCGGTCCACATCGGTCCGGTCCGGATCGGTCCTGCTTTTTTGCAGTCCGGTCCGGACCGGACCGGTCCTAGACCGGTCCGGTCCGCGGTCCATCTATTCGTCTTGGTTCGGTCTTCGGTCCGGACCGGTCGGATGAACACCCCTAACTGTTGGCATTTGATGTTACTCCAAACATACGAGCAAAATGTTTGAGGTAGGTAATACATCACATATATGTCATGACTAATAACCTTTTGGGCAAATGTCATATTAAGTCCCTCAAATTTGTCTGTTCATTCAAATCAGCCGCTATATTATAGGTTTATTGTTTACAATTATAAATAGGCATCTTTCTTGGTGTTCATACTAAAATTATCTTAACTACTATATAAGTATTTTTTTTTAGAAACTTTTAACATAAAAATTATAGATTTTGATAAGATCTGCAATTTATTAAAATTATAGATTTAATAGGTATTTTAACACTTTAGTGTATTTTAAAAATTAATTCATTAAATCTATAGTTTAGAATTATTTTTAGAAAAAATTTTAAATATAAAAATTACAGATCTCGTCAAAATTTATAGTTTAATATTGAAATTTTTTTTCTAAACAAATATTTTTAAAATCTTATAAATACCTCCCTCTCTCATATGACACATCAACTCATTTCACCACGTTAATAGGCCATTATTGATGAAAATATTATAATTAGAGGTAACTAATTATATAATATGACTATTATGTGGCATGAGATATATAATTTGGCCGAACTTTTACGTACAGGAGCGAGCAGACAAGTTAATAACGTTCATGTTAGGCACATTATTGTCCTTACATTTTACTACTATTTATATCCCCACTATATAAACATAATTATTCACGTGCATGTATTGCGTGCTTCTCGGTGGAACATTAAGAGCGCATAAAAGTAAGTGCTTGCTTCCGCACCAAGTGCGGCTTTTTGTTTAGTTTTTTTTTTTATTTTTTTTTTATTTTTTTTTAAATTCAGCCCTGGGTTTCAGTCCGTTTACTCCATACTTTTTTTATTTTTTCGATTAATATATTATATTATTTATATTAATGTTTTTTTTTTAAAATAATATTAAAAAAATTTAGATTTTAATAAAACTATAATTTTATATTTAAAATTTTTAAAAAATAATACTAAACATATATTTTGAAGCTTCGATATATTAGTAGGTTAACAGGTCGAATTTAAAATTCGTTAATATTTTGAAGTTTTAAAAAATAGTTATTTAGAGCCCCCCGCGCTTGGGCCGCCTGGGTGGGGTGTTGTGCCTCGGAAAGCGTGCGCTCCACCCGGGTTCGAATCCTACGCGGTACATTTGTGGGTGCGTATTCCGTGGAGTGGCTCCATACACTTCTCGGTTGACGGAGTTGAGGACGGGACCGTTCGTGGGAGTTTACCCGCGAGTTTGAGGTCCCTTCGGGGCCATACGCTCGCGTTTCGATTTCCACCACGATAATCTAAAAAAAAAAAAGTTAGTTAGAAATTTTTTTAAAAAAATATTAAATATAAAAATTATGGATCTTATAAAAATTTATAATTTTTATATTAAATTTTAAAAAATTAATATTAATACAGTAATTAAAATAATATAGTACAAAAAATAAAAAAGAGACCGCAAACGAAATCGAGAAACTTCACTGGTTGAACGGAAACACTTTTAAAAAGCAGGGCTGAATGAGAACCTTTGTTTATCTTTATTAGTTTCTAGTTTTTTTTTTTTTGTTTATCTTAATTAATTTCTGGCTTTTTTTGTTATCTTATTTCTAAATTTTTTCGTTTAAATTATTAGATGTGTTTTAATAGAGATATCATAATCGCAGGCCTTATTGGAACTCGCAATAATAAATATAATGTAATACTGAATCACTGATTAGTGGTCATATTTTTACACCTAATAAACTCTACGATCTCTGACTTTTCTCGTAGAATCACTGGCCATGCAAAGCATTAAAGACATAATTTAAGCTCTATATTTAAAATAATATAAAAAAATTACTGCTTTTCAAAAAAAAAAAAAAAAAGATTACCTTTTTTATTTTGACCATCCAGTTTAATTTTTAATCTTATATCTCGACCGAATACTGGACAATAAATGACAAATTCTCACAACCAGATATTGCTGGAATTCGAACTCCGATCTATTATTCATAAGACTAGATATTTAAAGGATAGTATAATATTATATTTTACAAGCTACGCATAGATCGAGTCCCTTAACTTATAAAGCCATTTATATTATGTGATGGATAAAACTTCGGATAACTCTAGCACAGCTCCACTGAGAAGTCAGCTTCTGCTCCACAACATTTATGACGACTTATCATCTTTACAGACAGAGGCATACTAGCCCCCGCGCTCTCTATCATCGCGCCAAAAAAAAGAAAATCGCTACGAGTGATGGCGTGGGCCTTGAGTGCGCGACCTCGCACACGCATGCGCAAGGGCGAGCCGGTACATTTTAGAAATTCATCCGTTATGGGGCTGTTTACTTCGCGCGGAACTGATGGATCTCGCGGAACTCGGAACTCAAAACACAGTTTCGGTTGTTTACTCAGCCGCGCGAACTCGCGAACTCAATTCTGCAGTTCCGCGAGTATAAATGATACTTTGAGTTCTCCCACTTCGCAGCTTTTAGCTGCAAGTGGGCGAACTCGTTCTTCGCTCGATCTCTGCTCCGCGCTCTCGATTTCTTTCGCTTCCTCTCCCTCGATCTCGCTTCCTCCGTGCTCTCGCTTCCTCCGCACTCTCGATCTTGCTTCCTCCCTCGATATTCTCCCTCGCGCTCACGATTCCTCTCCCTCTCTCGCGGATCACGTCGCCTTCGTCATCGACGGTGTCGGTGGAGGCCGCGGATGAAGAGCGGCGACGGAGGCAAAGGCGGAGCAAGGTAAATATGTGGGAGAAGGTTAGGGTTTTGATGGATTTGATGTCGTTAAGGGTCAACAGCTGGGTGGGATGTGGGAAAGGAGAAAGACTGGAGCTTTTATTTTTTCAGTAGATTTGGGGAAGAAGAGATGGGGAATAAAAAACTAGTCTTGATCTTCATATCAATTCTAAGCTTGTAAATTCTTAGCACTGTTTAGATCGTTACCATTTTGGTTTTACGGGGTTAGTTTAAAATTTTCTTTGGGAATAGAACGAGATGAGGAGGCATGGATGGCAGCTTCCTTATCATCCTCTCCAGGCATTGTCTCTTTTCTTTTCTTTATATTTGTCTAATTAATCTTTAATTTTCAATTTTTTCAACCGTATGATCTATTTCGTTTTTTTTTACTTTTTTAAAGTAGTGGCTACAACTTTTTTTCTAGTATTGACATTGCATCTGACTTTTTGTGCCTTCGTCTTAATCTTTGGGCTCAATAATTGTATAGGCCGAAAGAACTACTTTTGGTCAAGTTGTCCATTTGAGGAAGAAGAGATTGGGAATAAAAAGCTAGTCTTGATCTTCACATAAGGTGTTTGATATAATGGTTGTGAAGTTGTTGCTGGTTGGGTTACTATGTCGCTACAACTTATTGGCATTTGCTAGTTGATGCATGGACAATAAATTTTTTCTGGAATTTGCTGGTTAATGTCACTTGTTGCTATTTGTGTTAGCTGTCTAGTTGCTAGACGTTGTTGCTGTTTTTGCTGCTGGATTTGTTTCAGATTTGCTGGCTAGTAAGGAGGTACTGGTTGTAGTTGTTGCTAGTACATGGTTGAGTATATGTTTGTTGCCAGTGCATGGTTGAGTATATGTTTGTTGCTGGTGCATGCTAGTGCATATGCTGATTGCTGGCTGCTGGTTGAGTACATACTGGCTCTAATGGTTGAGTATATGTTGGTGCATGGTTGAATATATGCTGGCTGTGATGGTTGAGTAACGCTGGGTTGGATATATATATATATACAAACACACATATATATAAGCGCATACGAGTATTTTAAATTTGCTGGCTGTGAGTAATTTATCTGATGGCTGAGGAGTTATATATGCTGGCTGTGTGTAGGTTTATCTGTGCTGTGAGTATAATATTTAACTGGACTTGAGATAATATTATCTGGCTTGAGTATAATGTGCGGCCTGTGAGATGATATATACTGCTGTGAGTATATCTGCTGGCTCTGAATATTTTATATTTGCTGGCTATGAGTATATCTGATGGCTGTGAGTTTATATGCTGGCTTCTGAGTATCTTCTGCTGGCTGTGAGTAATTTATCTGCTGGCTGTGAGTATATATACTGGCTTGAGAGTATTTTATTGCTGCATGGCTGTGAATATATCTGCTGGCTTGTGAGTATTTTATGCTGGCTGTGAGTATATTTGCTGGCTTGTGAGTATTTTATGCTTGCTGTGAGTCTATGTGGTGGCTTGTAAGTAATTTATAGCTGCTGACTGTGAGTATTTTAAATTTACTGGCTGTGAGTATATATGCTGGCTTGTGAGTATGTATACTGTCTTGAGTATTATTCTTGTAGCTGCTGCTGTGCTTTGAGTATACTCTGTTGACCTAGAGTATTTTATACTGGCTGTGAGTCTACCTGCTGGCTGTGAGTATGTATACTGGCTTGTGATTATTTTATAACTGCTGTCTGTGAGGATTATATGCTGGCTGTGAGTATTTTTTGTTGGCATGTGAACACATTTATAATGCCCTAATGCATACCTGTTTGCTCAATAAGTATGAGGGCATCTGTGTTCGGGTAACTACAACTATACCATAAAAAGTACTCACAGCCAGCATAATCAAATACTCCAGCCAGCATATATAAAGATACTTCACAGTCAAGCTTGTGGAGCATACAGGTGTTGGTATCTAGGCTTAGTTCCCACTGATTCGGTGTTGGAAGCATACTGGTGCCCACCGTTTGGGACATATAAAAACCCGATGATGCGTCTCGCCACTGAGCATAGCACTGATGGTCGATGGTGAAATAAATCGAGTTATAGCACTGATGGGGTTCAAGCGCTTAATAATAAATCATTAATCCCTCATTATACTTTTTACTTAATTGTTTGTTATTTTGCAGATAGTTGGCTCAACGGCATAAGGAAGGCAATATGTCTACGAAGTGATTTTTTTTCTGAGCACATGTATATTTGATAATAAACATTTCTGTAATATAATCTTTGTTAGTTTATGGTATATGTATATTGCGCAATCTAAACGTTTTACTACATTTCTCTCTTTCTCCGTATCTCTCATCTAATACAAAAATATCTTGTATTTTATTTAATTTTGTGTTCCATGTTTAGCACATACCAATATTGTATCGTGTCCTCCTTTGTATTAATAATATATAAATACATAATTTATGTATTATAATTTAATATATATAAGTAAAAAATATTAATAAACTACAACTTATAGTTAACCATTATATTATTCTCATATATATATATAGCTGTATACTATAACTATAATATTTATATTATAAATATAAATATATATATAATTATAATTATAATTTTAATATACATATAGGATACACCTATAGTACAATATAATATAGTATATATTTTTTATAACATTAATATATTTAAATATAATTTTCATTCTTATACTTATAATAGAATGTAATGTCCTAGTTTAAGTATTAAGTATATAAGTATACAAAATAGCATCAAGGTAGTATAACCATATTAAATAACTTCTAATATGATATAAAATTATAAAATATGAAATATATAAATATTTTATCTTTATTACTATTATAATCTAAATAAACTAATAAGAAAATATATATTAGTATTATACTCATTTCTATAATTATAATTTCTCATAATTATTAATAGTATTATAGATATAATATATCTTATCATACGATAATTTAATATAATTATAATTATAGTAAATATATACACATTTTAAATATCATTAAAAGTTATCTATCTTAACAATTCCCAGTCACCATTCAACGCGTCAATTACAACTAAACTCTTCAGCTTCATTCTAAACTCCAAGTAAACAAAGGACTGTCTTTCCAGCTCCCACTTCTCACCAATCCCAATAAACAGAGAACTCAAAACACCACTTCGTCAGCAGCTTCTCAGTTCTCACAGTTCACTGACTTCTCATTTCTCACTTCTCACTTCTCAGACTTCCATCCGAAGTAAACAGCCCCTATATGAATGTACAACTAGGGTGAAAACAAGTCGAGTTCGAGCTGAGCACCAGTAAGCTCAAGTTCGGTTCGATTGGTTTAGCTCGAGCTCGACTCAAACTCAGCTTATTGACTGAGCTTAAAATATAAAAATTTGTTTAGGCTCGCAAGCCTAATGAGTCTAGTGATATGATGTTTGACTCGTTTAATTATTCGAGTTTGAATTCGTACTCGAACTCGGCATGACTTGAGTTCTAGTCGAGCCTAAATGAGTTCGAGCTCGCTGCTCTTATTTTCATCCCCATATTTAACAACATGAACCATAATAGGTAAAAAAAAAATCAGGTTAATCCTAAAAAGAGCTAGGAAGTACGTGCACTCCAAAATTTCATCCGGTACAGTGTCCGTGCAGTGACACGCTGCGGACACGACCGGACATGTGTCGGAACGCCGGAGATGTGTCTTAAAAAATAAAAATAGAAAAATTATGACACATGTTGGACACGCCAGACAGGAGTGTCGGACACGCGTGTCCGAATTTTGATTGATTTTTTAATTTTTTAATTAAAACTTTATTTTTTTAATTTTTTTTATTATTAAAGAAGTAATATACAGTACTAACAATAAATAACAATAAGTAATATAATATAGTTATATACTCAAATATTATATTTTTTATTTATTAATGTAGTTAGATTTTTTTTTTTTGCTTAAATTTATCTTAAAAGTGTAAAATATCATATTATAAATAAATTTTATTATATTTTAATATATTCAAATACTTAAACCAGTTATTTTTTTTAATTATTTATATTTTTTATTACCGTTTTCGAATCATAAATGTGTTCTTGTATTTATATTATATTGTATATTTCTGTCCGTACATCCTCGAAAAAAGAGACATCACATTAAGGGAAAATTACTGTTCAGCCCCCTCCGTTTTTCATTTCTTACTGTTCAGCCCTCCGAAACGCCACGTGGCGGCACGTGCGCGCCGTCACGTCGGCGAAAAAACCGATTTCGGGGGGCTTATTTGAAACACCCTAAATTAGGGAGACCTTGACAGTAAATTTCCTTCACATTAATTAGAAACCTAAGACCGGTCGCCTCCTTTAAAGTGGAACTAAACCACCATATGCTACCATTGATTACATCATGTGTTTCTCGGATGTTTCTTCTATTGTACTATCATTCTTCCTTTTTTTTTTAAAAAAAATAAATAAATAAATATTTATGCTCGGATTAACAATCTACTTAATTGATTTTGGGACGAAGTTTTGGAGCTCTTTGAGCCGTACCTCCTAATTCATAAATCGAAACGATTAATCTCAAAGCTCGCATATAAAGGATACAGACCATGCAATTAGAATGAATGTTTTAATTATTTTGAGTCAAATGTTTGGATCATCTAACAGTTTTATTTATTGTACTACCATACCTAAAAAGTTCAAATTATTATGATCCCTATCTCTCTCTCTCTCTCTCTCTCTCTCTCTCTCTCTCTCTCTCTCTCTCTCTCTTTTTCTTTTTTTTTTTAATTATTTTTTAAGGTGAAACATTTTTCTTGTGTTAATAAGATTTTCTCCATACAACCTCTAGCGCATATTAAACCCAGTCTTGTAAAAAGGAAGTAAAACTCCAAATATACAACTTTCCAATGGCGCCGTAAACTATGGGTCACCATTTTCGGAAATATTGCTGAAAATACACAAAAGTCTCTTATCACCGTTTACGTAATAACAGATCGACACAATCAATATTTACGAGCCCGTAAGTCACATCTTGAGACACCTTTTGGGACCTCACACTCACTGTTAGTGTTATCATATCATACTTTATAGCTCTATCGGGTCTTTAAGGATGAACGGGAAATGTTCTTATCTTATGGCTTTAGATCGCGATAGATTAGTGAATTTTGCATCAATACCCAAAGAAAAACTAGCAGAATAACTAAAGCTTTCTATTTCCTTCTCACCAAAAAAAAAAAAAAAAAAAAAAAAAAAAAAAAAAAAAAAATCATGCGGAACCGTCAATACTGATTCGATTGAGCCTAGTTGAATTCAAGTTATATAATTGGCTGAGATGGATTTATATTAATATAAACACATGCTCATACTAGCTGATTCAGCAATACAACCTCTTAAGAGACCATAACTATTAAACTTAATTTTTTTTTTTTTTGTTTTTAATAGTTGTTAATTTTATATGTAACTTAATTTATCCGATATAAATATTTTCTTTTAGATAGAAATATGCAATTGCTTTTATGCAATCAAATCTATATTCTTCCAAAGGCCGATGTCTCGATGATTTTTATATTTATTATTATTTTTTGGCTGAATTTCGACGGATCCGACCAATTCATTCCAAACTAGTGCTTGATGAAGCTAACATTTTTACCCAAGGCTGTGTTGCATCTCAGAAATAGGGGTGCATAAGATGGGAAAAATGAGTTTGTGGATCTCGACGTCATACGAACGGTACGATGTTGGTACTGGATAATTAACTTCACTTGTCGGTGGATCTGGTATCGTCGGGATCAGTACTTGTAGTAATGGCAGATAATGTGAGCTCCTCCTTCGTGTCAAATTTTACTTACTTGGATCGCTTACTAATTGCGCGCTCTTGGGATGGGTATTATGATGATGAAGGGCGGCGATAGAAGAACAGCGATCGGGAGGAGCTCCACCAGCTTTTATTCTTGAGGGAAAACGTCCATAGCAACGGTAAACTGATCATCCAACACAAAATTACATATACGCCCTTCCCCATCTCTGCGGTAAGTTGTTCAAAATTTGACCCTGAATTTTTTTAATTAACGGAAAGATATTCTACTCATAATTGGTGTATATAATATACTTATTGTAATAGATAAATTTATAAATAATATTAATTTATATTTTATCAGCTAAATTTTTTTAACTTTTTAGTATGAATAGATTCGAATATCCATTTTATTCTCTATAGAATGTATGAGGATAAATCTCTCATACTATTCGGACAATGTCTATGCGATTCAAATATGAAACTTTCATTTTTTGAGGCGGGACCTTATGAATTTCAATTTGAGCAAAATATACTGAGAACAAGAAAATACATTATGTTATTTATATTATAGTATATCTACGGATATTCTAACGGTTGAAACATGCACTCACTCGACAAAAATTACACATTAAAACCCTTGAGATATATAATATTTAGTACTGTCTAAGACTATTTATCATAGATAATTTGTTCGATCACCTCTAAAGATATTAAAAAGTATAATAAATCTCGTAATTTTGATTTTTTACATATAATAAAGAGTAGCAAACTCAGTTGTGTATAATTTCTTACTACTATAGGCACAACCAATATATGAAAATTTATCATTTAATTTCTTAATTATTTATTGATAATTTATTCCACACCTAATATCTCATAATCACCGATTTTAATATGATAGTATTGGATTCGATGGGTGCGGCCGACTTTCATAATCAAAAGGAATATAAGTTTAAATTAGACAGTAACGACTAACGAGTTCATAGCAAGTTGTCGCAAGTTCAAGATGAAACAATCTAAGTTCTATTTGAGTAGCCACTTCAAGTGATTCTATTAATTTATATGCAATATCTTTTATATTTGATACATGGTAGGCTTTAACATTATTTATTTAATAAAAATATAATTACTTATATAATTTTGTATTTTAGGCATTCCAATGCTAGCAATTAAAATAATTTTTAGAATTAATGAGAGGATCACATTTAGACGAAGGTCATTCTGGGAAATGTAGCGGGGGCATTTCGTGAAATAATAAAAAACAACAGGCGGTGATTAAATGCTGGCATCGTCCGGCCTTAAAACTGTTAACTTTTTAATTAGCGTGTGCGGGTTTTTGTGGAAGTCTCCAAATTTCTGCGCTTACACACTCAGCACTTCGTCTTGTCTTTCTTTTCTTCTTCTCCAAAAGCGCGTCTTTTCTGGAACGAATCTGTTTTGGGAGAGAATTTGGGAGAGCTACTGGAAGGAATTTTTTTGGGAGAGATGCAGGGGCGGCGCAGGATAAGAGTCACGGCGGTGAGGTGGGTGCTAACGTGCGCCATCGGGTTCATCGCGCTGGCGGCGCTGGTCGCCGTACATCTACTTCCCCCGGCCGCCCCCTCTTCCTCCGCCAAGCTCAGCAAGGTTTACATTTTCTCTTTTAGGAAACTAGATTTAATTTTTTTAGGTGTTTCATTTTGAAGGCTTTACAATACAATGTTTCTTTTTCTTTTTAAAAGAATGATTTTAAAGTATTCTTTCTGGCTTTTGTTGAGTAAATATTGGATTTTGTTGATCAGTTTTGTCACTGTGTATTTTTCTTTTGCTTATTAGTTTTATGGATTAATATTTCTTTACAATTCTTATTTTCATCATTAAAAAATGTTTTATATTTATTTTTTGTAGTTTTGTTGAGTAAATATTGACTTTTGATGAGCCAATTGAAAAACGTTTGTATATTTGGCGGTCAGTCTTGTCATTTCGTATGGGGTTTTATTTTTGTGTTTGATAGTGCATTTTCTCCAAGTATAATAAACTTAAGTTATAGCTTCGGCAAAATTCCTTATTGGCAGATTGGTTAATGCCTTTTACTTATGATTTTATATTTATCTTTCATTTTTAGGAGAAAAAAAAAAGAAATTTTGTTTTTTGTGATCAATGTTATAGCTGATTTTATATTGGGTTAATACTGCTTTGGCTGGATTTTCAATGTTTCTTTTTTTGCTGTGCATTTTAAGCATATTAAACTCTACATAATTTCTAATAATTTTGTGTTTATAAGATTGGATGTAGGTAGAATTGATGTTTTCTTTTAGAAAGGTTCATTTAGTTCTTAAATTCCTTCCTTGTTCTTTTTTATTTCTCTTTTGACAAATCATGCCTAGCACTTCTCTTTTTGGCTACAAAGCTAGCGTAAAATCGGCTTTTGGTTTTGGGAATTTAAAGATTTTAGGATAGCTTGCTGACTTTCATCATATTCATGTGCTGTTCATACATTGACTTAATTTAGTTATACATTGACTTAATTTAGTTAGAATGTCCAACATTTGTCCAGCAAAGGGAAATTGCATATCGGCGTTGGAATGGTGAGCTGAGTTGGATGCAGGAGCTAGTGCCGCCTAAGTTTTCCAAGCTTCCTGTTTCTTCACGAAAGGTGATAAATGATTACGTCGATTTTTCTAATTTCTTCTTATTTGTTTAATAGTATATTGCGAAATCTCTTCTATTATTTTCTTGTATTCGGTAGTACAAAGTTAACATTTATCAAATTAGATAGGCCAAATTTCATCCGTACAATCCGAAAATAGTAGAAATTAGCATAATTGTCACCAGAAAATTTTTCGTCCCAAAATTTATACCTGCCGTTATTGGATTAAACGGCGACGTCTGACGGTGGCACCGTTTTCTCTTCATTTTGGTTGTGGAAATATATTTTCTTTAAAAAAGGACATTTTGACCTCTCGGAGGGGATGCGCGAGACTGTAGAGAGTAGGATCATCCGCCTTAGAGGGTCTCGGCATCAATGAGTTCACACCACCGGAGTGGTTCATGGGCGCCGCCGCCGTTTGATCGCGGGAGAACACGTTGAAGCGCCAAGCTCGTTGACTTCCTCAGGTAAACTCAAGCCTTACCATCTTCCCCAATTATACAATGGTCGGGGGTGAAGATTTTCCACCATTTTCATTTTGAGCATAGGCCATCATTGGCCCACGTTACAGCGACACCACCATCATAATGGTGCCACGTCAGACGCGCCTGTTAACTTATTAACGGTATGTACTAATTTTGGAAACGAAAAAATTTCTGGTGTAATTATGCTAATTGCTACTATTTTCGGGTAGATTGGCTAATACCTTTTACTTATGCTTTTGTATTTGAATTTTAATTGTTTCTGGTCGCCTGGAATTGAACAGTTGGACAGCTTTAATGAAGTTGAGAAGCTATGGAAGCCTCCTTCAAACCGTGATTTTGTTCCATGCGTGGCTCCCAGCAAATCCTACTCTTGTAAGATATTATGTGCCAGCTTTGAATTAAACATGGTTTATTTGTTGTAAACTTGTATTGGCTTGATTATTTGTATCAGCTTCTGGAGAATCAAGAGGCTATCTTATAGTTCACGCAAACGGTGGTTTAAACCAAATGCGTGCTGGGGTAAGTAGTTTTGAATCTCTTGTTACTTTCCTTCTCGAATAATGTGATATTTGGTTATGATAAGTGTGACTTGTTGTGTGAGTTATCTATACCTCAAGACTAGAAAACACTAAAGGTAGAGATGCAAAAAAGTCCCCGGCCCGCGGCCCATATCGCAGCCTGGCTTGCCGGGTCGGGGGCTGGCCCGCCCAGCGCGGCAGGCCCGCCTTTCCAAACTCGCGAGCCGGGCTAGGGAAACTAGCCTGCGCGCGTGGGGCCCGGCCTCTGCGGGCATATACTTTTTTTTTTTAAAAAAAAAATTTCGGCCGGCTCGGCTTGGCGGGCCGCCGGCCGAGCCAAGCGGGCAGCCAATGGGTTAACTATAGGGGGAGACGGGAAACCGAAGCCCTAAGTCCCGGCCTAGAGACCCCCACATTTTAGCCACCGTTGTCGCGCGCGCGGCACCGCACGGTTTGGCAAGCTTTAAAGGGTAAAGTATAAAATCATCAACGCCCAGAGATCCTTTGTAATCTTAAGCGGTATGTTGTATTTCAAGCTTTCCAAGATCTTGCGGTGTTTTTTGGGCTATTGTTTGGTTTTGCAAAATTATGTTTTTTATTTTTTGGACAAAAAAAAGCATTTCTCTTAAAATTGTTCTCATTTGCAACATCTGCGCTCTTGTTTTCATATGTTTCTTCTGTGTTGAATAATGCATGTATTTTTGTTGCATACAACATATTACTAATTCTAATATTGCCCCATAATCCGTTGCCTTTTAACGAAGTTATCCATTCTACGCAGCATTATTCGCGACATGGGCTAGATGTGCCCGGAATTTTAAAAATCTCTATCGTGTGTGCGTCCTCTCTCCTCTCGCATAGAAGTTGTTGCAGAGCTCTCTTTAAAATCCGGGCAACAGCTACCATGTCGCATATCTGCGTAGAATGGATTAACTCGTTAAAAGGCAACGGATTATTGGGGCATATTAGATTAGTATATGTGTATCAACAAATACATGCTTATTCCAACACAAAGAAACATATGAACAAGAGCGCAGATGTTCAATGAGAACAATTTTAGCAAATGCTTTTTTTTGTCAAAAAAATAAAAAACAAATTTTTGCAAACCCAAAATAGCCCAAAAAACACCGCAAGATCTTGGAAAGCTTGGAAATACAACATCGCTTAGATAACGTCTTCGGATGATTTTATACTTTACCCTTTACTTAGCGTTGCAAACCGTGCGGGCCCAGGCCCGCACGGTGCTAAATGTGGGGGCAGGCCGGGCTGGCTCGGCCCGCCCCCTAGTTACGCCGGCTTGGCTCGGCCGGCGGCCCGCCAAGCCGAGCGGACCGAAATTTTTTTTATAAAAAAAAAAAAGTATATGCCCGCAGAGGCCGGGCCACGCGCGCAGGCTAGTTTTCCTAGCCGGCTCGCGAGATTCTAGTTAAAGGCGGGCCAGCCCCCGACCCGGCAAGCCAGCTGCGATATGGCCGCGGCCGGGGACTTTTTTGCATCTTCTACCTTTAGTGTTTCTAGTCTTGAGGTATAGATAAAACTCACACAATCCACAGTCAACTTTCATTCATAAACCAAATAATCCACATTATTCGAGAAGGAAAGTAAACAGAGATTCAAAACTAACTTACCCAGCACGCATTTGTTTAAAACCACCGTTTTGCGTGAACTATAATACTCGCCTCTTTGATTCTCCAGAAGCTGATACAAATAATAAGCCAATACAAGTTTACAACAATAACCATGTTTTAATCAAAGCTGGCAACATAATATCTTCACGCAGTAGGATTTGCTGGGCCAGCATGGAACAAATCACGGTTTGAAGGAGTCTTCCATAGCTTTCTCAACTTCACTTAAAGCTGCTCCAACTGTTCAATTCCAAGGCGACCAGAAACAATTAAAATTCAAATACAAAAGACATAAGTAAAAGGGTATAGCCAATTCTACCGAAACATTAGTAGCAATTAGCCATAATTATTCACCAAGAAAATTTTTCGTTCCAAAAAATTTAGTACATTACCAGTTAATAGTTAACGGCGCGTCTGACGTGGCACCACATTATGATTGGTGGTGTCGCTGTAACGTGGCAATGATGGCCTATGGGTCAATGAAATCGTGGAAAACTCTCCCCGACCCATGATAATTGGGGAAGATGGTAGGCTTCGAGTTACTCTGAGGAGTCAACGGGAGCTGCGCCTTCAACGTGTTCCCCGGCGATCACACGGCGGCGGCTCCATGAACCACTCCGGTGGTGTGAACTCATTGATGGCCGAGACCTCTAAGGCGGAGATCTACTCTCTACAATCGTCGCGCAATTTCACTCCGAGAGGTCGAAATGCCTTTTTTAAAAAAAAAAAAAATTATTTTCCACAACCAAAATGAAAAAAAATGGTGCCACATCAGACGTGCCGTTAACCCAATAACGGTATGTACTAATTTTCGGACGAAAAATTTTCTGGTGACAATTATGCTATTTCTACATTTTCGGATTGTACGGATGAAATTTGGCTATCTAATTTTGAATAATGTTAACTTTGTACTAACCGAATACAGAAAATATAGAAGAGATTTCGCAATATACTATTTAAACAAATCAAGAAGAAATTAGGAAAAATCGACGTAATCATTCTATCACCTTATCGTGAAGGAAACAGGAAGCTTGGAAAAAACTTAGGCGCACTAGCTCCTGCATTCCAACTCAGCCTCACCATTCCAACGCCGATATGCAATTTCCCTTTGCTGGACAATGTTGCGAATTCTAACTAAATTAAGTCAATGGTATAACTAAATTAAAAGTCATGTTATGAACAGCACATGAATATGATTGAAAGTCAGCAAAGCTTATCCTAAAATCTTTAAATTCCCAAACCAAAAGCCGATTTTATGCTAGCTTTGTAGCCAAAAAGAGAAGTGTAGGCATGATTTGTCAAAAGAAGAAATTAAAGAACAAGGAAGGAATTTAATACTAAAATGAACCTTTCTAAAAAGAAAATCATCAATTCTACCCTACATCCAATCTTATAAAACACAAAATATTTAGAAATTATGTTAGAGTTTAATATGCTTTAAAATGCACAGCAAAAAAAGGAAACATGAAAAATCCAGCCAAAGCAGTATTTAACCCAATATAAAATCAGCTAACATTTGATCACATAAAACCCCACAAAATTTTCTTCTTTTTTTCTCCTTAAAAATGCAAAGATTAAATATATAAATCATAAGTAAAAGGCATTAACCAATCTGGATAAGGGAATTTTGCCGCAACGCTAATAACTTAAGGTTTATCTATTATCTTGGAGAAAATGCATCTATCAAACACAAAATAAAACCCATACGAAATGACAAGACTGACCGCCAAATATTACATCGTTATACCTATTACCGTTTTTTCACCATTTGGCCTCATCAAAAGTCAATATTTACTTCAACAAAACTACAAAAAATTAAATATAAAACATTTTTAATGATGAAAATAAGGGAATCTGTAAAGAAATATTAATCCATTAACCAACTAATAAGAAAAAGAAAAATACAAGTGACAAAACTGATTCAAACAAATTCCAATATTTACTCAAACAAAGCCAGAAACGTCTGACTCCCCAACGGGCGTCTTCAGGCTCTTACACATATCACCATCTATCGAGTGCTTCCCCTCTTGTGAGAGAGCATACGCACCACCTACACCTTCCATAATCAGTGGAGAAAAGACGAAAAGCATCTATGGTTGTGGTCGTCACTTGGCCGAGTGAAAGAAACGCGCTATGATACAAGCCGAGAATGAAAACCCTTTAAGAGCAAACAATATTGACTTAATTTTCAGAGAGCAATTTAAGAGTGATATATACCTACAAATGAAAGTTAGAAAATAAAAGACAATAAAACGGAATGGCGATGGAGCATGGGTGCGGTGAGTGTGAAAGAAAGAGAGCGACGCCTGGCCTTGAGGCGAAAAGTTAAGGCAGTGCTTAACCGTTAGGTGAGAACGCCATCATGCCGAGACGGCGCCCAGCTTCCCTGCCAAGCCCGAGAACCCTCATCAGCGCGCTGCAATCCCTTGGTCTTGCAGAGCAGAGGACCCCGATGTTGGCGCGAGAACAAACGTTTACCGATCTCAGCCCCACCGTACGTCGCTCGCCAGCCGTCGCACGCATCATCATCCTCGCCGCCCCTGCATCTCTCCCAAAAATTCCTTGACCGTCCTGCAGCGTGTGTCTCCAGTCCAGACACACTCTCTCGTCCAATAAATCAACGATCCTTCTGGTTGCGCTCACGTGGAGAGAGAGAGAATCGCGCGGCGTGGGGTGTGGTGGCACGGAACAGCACAGGTCATAGCAGCCAGATTCCGAAGACGACTTACAGAGGGTGCCTGAGGGTGTGTGCTCCTTGTCTACACGCGTGCATATAACTTCCTGGCCGGCATGGATATCGCTCTTTTCCATCAAATACGACCGTGCATAGCGACTGTCTGGCGAGGAATTAGAAGAAATATAGTGTTAAGCACAGTTTTAAGGCGGGGCCCCGTGACCTAGATCTGCGCAGCTCTTCCTGAGCCTCTGATTTCTTACGGAAAGCCCCTACACAGGCTCGTCCTGGTGTGAGATCCTTCGTGTGTAGTGTGAGATTTCACGTGACACCAGAGTGGGGCGCCGCTCTCAGGCTCTAGGCAACCTCTGTGCCTCCAGTGATTCCACTCGACCCTTTTCGTCTACCACATGACCTCTCCGATAGGTCTCTTCGAGCGCTAGCATCACATCGCTCTAATGTCTATAAGGAGAAAGGATGTAGTAATGATTAAAGTGCTATGGGGCACCTTGGAATCCGGCCTACCGAATAAGCTAGAGGAAATGCTCTATACTATACGCTAATGGTACTCAGTCATTTACTATGTCCGTGTATCTAATAACTTTCTCGAGGAGAGTCCAGTGGCTTCACCACTAGCCGTCCTCAGTATCGAGCCATGTCGTGTAACTCCACAGCGTACTACATAGACCAAGGAATTTATCTCGTGTGAACGAATGCTCGATCACAATTGGTTGACGACTTAGCACGTCATTTATCATAATTGTGAAGCGTGAAGAACTCCCGAACACGGAAATGAGCCCTCATCTTCCTACCCAATACTAGAGACAAGCTGAATTAGGAAATGTCGTGTGCGTGCCATCTTGGCCACACCCTCTCCGCCGACAGAAGGTTCCTGGCGTCACCATGCCACCGAGACCCCTCGTTAGTCAAGGAGTGGATAAGCAGTGTCCGTAATTTAAATGCCTTCCCGCTATAGGTTCGGCCATCTCATGGGGAGTAAAATGAAAGTCGGCCGCACCCATCGAAATCCAATACTATCATATTAAAATCGGTATTATGAGATGGCACCTTGGTCCACTCTCACTCTGGTGGGTGAAATGTCGGGTGTGCGTGACCGGCGCCCACCACTGAAAAATATACCCCAATGTATGGTCAATACAACATACACCTCTCACGGAGTTCACATAAGTTGAATCCATCACTAGCGATAAGTGCAGAACGAAATCTCTTTCCCACTTATATTGTACTCTTCTGCTCGGTTGTTGTCCTCATCTTTTAAGTGTCAGTGCTAAGTTTTAGGCCGGGTAGTAAGAGAGACCTCGCCTATCGGACGTCGTGTCTTTACGCAACAACCCTCGCGAGTGCTCGTCTGTCAAGCTCTTGTCTAGTGGGAGCCTGTGCTATGAGTGTATTATGCGTGAAAGAAAGGTATACTCAATCTCAATGTTGAACGGACGATCTGCAAACCCTCTGATGCGAGGGATATCAAATGTTTGTGTTATCAGTGTGCTTTCCCGATGCATACTTATCACGAAAAGGAATAGGAAAGGTACGACGAGACCAATAAAATAGGGAACCGAAGAATCCTCTAATCTCCTCACTGGATGCTGAGCACGAATAGGTTGCTATACGAGCAAATGATGTATACTCAAAAATCATTATCTCAGGCCGTTTGGACTTAATCATACCGATTCAGGACTTCCTCCTCGTTGTAGGCACATGTAAAAGTTGTCGATTATTGTCTCGTGCACGAGGAGGTTGTCGTGCTCTCTGCTGCGACGTTACGTTCTCTCAGAGCCACCCGTCTTATGAGCAAATCTTCGAGTGCGGATTCGGCCTAGCACTCCCACTACTATATTATAATAAGGAAGTCCCAGGTTACGAAACTTCGTCATTTCTCTCGTTGTTCGGGTCAAAGTATCTGTGAACGAATGTGAAATTAAAATCTTTCCTTTTCCAACCATTGAAGTAGAGAGGAGTTTTCCACTTCGTATATTATGGGTCCCCTGCTGGTCTAACCGAAGCATCTTGACCCTCGGATGTATTGAATACCAGTTTTCATACCTCTGTGATCGCATAACAGCCGAGTTGTGGTGATAATCGCGGAGCATATGTCGAATAGAGTGTGACACCGATATCCAAGATAAGGTTCGTAAGTACCTGACGAGGTAGAATCTTTCTGCCATTGATCCCAACAGATGTACAAAGAAAGTACCCCTTATTGGCAGAAGTGAAACGTGTATCAGGAACAAAAACTTGGCATGCAAAGTGATCGGCAATAGTGCCTTGAAGAGAGAATAAAACTAATAAGAACAAGGGTTACTAAAAAAGGTATAAGACATGAAAAGGCCGAGGCAGATTTTAGCCTGGTGATGTAACATATCAATCATTGAAGTGATACTCATGCTCGAGTTCTTGAGATAAATTCATGAGGTCCTATGATCTCGACTCGCTCGAAGTGAAGCAGGTGATCGGAACTGATCTACGTAGATCCACCTACCATGATGTGTACCCAATCGAAGCTAGTGAGAGTGGAGTAACTCTACTCGTTGAATCGAGAGAACAAAATCAGAGTTCAGGGTGTGACCACAGAGGGTAATTTGAAAGACATCGTTTCACGGCGGCCCTCTGAGGTGCTTAGAGATTGTGCTTGCGGGGACTATGAGGGCGTACGATCGACCTGAGTCGTGAGTGACTCGTGGTGATATGGGGTGACCGAAATGGATCGCAAGCGCTTTACCAGTTAGGTAGGGTGCTGACGTGGGGCTTACATGGAGATAGCCTGTGTGTGAAGCGCCCGTTGCTCCCCTCAGGGACCAGTCTAGATACAAGTTTGGTGGTCAGGAACGGCTCTTCCGTCCCGTCAGTGCCGACCGCTGTTCTTCTATCGCCTGCCCGATCCTCAAGGCCTTCAGATGCGACTCGATCCACTGTACCCGATGTACCCACATGTACGGCGTGCGCGGACAACAATTGTGGAGTGTAATGTGCAGTACTCGTTGAACGAAAAGGAGTGCGACTTCAACGGATTGCAGGGAGAATGAAGAAGTGAGTGTAAGAAGAACCAACGACGCAGAGGGAGAGGCGGCACCGCGGCAGTCACCGGAGCAATGACCATTAGCTACGTGTAGTGGCAGCAAGCCATCGAAACTCTCACCAAAATAGTCGACCTTGGGAAATGAACGGAAGGTATGATCGAAAAACCAGTCCAGGTGCTCTGCAAGCCCTCGACCATAGCGAATAGAATAAGTCTCAGACCGTTTTACGTCTCCTGGAGTAATACGCGAGCATAGAACGACAGATCCGAAATCGCTTTACCTTCGTATGACCATGCGCTAACGTCGCACCGTACGATCCTCACTCATAACCGATGCTCGAAAGCTGTTGGTAATGCCCGCTACATCTTCTCATAATAGCACGGCGCGCGTTAAACCGATTTTGCTGATACACGCAACGTCAGCACTTTAGCTTCCTCGCAGGCCCTTGAAAATTCGAGCCACAGCCTTGTGAAAGATTCGTCGCTAGCGAAAATAGAGACTCTTTTGTAGCTTTCCTGAACATCAAGCTCTCCGAGGCGTAGCTAATTCGTCTAAGGGGCTAGATGAATTTGGTGTCGAGATCAAGGCCGCGATAACAAAGGACGAAATACGGCACTCACGGTCAAACTACGAACTAGGTATAGATAACATCAACGACTTAATCCGTCAGAGGGAGCACAACTGATCCACTCGCTAGGGATATATTTCAGAGCCATCAGACTAACGTGGCGAACGCACCAGGTAGGCTCAATGAACACGCTTCGTTTTGATTGCATAAAAGCTACTAAGTCTTGGTGATTCAAATATGTCTCCATGGATATTCAGCTCACATTAGGAAAGGATAGACCTCATAAGACCCGGAGGTCCTGGTTTCCGGAGCCGAGCCGAAGCTTTCGGGTGTTGAGCCCGAAAGCTCGACTCACTCACCTCGGCGATAAAATTAAGGTTAACATATAAAATTAACAACTATTAGAAAAACAAAAACAAAAAGAACAAATTAAGTTTAAATAGTTAATGGTCTCTTAAGAGGTTTATTGCTGAAAATTTACCACGAGGAAGGTCAAAATCCTAGCTCCCGGCGCCCGAATCCGGGTTAATACTAGTTTTCCCGCAGCCGGAAAGACGGAAGAGGAAACATATTGTGATTTAAATACTTTCCAATATACAAAATCCATCTCAGCCAATTATATTAACTTGAAATTAAACTAGGCCTCAATCGGAATCTTAAGTATTGAACGGATTACCGCATAGATTTTTTTTTTTTTTTTTTTTTTTTTTTTTTATTCTTTTTCGGTGAGAAGGAAATAGAACTCATAAAAATAAAAAGACACCAATACCCGACCTCGGCCGACCGAGACCGAGGTCGTCAACGGACCTAGGTCGACCCCGACATCACCTAACACATTAAAGACCACTTAATGCTTGCGTTCAATGCGCGTGTCAGAGATGCCGACTATGACAGGCGACATTAAGTGCAACTAACGGCGGACGCGACAGCTGCAGAGCTACGACCTACGAACCGTAGCCGACAAACAGCATTTATGACAGGCAGAGAGCATGACGGCGAGAAGCAACAGGAGCTGGTGTCGACGTGGATCAATCCGAGCCGCATAAGCCACTTCATCCTGACCGTCCGAGCTCGGCAGTCGCGCCTATAAATAGAGGATGAGATCATACATGGCAAGGGTTGGACTTTCCCACTTTGAGTCGTCTGTAACCGTTAGAGAGAGAGAGAGAGTGAACTTGTAAACAATTTTCCCACACGCAATATCAGCTCAGACGCCGGCGATCTTTAGTCGCCGGCACGTGGTTTTTCACCTCGGAGAACATCCCGGGGTTTTCCACGCTACGTTTCCCTCTGCCAAACTTCTCCCGACCTCTTTCATCACTCTCTAACTCATCCACGTCATCGTCGAAAGCGTCGAAACTAATATCGGTTGCGAATCGCGCGATCAGTAGTATATCATAGCATGGATTTAATTTTATTTCTTTGTGATCTTTGTTTTATCAATTTATTGGGTCAATTTTGTCTATTGAATTACAGTTATTTCTAACAAGCCAATCGACTAATTCCAGTCTATCTCAAGTAGAAAAATTCCAAAGATTGGATCTTGTTATCGTTGTTAGAAAATAAGACATCACTGTTATTATTTTAATTCTTAGTGTCTAGTGTCTGTTGTTAATTTTATATTTGTTTAGATTATTAATCTGATTTTACTAACGCTAGTTTTACTTCTCTGTTCTGATCTAGAGAGTTATTCTAAATCTGTTTATTAGAATTGCTTTATATAGTGTTTCCAGTACTACAACAGTAGTAATATGTACTCTTGTTTTTTTATATATATTTGTTTCATGCTAAAAATATTTATATACAGAGTTATTCATGATTGCATGTTTTATTTTTTTCAGTCTATTGTAATAGTTTCATTCTTGGTTAATGGCTCCCAATAAACCCGATACATTTGACGGTGATGGTAGAACTTTAAGACGTTGGCAATATCAAGTTAAATATTGGCTCTTGACCGTAGGATTAGCATCGGCCATAGGGCACTCTCCTAAAAATTCTTCATCAACACCTGAAAGTTCTTCACCACCTATACCTGAAAATTCCTTAGCAACATCATTCCTGGAACATCAAATCAAAACTATAGCGTACAATCTAACTTTGCACCTATAGCTGCTACTCCAACTCAAGCGCGTAGTCCATTTGAAATTAATTTCCATAGTGTTCACAAAATTTTAAGTGTCTTAAGTCCTGATTTGTTAGATCTCTATTATTTTGTAATGAACTTGAATATAAATATGATAAGATGACGTAGGAGTCAAACAGTATTCCACAACCACGTTTATTAATTTTGTCTTTGTCAATGATAAGCCTATGAATCCTCAAATTCATGATTTGAAGGTTTAATTAAGATCTTTCGTGTTGGTGGAACCACTTTTTCTAATACTCACCTAGCTCAAACCGTGATTGATCGCTTACCCAAATCATAGGAAAGATTTGTAGATGACTTAAATCGGAAAAATGAAATCTTATTTTCGAACGTGTCTTATCTTTTATAAGAGTCAAAGAGAAAATCATGCTAGAAAAAATGCTGAGTTTAGCAAATCCAAAATTCACAATGTAGAATCTCAATCAGAACCCCAGTCCTATCTCACTTTCAGAAGTCCAAAAATCATGTCCATAAGAGCCACAAGAAAAACTTTCATCAATTTAAGGGTAAGCCACCATTCAAAAAAGGGGCCTCACAAACAAGGATCACCTTGCTGAGTATGCGGTTATACTAATCATCATGCAAAGGATTGTTTTAAAAAGAGAACCGAGCCTGTTCAGATGAGAAACAAGAAGAGTAAACAACCATCCACTAAAGCTCAAGCACACATGGTGACTTCGGGCACCGTTCCATTAGGGACGGTCTTCAGGTCAGCACCTAATATACTTGAAATTAATTCTATTTGTACTGATTCTGACTGGTGGATAGACACCGGTGCAAATAATCACTTTTGCACTGACTCTTCTTGATTCTCATCTTACCAGGTTACTGGTGGAGGAACTGTGAACATGAAAAATGAAGGTATTTCACAAATAGTAAGCACTGGAGATGTTACACTGTACCTTTCATCTAGCAAAAAGTTACACTTACACAATGTTCATCATGTCCCAAATCGTAGGAAAAATCTTCTTAGTGGTTATCAACTAGTTAAGAATGGATATTCCATTCATTTTGAAGCTGGAATTGTTGTAATAAAAAAAATGAGAAAATTTGTAGGAAAAGGATTTGCTTGTGATGTTAATGGTTTGTTTAAACTTAGTACTGAAAAATCTAATGTTGCAAATGTTATTTTAAATACAAGTTCAAATTATTCTGTTTCTCTTTGGCTTTCGAGACTTGGACATATTAATTATTATTCTGTCAAAAAATTAATAAATGCAATATTATTCCTTCTTGCAATATGGATTATGAAAAATGTAAAGTATGTGTTGAAGCTAAATTGCCTGGACATCCTTCTAAGTCTATTGACAAGGATTGTGATAAACTTAAGCTTATTCATAGCGATATATGTGATGCAGGAAAAACCTCTCGTGGGGCAGTAAGTATGTTACTACTTTTATGGATGATTATTCTCGTTATTGTTATATTTATTTGTTGAAAGAAAAATTTGAATGCTTGAGTAAATTTAAAATTTCTAAGTCTAAAGTAGAAAATCAAATGTATAGAAAAATTAAAATTTTAAGATCTGATCGTAGTGGAGAATATACTAGTAATGAATTTACTGTCTTTTGTGAAGAGTCTGGTATTATACATGAAGTTACTGCTCCTTATACTCCCCAATCAATGGAGTAGCTGAAAAAAAAAAAAAAAAATCGAACTCTTATGGACATAGTTAATTCCATGCTTAGGAGTTCAAGAGCACCTGATAATTTGTAGGGAGAAGCTATTAATGTTGCATGTTATATTTTAAATCGTGTGCTATCGAAGTCTATAAATAAAACACCTTATGAATTGTGGAAAGATAGAAAATCTAATTTAGGTTATTTTAAAGTATAGGGGTGTTTAAAAAAAGTAAAAGTGGCAATTTTTAAAATTGACAAATTATGATCTAAAACTATAGATTGTGTTTTTATCGAATATGCATGTGATAGTAATGCTTATTGATTTTTAGTAGTTAATTCTGATATTAAAGATGTTGCTGTAAATACTATTATTGAAGCTAGGGATTTAGTTTATTTTGAAGATTCTTTTCCATATTTTATTCCAACTCCTAGAGTAATTGAATCTAGACTTTCAACTTTTACATCCATTCAACTTGATGAATATGAACGTAGAAGAAATAAGAGAACTAGAATAACTAAAACATTTGAAGATGACTTTGTAATGAATGTAGAGAATGATCTGATCACTATAGAACTAGCTATGAATTCACTTGATTCATTATTTTGGAAGGAAGCTATAGATAATGAGATGCAATCCATAACTCAAAATCATACATGTGATTTAGCTGATTTACCACCTGATTGTAAACTTACAGGTTGTAAATGCAGATTTAGGAAGAAATTATGACCGGATGACACTATAGATAAGTATAAGGCCAGATTTGTAGCAAAATGATATACTCAAAAATATGGTATTGATTATGTTGATGTCTATGCAACCGTTGCACGTATTACTACTATTCGTGTCCTTATTGCATTTGCATCTATTTACAATCTTCATGTTCATCAAATGGATGTAAAAATCGCATCTCTTAATGGTGATCTAAATGAAGAAATTTATATGGAACAACTCGAAGGTTTTGTTGTGAAGGGACAACAAAATAAAGTTTGCAGGTTAAGAAAATCACTTTATGGGTTGAAGCAAGCTCCAAAATAGTGGCATAAAAAATTTGACCAGATTATATTGTCCTATGATTTTAAGATTAATAATACTGACGAATGTGTATATTATAAAATTGTTGGTGATGAAAAAATAGTACTTTGCTTATATGTTGATGATATTTTAATATTTGGCGCAAGTATGGATATCATAGATGATATCAAAGCTTTCTTGAAAGGCAAACTTTGATATGAAAAATATTAGACCTACTGATTTGATTTTAAATGTAAATTTAATTCGTGAAGATAATAAGTTGATTTTGTCACAATCTCATTATGTAGAAAGCATGTTGAATAAATTTGGTTTCAAAGACATACACACCGAAAAAAAAAAAATTGGTCTTGATATTGCTGCAAAAATATACACAACGAAAAAAAAGCAACATGTATGTTTTCGTGTTCTTGTTTTCCGTCTCCAAAATACTAAAGGCTATTTCACGCGGAGGATCTCATCTTGCTTTCTGAGTCTTGCGAGGAAAGTGAGGGTCATTGTATCTCCTTCGACACGCCGTGAATATATCTGCACGACAGATCGGCAAATTAGTCAGTTAGGACCAACGCTTCGGCATACATCAACTATTTTTTCAACTAAGTTTCTTTGACATACTTATTTATCTTATTTGTTTTATTTGTAGCAAAATGACCACCTCCTCCAGCCGACCACCATCGCTTCCCGGCTGACTGATTAAGCTTTCGTCATCCGTTGATTGCTCCCTGTTTCCGATATTCGATCCGATCCCTCGATTCCCACCGTCGACTCGCCGAGCCCTCACTTTGTGTACCGACGGATAGGCGACAGTATAAACTCCATATTAGCCTTCATATATGACCTATTAATTCTTGTTTCTGTTGCTAATTTTTTATTTCTTGTTTCTGTTCAATGTGTATGCGTTTATTGAGGAATTTCATAAATATTAATTTTAGTTAGTTGGAGGAACTTCATGAACAGCATGCTGCTCGAAATTTGGATTTATCTCTTTCGTCTTTTCTTTGTTTAAAAATATCTTTCAAATAGAGACGTCTGTTTCTTTCTTCTTTGTTAAAGAACAAATAAAACTATCTATTTCGTTAACATAAGTAAGTGAATTTCAATTTTTCATAATAGGAAGTTATAGTAAGATTTTATTTCATAAATGTGTTAGTTGAAGTAAATGTCGGATACCAGCAAGCTATAGCTAGACATCTTATTAGCAAATTTAATTAATGAAATAGATATTCATTAGGGATAGCTGAAAAATTATATACTAATTATCTTTAGAACTTATCTTCAGATATATATAATACAAAAGATAGCTGGGAAATTATATACCGTTTAGCACCGGTGGACGAGTGCTCGACGCATTTTCAAATTTCCCGACACTTTTCACAGCCGAAGTTATTATTTGCATACAAGATTGGCTTCTAGCTTTGCCACTGCCATTTCTATTGAAAAGAATTTTGATGAACTTGAAGTTTATGAAGTAGAATCAGGTAAAACAAGATTCATTATATTTAGTTTCTTTTTATATTTGTTTGACTTAATCTATTTGTTTGTATTTATTACAAGTTTATCAACTTTAAGTATTGGTAAAATGTCTTAACTTAATAATGTTAAGTTCCGTTTAATGTTTTTCTGTGATGATAATTTCATATGGCTTTTTAATGTTCTCTTACTATTTTTACAGATGTTCGAATGCACAAGATATTCCAAAATCGAAGAGCTTTTCCATTGTGTTAGCTAATGTATATAGATATACTTAAGTCTACAACTAGTATAAACTAAAGGCCAAAATTTAGTAAATGTCCCTTTACTATAGATTTTTGGGCGCTCATACCCTTCAACTTATTTTGAGACCTTTCATACCCTTCTACTTCAAATTTAGGAACACAATATCTTTATTCGATTAATTAGACGGACACGTCACTAATCTTGCTGACGTGGCACTAATTACTATTTTTTATTATTTTTTAATATTAGTTGGATATTAAAAAATACTCATGTTTATATTAAAAAAATAATTAAATAATATTTAATTGGTGCCACATCAACGTAATTAATACCTAAATCCTCTTCAGGGGTATCGCGTTCCAAAACTAATAGTAAAGGGATATGAAAGTCACGAAAATAAGTATAGAGGTATGTGTGCCCAAAGATAAATAGTAGATGGGCATTTACTAAATTTTGGCCTAAACTAAAACGTTCTATATTATATTTTGTTTTATAGATTTTCGGTTAGGCTTTATAAAAGGATTTTAATAATTGGGCCAAATGGTTTGCCATAAGAAAATCATAAATTATGATGAGATTTATAACGTTTATATTGAATTTTTTTTTGAAAGATAAATCTAATTGAGTGTTTTGGGGGGACTAAAATCTTAACGTATTGAAAATGTTAAAAATGACGGTCTCAACAATGCTAGTTTTGTATTTAACCCTTTAACTGTTTGAAAATTATATTTAATCTGTCAAATTCCGGACCTCCAAAACATTTATTAAGAGCGTCTTCTCGAAAAATTTTCTACATTAAAGTTATAGCTCTCATCAAGATCTACGACTTTTATATTAAACATTTTTTTAGAAGATACTTCTAGTTAGGTATTTTAACGGACGCAAAACAAAATTTTTTTAACCCCTTAACTTTTTTAAAATTATATTTTAACCCGTCAAACTTCGGAACCCAAAAAACACATATTTAGAAGCGTTTTTCTGGAAAAAGGTTCTACGTAAAAGTTGTAACTCGCGTCAAGATTTATGACTTTCATATTAAAAGTTCCGATAAGATGTTTTTAGATAGGTGTTTTGACGGGTGTAAAATCAAATTTTAAAAAAAAATAATGGATTTTTTTTACAAAATTTTGAGTGTAATTTAGCCCAATATACAAAGACAAACTTAAAGTTATTTAATAACTACTTGTACAATTAGATTTAGACTTACTCATATTTATACATATACTACTCTACTTAGTGAAATACCTATACGGTTCGATATGTTTATGGCAATTGTCTTTAAATGGATTTATAGCCACATGTATTTTACTAATTTATATAAACTTTTGTCTTCTCTTTTTTTGTATTTGTCCCCGAGGTATTATTTAAAGTATTCAAAATTAATCATTATACATGCAATATATGTTAATATATAATATAAATATTTACACAAACACAACACTTAAAAATAACGTTAATAAAATATACACATGAGTATAAAAAATATATTTTTCACCTAAAATAGTATATAAACTATCTATATTTATCTTATAAAAATGCAAACTTTTATAAAATTTGAGCATTGTATCTTATAATATTATTTTAGATATTATATAAGATGCATCATATATATAAGGTATTTGATATCAGAGAACAAAAATCAAATATGGGCCGAAAATAAATGTCCAAGTTCAATTAGCTACAAATCCTGGATCCTCTATATAAGTCAATATCCTCGTGGGCCAAAAAATAAGTGTCTGAACCCAATTAGCTTCACGGGCTTCCATTATCTTCAAACCTAATTAGCTTCAAAGCTTCAAACCCACTCTCCAAATCATCTTCTTACGGGATTGAAATTCTACCTCCCTTGATTGCTCCGCCTCCATCCTCCGACTTCTGTTTCCGCCACCGAGCGAGGTATTATAATCGTCTTAGCGCCCTCTCCAAACCATCTTCTTCCAGCGGACTGAATGTCTTCTCCCTTGATTGCTCTACCTCTGGCTTCTTATCATTATCAGAACCTCTTTGAGGATCCCGCCGCCGAGCGAGGTACTATTACCGCCTGGGTTTGGGGGGGGGGGGGGGGGGAGGGCGGGGAGGGAGGGCATGGCCCCCGTGCCATAATGTGGCTCCGCCACTGACGACACTTATCGGACACGTGTCTAAAAAAATTAAAAAAAAAAAAGGACGTGTATTAGATATGCCGGACAGGAATGTCCGACATATGCATATTTATATATATTTTTTTAAAAGAATGTTTATTTGTTTAGATTTTTAGAATAGCTAAATAATATGTATAAGAGGCCATACTAGCAGCTTGTCACCGGGTCCGTGCTACTTAAGCTTTCTGGATCGTACAATAGCAGTTTGTGCATCCCGTTAACAAGTTATTGTAACATCTTCTGTAACAAGTTCTATTGAGGAGTATTTGTTTGATATAATATCACCGTCAAACAGAGCATTTGTTCTTTTTACATTAAAAGAAAAAAGTAACAAAAGAGGAGATGGACGTCTCATAATCTCAATAAAAAGAATATATTATATTATATTGAGGTCGTTTTACAATATAATATAATACAAAATTAGAATTAGAATTGATTAGAGAGAATAAGAGATGCTTTTGTCTTGATCAAGGACCACTGTGGAGCCATGCGTTTCTGAGCTGAGACTCCATGGCTTCCCCAAAGCACTGGGCTCTGATCAGGCAGAAGTGGGTGCAGAACCCCATTGACGACGGAACCCTACACGTGTTCAGCACATAGCACGCCGGCGGGCATATCATATCGCGTCCCTGAACCACCAGCCCCCATGTCCTCTTCGACTCGTCGTCTTCTTTTTGTGACGGCAGCTCTTTAACGAGGATGATGCCTTGGGGCATGAACTGCTCCTTCTCCCATCTCTTCTTTACGCGCGGCCAGCACACGCCGGACCTCTCCACTCTCTCTCTCTTTATGGAAGAAGATGAAGAAGCAGAGTCACTACTAAGTCGATCCTCGTCATCGCGGGCGAATATCTGCACCAGGAATGGGGCATCTCCGATGTTCCGCACAATCTGCCATTCAAATTTTCATCACCGCGTTAGTTTGATTCATGTTGTAATACAATTAACATATAAACGAATGGATATTTAATTAATTTGTAGCACCTCTGTGATTGACTCGGTCATCCATTGGTCCAGCTTCTCGTTCGTAATCGCCGCCTTCCTTCCCCTCTCCTCTGCCTTACCGCTCGTCATTGACAGCCCCATCTTCTTCTTCTCCTCGTTATGTGGTTGATGGCCGCAGAGGGACGATGGTGCACCGGTGCTGAGGAAGGCCCGCGCGGCTGGCGTACGCCTCGGCGACGGCTTCATCCTCAGACATGACGGAGGAGGGGAAAACGAAATACGGGGATGATGATACTCCGTCCTCCGGGTTACTGCTCCGCTCAAGTCCGGCGCCCATGCCGCCGTCATCTTTTTAGATTCTGCTGTAGCTCCTGGTGGAAGATTGATGAGCGAACAGAATCAACAGCTGCAGGCAAGCATAAGTTTGTT
This sequence comes from Xerophyta viscosa, assembly GCA_002076135.1. NCBI lineage: Eukaryota > Viridiplantae > Streptophyta > Magnoliopsida > Pandanales > Velloziaceae > Xerophyta > Xerophyta viscosa. The sequence continues at coordinate 11,954,633 of MJHO01000001.1, read as the reverse complement.
TGGCTGGAGAAATTTCAAAGCTTACCATCTTGTATCATCGCACGCCACTCATATGGCCCTAAACGCGAAGCATCAACCTCCCTTCCAACCACCCACACGCTTCGTTCAACAATGCGGTTCCGGCCGACGTGGCACGCTCTCACCAGATCCGCTGTCTTGAAACCGACCTTTTGAAGACGCTTCTTTCCGCCGTGGGGGTAATCTATTAGGCCCGAGCGCGCTCTGGTGTTCTGCAGACGCTTCGGGATCGGTTCGCGTGCGGTCCCGTTGATACTGCGTTGCTGCACGCGCATGGCACGCACGGCGGTTGTGCTCGACTCGCTCCAATGTGGAGCCCATGCTATCCCCGTCCGCAAGCTGTCTCCACGTCGAAATATTTCCCGAGTGATACAAAGTCCTAAGTACCCTCCACAGGCTCCATTCTTTCCCCGCTCCCTCCAGACCACCTTCATCCTTCCTCCACTCTCAACGGCGGCGATTATACCCGCCATAGTTTCACGATTTCAAGGTTGCGCAAGGATTGTTAAAAAATATTTATAGAGGATGACAATGGATATCTAAAATCTTCACGAAAATGGCTCCAAGGCGCATTGCAGTGCCATTTTTCTTAAGCCTTTATTCGTCCCTACCAGATCGTGCAATTGGAGTTAATCGATAGCCTCTAATATACAATAAAGTCTGTTCGCTGGCGTTTGCACTTAACAACAGCGAACCACTGAACACACCGGTACATGTAGAATTGTCTAACTCTAAAAGTATCTTCTGCAGCAGACACTATTAGATATGATCTTTTCTATTCTGAAAAATACAAGGGATTTGAACTTCGTTGTTAAGTTGTCTGTTTTTCGGACAATCACTTTCTCTATTATACAGAGTACGAAAAGGCACTTCTACTATGCGGTTATAACCAAAGTTTATCGTACCGTGCCGTTTCGAGTTTCGGTAAACTCCAAACTCGAGACAAGCCGACCGTGCCGATCGTATCGTTTCGACTGTGCCGATAATAAAATATTATTTTTTTTATATTTTATTATAAATTTTAATATTTTTAAAGGATTTTATTTTTAAAAATTAAAAAACTTAAAAATAATTAAGAGCGTGTGACATTTGAGTCGCACCCAACGGCACAATACGAGAAAAGCGCATCCATGCGGCGCGAAAAACCAGTCACGCTATGTGGACGCAAAAAAAAGAGCACCGTTATCTTCTTCGTTCGAGAAAAATAAGCAATTCTTGCTTACTAAAAAAAATTCGGTCGTGCCGGCTGTGCCGTGCCGACCGTGCCGTGCCGACATCTGTTGGCACAGAGACGTTTCGGTCGGCACAAGGCGTGCCGACCGAAACGTCGAACTATGATTATAACAGTCCAAAACCTTTGGCAGTTATAACTTCTCATAACCGCTTGCAGTTACAAAATTTAATCCCGTTACGAAATATTCGGAGAGAACACTTCCGGGAGAACACTTTTGGAGAGAACTCTGCTAGTACAGAGCACGTTCTACCAAGCAGTTATAACTGTCAACATATAACTGTTTTATAGTTACCAAAATGTAATCCGTAAAATATTCGGGAAGAACACTCTACAAAGTACATAACAAGCGGAAGAACGTTTACCGCTTGAGAAGAACACTTCTTAACATTATTCTTCCCGCGGCCTAAGTGCCAAGTGCCATTTTTTAACCATTAAATATTCAAGGTCACATAGATGAACTATATGCTAGCCCATTTTGTCCATTCTATAAACCTTGGAGGAAATCCAATATAGACCAAATTTTTGCTCTTTATTTAGTCAATATGGACTAAATAAGACTGCTTTATAATACTTTTAGCCTTTATTAGTTTATTTCACATGGGCTTGGGCCTCCACAATTTTTATAATATATTTTGGAAATCTAATTTCAACAAGGGTTAGGATAGACATAAATCTTCTATCCCTCTACCCCCACATCTCAAATTTATGTATATGTATTTTTTAGAAAAAATTAATATAAAATATTATATATATGTTTGAGACTTCAAAATTCTAAATAATTTTAAAAGTTTATTAAATATATATTTAAAAATATGTTTTTAAAAAAATAATTTAAAAAATAATATATTTTAAAAAATATAAAATTTCAATTTAAAAAATATTTTTAAAAAATAAATTTATATTTATTGTTGTATATGGACGAAACGGCGCAGAGGATATGGTTTCCCACATACGTAACATACCTAATCCAGCGGTGCTAAATCAATAATCTCATAATTGCTTGCATAAGCGTGGCTAGCTCGATCGGTTGGGTGGCACCTTAGAAATATTATCATCCGAATTTGAGACGGCGTGGGGTGAAATCTCTTGTAGAATTTTTCAAAAAAAAAATTATCTGTACACCATAGCAGAAGCCCTCTCTTTATCTAATAAATCTCTATTTATTAGATATTTCTTAACTTATTTTAAAATGTAAAATTATATTTTATTTTTTCGTAACAACTTATAATTAATTTTTGTTTTTTTTTTTTTTCAAAAATATCTCTTTTTTTGTCGGATTATAAAATATTTTTAAAATGAGTTTTTGTTAGTTAGATGCAACTAACAAAACTTATATCTGAGCATTATAAAACTTCTCCTTCATAATTTGAGCTTCCTTCCTATCACCTAAGAACAATAAGCTTTTGAAATTTTATAATGCTAAGCATAAATTTGGAAACTTGCACCAAATTTACTAACTTAAATTTATAGATATTTTAAAAAAAAGCATTTAACTAAAAATTGTTAAAAATAAATATATAGATTTGTAGTTAATATCTTCAAAACAAATTAATTAATATATTAAATAAAAGGATAAAACAAATTAATTAATATGTTAAATAAATAGAAAAATTAGGAGGTTTAGAATTCAGACGAAGCACCGTTTTGTTAATGAAAGAAATTAACAATTAAAAGCACTTAAGAAGATAGAATAATACGCAATGGGTAGGGCCATCAAATCAACACCGTTTGTTAAGGAAGAATTCTTTTTCACCGAATCAATTTCTGCTTTAAAATATTATACAAATTATTTTTTTTTTATCTTAATGCTTTTCTAAAAAATGACTATCTCAATGTTTGTATAATTTTTTTAATTATCATCTAAGTAATTTTAAAGAAATTTTGAAAAAAAATATTGATGTGATAATTTTATTATTCAAAATATTTATAAAAAAAAAAGAAAAATGGACGTATAAGGTTTGGCACTTCAAAATTTTTTTATAAATTACCCACAAAATTTTACAAATTTCAAACACCTACGTAAAAATATATTTTTAAAAAATTGAATGCAAAAAAAAAAATTGATTTGATCTACTATTTTTATATTCAACTTTTTTTAAAAAATTATATGTTAAAATAAATATTTTAAAATTTTAAAAATAAATACATTAAATAAAATTTAGTTATAAAGTTTTTTTGAAATTATTGTGATGAAACTGTAATACAAATTTAATTGTAAAGTTAAAATGGTAAAGAATTTATATGCAAATCCCCTCTAATTAATATATCTTTATTTAAAACTAAAAAATAAAGGTTAATTACGTATTGTCTTTAATGAATCTCGTTATTATATATTATAGCGTATTGTTTACTTTTAAAATTTTATTTTGAACGGGGCTGATACGCAAACTCTCTTAAAATAACTCTAAGGCTGCCGAATCTACAGGCGCCGCGTAGGATTGCACCGTCTCAAGTTCGGTTGCAGATGAAAAGCAGCGAATCAAATGGATCGGAGGGCATGAGATAGAGAGAGAGAGAGGGGTAGAAATGGGAGGAAAAGGAGGAGAGGAGGAGGTGAACGAAGGGCGGTGGGGGACATGGGTGATGGGGGATCCAATGGCGCCGGATGCCCATCCGGGGAACCAGCAGGCCGCCACGTGGATCGCCGTCGAATACGTGCCCACACAACCTAACGCAAACTCCGTTAACATGAACTACTCCTCCCCCGCTGCCAACGCACCACCGCCGTCCTCCGCCGTCAGCAACACCAATCCCTATGTCCAGGTCACCCCCGTCTCCGGATCATCGGGCAAGAGTACAAAATCAAATCATCTTTTAGTCAACGTTCAGCACCATCGTCGTATCCATGTTAATGTTATTGATGACTCGCAGGTCCGATGGAGATGATCCTCAAAGTGTTGAGTCAGTGCGGGAAGAAGTTGGAAGTCACGACTAAGAAGGCAGGCGCCACCGCGGAGAATGTCTGGCACCACCGTATGATCTCGCCAACTCTCCTCCTCAACTTATGATATTTGATTTAACTGCACTGCTCGGTTATGCACTGAACGTAGTTTACCATTTTGGTTTTTATGACACATCAATATATAACACCAACAAGGAAAACGGCGTAATATATGTTAATTCTTGTTCTGTGATGTACTCCTCTGATGGAAATTGAAGGGTTAGTAACCCATGCTTCAATAACTTGTGATGGCCACAATTTTAGTTTAACTTGGAATGTGAATGCATATTGACATGCGTCCTAAACTCGAACACTATAGTATGCACTTGTCTTGAATTTGGAATTTTGTGAACCATTTGGGATTGTTTACCACTTCAAGTTCTGTAATAGAAAAACTTGGATTTGGAATGTGAATGCATATTCCATGTGGTGTTCTTTTAGGGGAAACTTAGATTTGGACTTTTGCAGTGACACTATTTTTTCATGATATATAGAAGTGATTCATCTCAATGGCTGTGAGCAACTTCTACAGACAGATTAGGTATATAGTTATGATTTGGTCCCTCTAATAGGTTTAGCAAGCAAATCGATTTGGTCCTGCTTTGGCTTAGTTTCCCAGTTACAAATTTTCTTTAATGTACGAACGTGATGTTGAACGTCCTGCATGTAAGGTCTTAATTCCCACGTATTCTCTTTAGAGGGCTGTAACTTAAATGTGTAAATCGTTTAGCATTTGCTTCCTTATTGATGAGGATGCAATCGTATAAAAGATCAAAAGGAGTAGTAGCATGACTTTCTGTATTTCTACCGTAAAGAGTAGGCTTGGAAGTGAATGTACCTCCTCCTGAAGCTATGATGTTTTCTGTTTTCTTATAAAGTTTTTGATATGGTAATTTGCTTCTCTGAAACAGTTAATACGGGCCCTAGTTTCTCTGATGCGGCCATTGCTAGGCTGTCTCAAGGAACAAAGGTCCTTGCTGAGGGAGGACATGACAAAATTTTCCAGCATACATTTGGTGACTTGCCTGGAGAAAAGCTTCGCAAGGCTTACGCTTGCTATCTATCCACTTCAGCTGGTCCTGTAATAGGAACACTTTATCTGACAAACCAAAGGCTTGCCTTTTGCAGTGACAGTCCTCTTTGCCGCAACATTGCCCCAGGACAGCACGAATGGATCTATTATAAGGTATAAGTTTTCTACTTTACTTTCTTACTGTTACTTAAACAATTTCGAATATTTCGGTAAGAAATAAAGCAAATAACTTGTGCGCTATTTTGGGTACTTAGTCGAAATGGTTATGCATGTACATATTATCTTCTTAGCAAAATGATACGTGCATTATAATATTCAACTTACACGCTCGTTATAGTCAGGGGAACTCCTGTTTGCGTTCATCATGGCACTCCTGTTTCAAGTCAGGGAAACAGCTTTTGCGTGTAGTATAAGCTCCCTGTTACTTAGGCTAAATAGCTATAGGAATTTCATTTTAAACGGTTCTCCCATCTATTCAAACGATTGTTTTTTTAGTATACAGTATTATTATAGTTAATCTATTACAGATTGATCAGGAAGAAAGTCTCTTTTCTTGTATTCTGTCACAAACAGAGAAGTCTAGGCTAAGTAAACGGAATTTGATCCACTATGGTTGGTCCCACCAGGATCGGATGGGACAGAGCATTCGAATATCCTATTTAGGTTAGAATATTTTAAACATTATAGCTGTCCAGTATAGTAAAATACTCCAATTCTTGGTTTAAATTGTTTTACAAAATAATTAAAAACTATACCAAAACTCTTCTCAAGAATATTGTGCAAAGAAATTACTTAAATTTCAGTTTCTCGTGGAAAGAGTTTTTGGTATAGATTTGACATTTTTGAAAAAGATTTTGAACTAGGACTTGGCATATTTCATTATGCTCTATAACTTTTATGTTTAAAGTTTTTTTGAAAAATGTCTAGATAGAATATCCGGAGGCCGAATATTGGTTGAAAGGTGCCTACAGATTAGAGCTCTAAGTAAACACTGATCTTTATTCAAGGAAATACAAACGCTCGGGTGTTTTCTGTCAGTACCTATTGTAAGCTGCATTAATCAACATTAAGCACCATCTTTGCGGTTCTGCTTGCATGATTCAGAATCTTCCTTTCATCACTCAGTTTAGTATGCTGGTTACTAATATTCAAAGACTAATTACATGAGAACTAAAGCGGGGAATCTATGTTACGGAAATTAAAGCAGCAAACAAGGAGATCGATGGTGAATGAATATCCCCTATTACTTTGCTTGGCTTGTTAAGATGGATGGTTGAAAAACCCAATCTGTAACGAAAAAGTATCACATGCTTCACGCATATGTTATGAACTACCTTAAATGCCTTTTCCTGGTACTTCCCTTTTGAGTGATAATTGCATTTTTGGTCTATACAGGTGGTGGTGCAACTTGACCGATTAGGTGCAGTAAATCCTTCAACTAACAAGGTGAAACCTGCAGAGAAATATATTCAGGTCATAACTGCTGATGGAAATGAATTCTGGTTCATGGGCTTCGTTTCGTATGATAAAGCTCTCAAGAACCTGTCCGATGCCTTGAAGCACACTTAACAGTAAACACTGCTAGGTTCAGAAAGCCATCTATCTCTACGTATACTGCCTATTGCTAATTGAAGCGACTTGGCAGGCACATTTTAATTTTTAATAAAGGAATTCCATGTTTATTATGCTTTACAATGTTCCACTTTGTTTCTTTCATCTTCATGCAGCCAAGCACTTTGCTTTGACACTGCTATAAAGGAATTCGATGTTCATTTTGCAGTGAAAATTATGATAACGAAAAAAAATGAAGAAAACGAGGTCGAGCTTTGTAGATGAACTTGCTTTTTGCATGAGAGATCTTTACTGCATTTGCTCCCTCCCTCTGCATTAGATTTTGATTTGGTGTGACAAAGGTTGAGTCTCTTCCTGACGTATAGTCTCTGGTGCAAAATTCTCTCCTGAAGGAAGGTCTGCCGGGGACCTAGAGATTGTTAAAGGCTCTTGAAGAAGAATTTTATAAATACTTTATGTATTTTATTATAAATTCGTAATTTAAATTTTTTTTCAAGAATGAATAGAAGTGGGTCAAAAGAGCTTTCAAAGTCGTAATATGACAGTATGATGATTTTAAAGGTCTGTTTGACTTACTTCTATACATTTTTTTGAAATCTTTGTGCTGAAAGTTTGCAAAACATTATATATTTCTCATATTTAAAATACTGTTCCATAAACAATATAACAAACAGTAAAAATCAGTTTATATCCCAACTTAGAATATAATAATATAGTAATAGAACTTTCAAACGAGAAAGCTCCAAGTAGTACAACTGTACTAGAAGTAAAATTATATATAGTGTCTATTTCTAACAGATCCTTATTCTGTATGTCCAGATATACTTAACATTAACTATTTACTAAGTAGACCAAGTGTTTTTTCTTGTAAAGAATATCAAGATGTTTTTTCTTTTAATATAAAAGTATAAAAAATTAACACAAAAATATAAAAAACTTACTAAAATGTGTCATGCAGTAAGATGTTAGGTGTGTGTCAGAGTGTCAAAAACGTATTAAAAGATATTATAAATACATTAAACATGTCGATGATTAAAGTGCAAAAGATTTTTTTGGAAAAAGTTAAGTGATGTGAAATAATATTAAGAAACTGCAGTGTAATTGTCCGTTTCATTGTTGCAAATTGTATATATAATATGATAAAATATAATAAAAACAAATAAAAAGGGTCTGATATCTGCTCATAATCAAAATGTTAACAAATGTTAAACTCCAGCCGGTAAAAAACAATCAAGTCGCTCTTGATACACCTAAATGATTCCAGTGATATTGCAAGATTTCCGTTTCACGGCCACGACGAATCCGTAGACTCGGACAATAGAAGAAATTTTCTTGTATTTTTTGAGTTATATTGCTCAAATGAGACTGTTGATAATATAGCATCACAAAATGTACCGACAAATCATCAAATGACCTCTTCTTTTATAAGAAAATATTGCACATCATTTGTAAAAAAAAGAAAAGGTAAGTGCTATTATTAAAGAAAATCAGGGATGATGTCTTCGGATTAATGGTTGATAAGTGAAGAATAAAATAATAAGTGGATTTTATATGCTATTAATGAATTTAAGCTGGTAACAGCTAACAAAATTAAAATATCAAGCACGGTACAAACAGCGGTTCAACTGAACAGAAGAAGAAGAAGAAGAAGAAACAAAGAGATGATTTGATGCATACGGAACAAGAGCTGGAGAACAACTCCCAACGCGCAGCACATTATGAGGAACAAATTCACGATCATTCTACCCTTTGGTGATGGAAGTGGAAATGGGGACGACGACGACCAGCACCAGAAGCAGCAGCAGCACGACGCCGATGCAGAGCCACTTCCGGCTGCTGCGCTGGTGCTTCTTCGCCTCCGCGAGCTCTTTGGCGCCGTTTCGAACGTAGTGGGAGGCGGAGATGACGTGGTGCTCGATGTCGTCCATCTTCTCCCCTTGGGCTTCCACCATGACAGCCATGTCCAGGAAAACCTGGTGCAGCTCCAGCAGCTGGCACTCCACCTCCTTCGCCGCGTCCTGTCTATCCTTTATCTCGTGGACCGTAGCTAGTATCTCCCCTCGCCCCTGCTTTCCCTCAGAGATGATGGCACGCTTCAGCAGCTCCTCCTCGCCCCCTCCCTCAGAAATGATGCGGTCGATGACCTCGGCGGCGGGGACCTCACCGGTGAGGGTGAAGTAGCGGCGCTCCACGGCGTCGTGGTGCTCAGCCATCATGCGCTGCCGGAGGGCCTGGAAATCTAGCATCAGGTCCTTGAGCCGCTTGCGCAGGCCGTTGGTCACCGAGGCTCGGGTCCTGTCAGGGGCAGCAGCAGCGGAGAGGCGAAGTGCGGTGGCGGAGGAACGGTCCATGGCCTCCAAGCGGCCGCGGATGGCACGGGCGGAACGGAGGACGCGGACGATGTCGGAGTTGATGCTCGCGCGGAGGGAGCGCAGGGCGTCTGGCTTGTGGGCCGACTTGCTCTCCTCGTGAGCCTCCTGGAGACGGGTAAGGACGCCACGGATACCGGCGATCTCTTCCTTGACGGCGGCGGCTTCTTCCAGGAAGTGGCGAAGGTCGGCGTCTTCGTCCTTGACGGCAGCGGCGGCCATCTCAACGTCGAGCTCGAGGTCCTGTTGGCGGGCGGCCTCGAGGTCTCCTTGAGAGCGGCCTTCTTGAGGTCGACGTAGCTCATGAAGGATTTCGTCATCAGATCATTCATCTTTGCTGTTCGATAAGAAGGATATCAAGTAAGGATAGCAAGAGACGAGAAGGAATCTGTATATAGTAGTAGAGCTCTGATGATGATGATGTTGAGCAGCAGAGGATTGATAGATTTAATTTAATAGAGAGGAGGAACAAAGAGAAGCAGAAAGTAGCCGTTGGAAGCTACTTTCAATTCCAACGGCTATAATTCATAGCGACGGCTCGGATTCAATTAAAGTTCTTAGAGAGTAAGACCAAGAAAAATAGAAAAATAGAAAAAATTTTTAAAAAAAAATTACAAAAACAAGTAAAAAGAAAGTTAAAGGTTAATTTTCTATTTATTTTAAATAAAAAAGTCAGAAACCAAGAAACTTAAATTTCTTTCGTTTTTTATTCTCTATATATATATATTTTTTTATTTTTCATAAAAAATTAGAAAGTAGGAAAAAAGTGAGAGTATTTAGTATTTAGTGATGTTATTAGTAATTATTATTTTCAAAATAATTAAATATTAAATTTATAAATTTATAACTAGCAAATGTATAAATTTATTATACAAATATAAAACAATAACAAATTTTATTTAATAAATAATAAGAAAATAATTTCTTTAAGAAAAATAATGAATACAATATATTATTTTATTATTCATTTTTTTAATTTTACAATAATTTTAATAATTTGTTATTATTTTATAATAAATAAATAAATTTCTAAATAATTTTAGCTAAATAAACTAAATAATATTGTTTAATTATTAATAATAAATTAATTAATAAATAGTAACTATTTTTTAAATATTATTAAAGAATATTATTTTATAAATTTAATATTAAATTTAAATAAATATTATTAACTACTTTTAACCCGCTATATTTATATATAAATAAAATATTTGTGTAAATAAAAAAAATTACTTTCTTCCTACTTGACCATACAAAATAACAGAAAAATTCAAATATGCTTTCTAACTATTTTTCTAATACTTTCCATCTTACTATTTTTTCTCACTTTCTTCCTTACTTTTTTTTTCACTTTACTATTTTATTTTCTACTTCTTTCACTTTACTCAAGCGAGGCCGATTTTGTCCATAAAGCCCATTTTTATGGCCCGCCCCTAAACAAAAAATCTTAGCTGCATCAATCACTCATAACGGGCTAGATGGACGCTATTTAGTACAAATCCGATTTTTGGTGTTGAACCATCAATAATTTTCTTGATTGTCGAATTTATTTATCTTTTAATCTCTCGACTGATTAAAAGCCTGTTCATCTTGACGGTCAAAGTCAATTTGATCATTGTGACCAAATTTGATAGTACTATATTAGAAACATTTGGTGGTGGCCGCTTTAAATTATCATTACATACATAATTACGAATAATTTGTAACGAAATATCATGTACATGCAGTGTTAAAGCCGTATGAATATACGATGAGGGATGTACAGTGTGGTCGTCGGAAGCAGGCTTTATAATTAGTTATTGAAGGCAGTTTGTGTATACAATTATTCTTAAGATAAACGCCTGAAAATCGTTTGCAGTCCCGGATACTTACATTAATATCTCAATTATTATCGATCGATGAAAAACCATCTCCAAAGTCAAAAGAGAGGTGACGTAACTGCATCGGGTCATACACAGAGAAGAGTCCGCCTGGCATGCCTAAGAATTCACATCTCACGTCCTCAAAAGTCATCGATCAAACGTAATAAAATATATAGATAGACAGAAGCCTCCTCCTCCAATCTATAAATTAAAACCACCTTCATCTTTTTACTTAATTACAAGCTTTTCCTATAATATATATACTCAACTTAATTACTCTATGCTGTTGGTGATTTGAATTGCTCGGCTTTCCATGAAATTAACGATCTCTTCAGCTTCACTCTTCCCTTGCACATGCATATATACAAGCTTTAATTGTCTATATAGATAGAAATTAGACAAGGAGCTGGATTTGGATTTCTTAATTAGCAAGACTCGATGATGCGCGAGGAGCAGCGGTACTATTGGTGGTGGGCAGCGGCGGAGGAGCACAGCTACTTGGAGCGGCGGCAGGTCTTTCTCCGGAGCTACCACTTCTCCAGAAAGCAGACCGCGTCGCAGAAACTCAGGCGCATGGTCATCAAGGTCAAGCGTATCGTATGGCGCCGCCTTCGCGCCGCTAGGCAGAGGCTGCGTCGCTGCTTGCTCTGGTACAACCTCCATCTCTTCCACCGCCTTCGTCAAACCTCTTAGCTACTAAATTAATTAACAGCAGCTTGTATTGTGTATGTTAAATGAAGATCGAGTCCTCTTAGCTAGCAGATTGTACGTTCATCGTCTACCTTAATTAATTACTTGTGTATGCAACATTTGTATCTCAATTACTTGTATCTTTCTTCTTTAAACTGAGATTTATGCATCTTTCCTTCTTTCTCTGATAAGTGAACGCCGTGCTGGAATTGGCCATTTAATGGTTAGTCAAAAGTTGAACTCTCTGGGCTGCGGAAATGAGCTGTCAACTAATTAAAAATAGTAATACATAAATAGAACTGCCCGATTTTAATAAATTATTTTTAAATTTATTTTTTTAGAATATTTATTTATAAATATATTTTAAAAAATTAAGATTTAAATTATAATTTAATTAAAATTTATAATTTTTTTTAAAAAAATATAAATATAAATAATGTTTTAAGAATACAAAGGTAAGGATAGAAAATAGAGACAGAATTTCTGTCCATATAAGTAACGCATGCATATAGGCTGACTACAAGGATCACAAAAATGCTGTGTTGTTGGAAGTTCAACAAGTTACTTAGTCCCAATATTAAAGTATTATCATTTTAGATTTTAGAGGCTGTTGAAATGGAATTTATAAGAAATATTTGTTTGACATTATATTTCGCTATGTTATGGAACTGCTTTTTCAGATGTTTTTTTTCCATGTCGCCCATCAAAGTTTTCCAGATGTTAAATGAATTAACAGTTAATACTGAGCATAATAATAGTATCTTCTCTGTGTTCGCAAACCCTCTCTATCTTCAAAAGACAAGCTCCGGCCAGTAGGTGCAGTTTGCTATCACCATGGTAGTTAATATTTAATAATCATCACCACCACCACCACTACTCTTTTGCTGTCGTCGCCTCCGCCTTCGCTGCCTCTTCCATGTTGTCTCGCTTTCTAACAAACCGCCGCCACTGCGGCGTCCAGCAGAAGCAACAACGAGTTTCTCCTTCATCATGACCACCACCACCATGGCCAACCGCCATCTCATCTCCATAACAATAGCACCGCCGCCCCCGCCAGCATTTTGAATCCTAAATGTTTACTACCGCATTCTCATCTCATCACGTAACTCTAAAAAAGCATTATCTCATAATACCAATGGTACAAATTAACCCACCGCTAATTGTGATTCTCTAACACCCAAATAGTAAACATATTAGAATAATATCATATCAGTTCTGCTTTAATATCAAATAAATTACTATAATTTTCTATTAATTATTAAATTAAAATACATATATAATTATTTTAAAATGCAAAAGAAGTTTCTACAATTTTAGTATTGAAATTTTCTAAAAAAAAACTCTAAATAAATCTTTTAAACCTCTTAACTGCTTATAAAAATTTTAAAAATCAAATATTTGGTTAAAATATTATTTAAAATATAAATATAAAAATAATAAAGTATATTTAAATATATTTTTTTGTTATATTCAACTTTTTAAATAAAATAAGGTTTGGTGATTTTATAATATTTTAGAAATTAAAAAATTATTTGATAGAATTATCAAAGAGGATGTTTTCCAAGAAACCAAAACTATTCTACCAACACGGGTCTGTGATTGTAACCGACGGGCTATTTAAAGAAATTATCGTTTGTTATCTAGCAAAAAGAAAAAAAAAAAGAAAAATAGAAACGAAAAACGATAATTTTTGTTCCTTTCGGAGTTTCCTTCCAATCCTTTGATGGCGGACTAAGAAATAAACATCATCCCTATCTCTCTCCCTGATCGTTTCCATGTTATGTGTATGTCCACCACCAACACCGAGCAAGAAATCAAGAAGATGAATTGCAGGCACAGGCCGAGGATCATGAGAAGAAGAAGGCCAATAATAATAATCATAAGAAGAAGAAGACGAAGAAGGAATTAGTAGTGAGTGCTCTATATTGGAATAAGAAAAAGAAGAAGATGAAGAAGGAGAAGCAGAGAGCGTCACCGACGAAAGATCGGTGCCACCTCTTCTGCTTCAGGCCGCCCTCCTCTCCTTCATCGGTTGGTAGCCCCATCTCCACCCATGATTACGTTGCCTCTTTACTCGAGAACAATCATTTCTACTCTCCCGATTGTAATGTCCATCGACATCTTTAATCCGTTATCTTAACTGTAGATCCATTTCACAATTCTTGTAATGCTCTTGGATCCGTCGATATTTTCTGTTTTTCGCATTCTTGGATTAAATTGGATTGATTTTTTGATTGCGTCTACTTTGTTTAAAATTTCTGAATTTTAGAGTTAGGGCAAGGGATTTTAAATATTAACTCAGCAGCAGTCGTCAATTTACTATATTGTTTGATTGATACTGGCAAACAACGTAAAAGGAAATGAGCGATCACATCCGTCTTAATTTTTTTTTTTCTGAATTCTCCCACCGTATCAACAGGTCGGGAGTATGTTCTTGATTTCATATCTGTCTTGTCTTCTGTTTGCAGTATGTTTTCACTTGAATAGAAACGAATGATAACAGCAACAATCTGAAATTTTATCATTTGCAGCTGCTTGAGTTATTCACAGTCTATGTGCAAGTCAACTGCTTTGTCATGTATATACTTCGTCTTTTGATGGGTGATAAAACAAACTCTGATGAAACTGCCGTTGCAACTTGCAAATATGATTTTAACGCCAGATATAAGCATCTTTCTACGACATCATAACCTGATTGTCCATCTTTCAAAACGTTACATCATAACCTGATTGTCCATCTTTCCACGACAAAGCAACAAAATATAAGCATCTATCTAATTAAATATGTAGTATATTCACTCAACATTTTGTGCGGGATCGTGAGCCAGAGTTTCAATAAACAACCGATAAAACAGATCCAAAGAAGGAAGATGAAGAAAGGACAACTCACAACCACAGCCAGATAGAAACAGACAAAGGGAGATGCACAGCATAAAATGCTTTGGTGTACAATACATTTTCTGCCATAACGTTTAAGTGTTAAGCCTGGAACAATACAATTTGTAAGATTTCGGATCACTCAAGCTTGACATTATATGCAAAACTTACCATTCTTTCCCTTTTATCATGAACTTTACAAGTTAGATAGCACCTAAAGTAATATTATCTCAATGGTGCCATAAAGGATGTCTCGTTATCCTTGCTATCCCGTCAAATTTGGCCATTCTTTGAGTACAAGTATAGTATGGTTAGATGTTTAACTTCAGTATCTCTGTGATCATACAAATGACTCGGATGCAATGTATCTGTCTTGTGGTAACTTCCCCATATCCAAAGAATTAATGTTGTGATCTCCATTCTCAGCTCCTTCACTTTCCCCCCTGTTAAGATTGTTCAAAGCTGCCTTGGCATAGACCGTGAAAGCAACTGTCATAAGTATTGCGATGACAAGCGATATGATGTTGTACACAATCTCTACGGGTGTCATGGTGTAATTTCCGTATTTCATATCTGCCAATGTCCGTATTAACCTTCCGCTGCAAGAACACAAGGATGAACATTTATAGAAGGATAAGCATGACGGTTGTTTGAAAATGCTAGATATTCTAATATTAAATCTTCAATAAAGTAATTAACAGGTAAGATGGAAAATATGTACCATTGTAAATGTAGAAAAGTAAAAAAAATAACAACATTCTTTTTGCAACAAAGACACTGACCTATAGATATAAATGAAAGATTCAGGTATCATTCCAGCTACAGAACCACACAGATAAGGCCAGAACTTGATGTTAGTGACAACAACAACATAGTTGAATATTGTGTATGGGAACGGTGATATCCTGAATAATGCAACGACTCTAAACTGTCGAAACCAGCTTCCTTCTCCAGCCAACCTCAGAACAGCTGTTTGTTGAGGCCACCTCTTCAACCATGCCTGTTACATTATTAGAGAAGCGTAATTATATTTTTCATATATGTAATTTCTCAAATTACGAAAAAAAATTGTAAATGCTGCGATAACTGTCTCTGAGAATTTGTACATTACATGTATGCGTTCTTGTAGCAGCAACCCAATCCCATAAGGCAATAGCATACCAATTGTTGTTCCTACCATGATTATCACAAAACCAAGTCCATAACCAAAAATCATTCCTGCAAGCCACATGGATGGTCCAGACGGGACAAGAATAACTGGAAATAATGCCAGAGAAAGGACGAGCACTAAAGCAAGAACAGGCCTCCCAAAGGCAGTTGCTTCCCATTGCATAATTGGTAGAAGCACCTGAAAAAAAAGAAACAATACAAAATAAACTCCTACATCCAGATTGCACTATTATTGCTATAATAAAGATAGGAAAACAATACAAAATAAACCCTACATCCAGATTGCACTATTATTGCTATAATAAAGATAGGAAAACAATACAAAATAAACCCCCAATTGCAAGTACTGGTACATACACTGCTAAATCTTCAAAATCCTGGGATTTCAATCTCGTTCAATCAGCAATTGTCAATAGTCCCCATGTTAGTCTGGATACTAAGAAATCTCACAAAATCTAATTTCATAGTTCACGGCTCAGCTTTATCGTTGACAAAGCTCACACTTATTTGCGTATATGGCGATAATTAAAGCATGTCTAATTAGAATGGCTATCAAAAAATCCTCAAATTTCACGAAATTAGGCATACCAGGAAAGAAGTGCAAATTACATAAATTTAATTACGTGCACTACTAATACCTTTTCAAAAGCAAACGGTACTCCCCATTTCCCAAAGATGAAAGCAACTACCATCAGAAGAAAAGAGCCCAGTAAAACTTTCATCCACCAGATGAAAGTTTTGGCCTTCGTCTTTTGATGATGTTGCGAGATATTGGTATCTGCTGCTCGTGCCCCATTGGACATAACCAGTCTATCGTATTCACTATCTTCTCTTGTTTGTTGCTCTGAACCTTCATGAATGTTTCCCAACTCCACTTTGCTTTGCATTTTCACAGTAAAAAGATGAGCCTGTTGATCAGCACAACCAATTAACTCAAAGAAAACTTAGTAATGCATACAGTTCATGTGGTTGAGTTGTAGGCCACAGGAATTTCTTATATAAATTTCTGACTTATATCACCAAAAGCAGTATACGGAAAGCAGTTGGGATACTTTCTAGGGAAAATGATTAACAGTATTGTCGCCAGAGCAATCATAAATCCTTACTCTACATTGTATACGGAAAGCAGCAATTGCAACAACTATGGATTATCAAATACATTATAAGACATCCATAATACAATAGCTACTAAAAGACATCCATATTGCATGTAAGAACACCAGGCGGGTGTTAGTGTTCCCAAGGAGTGCCTTGTCGCTCTTTATGAACATTAAGTATGATCAGACATTTATTATCAAAAAAAAAAAAAAAAAGCATGATCAGATATCAGGAAATACATACTTAACCTAACCCATTCAAAGCAAAGCATAGCTTAATTTTATCACAAAAGGTGTATTTGAATGCTTGAATCAATTCTACATCCTATAACTTAAATAACTTCATATATTCTTCTCGATGTATTATGAGATTGAGCGAGGGTCCTAGAAAAACAGTCTTTTTGGGGGTAAGACTGTGAACATCTACCCTTCCAAAATCCTGCCGCAGTAGGACTCATGACTGAGATGCTGTTGTTGCCGGTGGTGGTGGGTAATATAAGATTGCCACAGTAGTGACTGATTATTTCTCAAAACACTTCTATTCAGCTTGATGTTGTTTCATCATTACGACTGATTGTTTTAGTTCTATAAAATTAATTTAGAAACCTCTACAAAGACCTAAGTACAATCGCCTATATCTAACAGAAATATGCATCGTTTAGAGTTTGTATAACAGATACAATCTTGTTCCCTACTATAGCTCTCAAACTCAATCGTAATTGACAACAGAGGTTTGTGTTTCTAGAAAAGTAACTCCTGATATCTTACTACTTGTACAAATTTATGATGGCTTGACCTTGAAACCAGGCATCATAACTGCTTCCCGTAAAATTTATCAGCAAGTTTTCCGTTTAGATAAATTTTGGCACATGCCCATGAACTGTGTGGATCATCACCACATTGCTTGTTAAATTTCTTTCTTCTCTTACGTCAGAAAGAAAAAGAAACAAAGAGAGGAAAAAAAACTACTCTTCTCTTGCAAGACTAGGAAACTTGTAAGATCTTCCAAACATTTACAAGCTTCAATTAATTCTCATGTGATAAGTGGAAAAAACTTGGCCAACCAACATCCAAACTCCTTAATTCACCAACACTTAAACCTTTCATCAAAATTCTGAACATTTCTTTTCTCACCAAAAAATAAATAAACATAAAAAATAAAAAAAAGTCCTAAACGTTCAAGATCGATCATCATCACTAAAAAGCATGTGAGTTGATTAGCTCCTGTAAACATCGAAATTAGAAACTTTTCTCATAAAAGCTACTCAAATTTATAGAACGAAAAGGTAGCCAAATTTCACGTCCTCTTCTCAAAAGTATCTCAACGATATTTGATTACAGAAATTCGTAATGACAAGTAGTTAGGTGAGCTCTGATCATCTAAACAGACCAAAAAGTTCGAGAAAGATGAATTCGAAGGACGAGAGATTTTTCGTTTACCTCGAAAGGATTTTGGTCTCTTAGAATCCAGAAGAGCACGCAGCTCGATCGATGATCTTCAGGTTTGACTAGAGAGAGCAGGAAGAACAATAAAAGAACAAAATTGAAAATAATTGAAAAAGTAAATAAAGGTGGGCGCTTTGTTGTTGAAGAAGAAAGGAATAGGAGACTACCGTGCAACGCAACGCGACTCTCTCTCTTCGGTTGCTCAGTTGCGTCTGGTCGGGACAATTGATATGCAGCGGTTGGGGGTTGGATGTGAAAATGAGTCGAGAACCCCAATTTCAAACTCGACTGCTGATCTTTAAAGAGTCGAGCTTAGATTATTTAAAAGTTGAGGTTAAAAAGTTGGCTCCATAGTGACTTAAGTTATGAAGCACAAGCTTTATTCTTTTACAGTGTTTTCTTTCCATTCAAACTCTGATTTTATATGGAGTTTGATCGAGATTGGCTTTATCTGTGTTCATGCTCCGGTCGAATAGGCTCGCAGCAATTAGTTGAGTAGTTATATCCAGAGGTTTTCTCAAGACGAACTTATGTTTGAGCTCAAACTTGTAATGCTCAAGCCCTAAGCGAACTGTTTTATCTAGTACGCTCGAGCATACCGTACGTAGGCTCGAGCCAGTTAGTCATGTAGTTTTATAAGAGCTTTAGTCAAGAAGAGCTTATGTTTGAGCTCTAATTTGTAACGCTCAAATCCTGGATGTGCTGTTTTGTCCCAGTTAGTCATGTAGTTTTATAAGAGGCTTGTTATTTGCCCTGCTGTAAGAATTTTTTTATTTCTTCGACCAAAAAAAAAAGAATTTTTTTTTTTTAAATAGAAGAAATAAAAAGATGAATTAGTCCTGAAGGAAGAACAAAATAAATATAAAAATAGTTAAAAAATATTATTTTCGTACCTTCTTAAATAAAAAAAACTATTGTAGCAATTTAACAGACGCAAACGACAGGAGCAAATACTAAATCGTATTTTTTATTTAATTTTAAATTCTTTATAAATTAATATATGTTTCAAAATTTATGTTAATAATATTTTGATTACTATACTTTTTAAATGTGTTTTAAATATAAAAGATTGATTTCCTTTTGTTACATAATTGTTACATTCAAAGATTCTTTTTTTAAAGTTTATAAATAGATGTTTTAAGGCTTACAAATTTTAGTATGTTTAGAATTAACCTGCTAATTCACTAAGACTTTATAGTTTAAAATATTTATTTAGAAATATTTTTCTGACAAAAGTTTAAATATAAAAATAAAATTTTAAATATAATGTACAAATTAATATTTTCAAATTAAGATTTGAAATACATAATTTGCTGCCTGAAAAATAATAGATCATAAATAATAAATTTATTTGTAACTCACAAATATATGCAAGTCTTTCTTTTTTTTTCTTCTTCTTCTTTATTTTTTTTTACTCTATCTCTATCTAAAGGGTGGCCTCCTATATTTTAAGCCATGTATCCGATAATTTTAATATAGACTATTTTTCTCTAAATATAAATTATATTGGATTGATTCAAACTGGTGTAAATTCTCTCCATTACTTATCCCTCAAATTTTATTCAATTTATGATAAAAATTATTATTAAATATATTTTTTGAAAAATATTTGAACACAATAGTTGTAGATTTTGATGAAATTTATAATTTTTATATTCAATTGTTTTTAAAAAATATATTTAAATATTTATTTGGGGCTTCAACCTCTTAACGGATGTAAATGAATCTTATAAACTATTTTTAAACCTGTTATTACTTCGGAGCTTTAAAAAATATATTTTGAAAAAATATTGAATATAAAAATTACAGATCTCAATAAAATTTATAATTTTTTTATATAAAAGTTTGTAAAAAATATGTCTAAATATTAATATTTATTATAAATTAGAGTAAATTTAAGAAATGAGTAGAGGAGAGGATCTATTCCAAACCTAGGTCTTTTTCCACCCCGCACCACTTAACTAATTTCGTGTTGTCTTCCTTTCTAATTTCGCGTTCTGGACTGCGGTGGTTTGTCATTGCTGGAGACGGTCAAAAAAGCCAGAACGCGAGGAGGTTTTTCTTTGCTTAACGGCGGCGATGTCGGCGGGAAAGCGCGGCAGCGGTGGCGGAGGAGGTGGGTACCGAGGAGGAGGAGATGAGGAAGAGGAGGCGCCGAGCTTCGCGCAGGTTCCGACGAGCTTCGGCCACGAGCTGCGGGCGTGCCTCCGGTGCCGGCTGGTGAAGACCTACGATCAGTTCCGCGACACCGGCTGCGAGAACTGCCCCTTTCTCCAGATGGACGGAGACCACGAGACCATCGCCAACGTCACCACCCCCAATTTCTCTGGGTAATTTTTCGTTATTACGTAAACCCTAACTGCCACATTGGGACTTTTTTAAGAACAAAAAAATCTGCTTCTGAGAATTATGTTGCTACTGATGATAAAACATTAGTCTTAAGGGCAAGGATGTGACGGACTTGAAGCACTGAGATTGATATGTTACTTCATTGTATTAGATATCTGTAATTATTATTTTGGCATTGTCAGATTAGAGCTTCTAGAGCTGAGCGACCTTTTTCCTCTGTCCAGATAGCAGCTTAATTGTAATTTTCTGAGGTTTTCCCATTGACATTACTTATATCTGATATTTTTCCTAGTACTTCTCTTGCAATCTTTCTGTAGATGATTCTAGACTTTTTATTTATTTATTTATTTATTTTTTGCTTATTACACTGCTTTTTGGGACAGGATTATATCATTGATGGACCCCAGCAGAAGTTGGGCTGCACGATGGTTGAGAATCAGTAAGATGGATTACCATTTTCCAATTATGTTGTCAGACAGATTTCGTGACATGCAAGAAATTTCGTGCTAATATAT
The DNA here is from genome assembly GCA_002076135.1 of Xerophyta viscosa. Classification (NCBI taxonomy): domain Eukaryota; kingdom Viridiplantae; phylum Streptophyta; class Magnoliopsida; order Pandanales; family Velloziaceae; genus Xerophyta; species Xerophyta viscosa. The sequence continues at coordinate 11,933,460 of MJHO01000001.1, read as the reverse complement.
GCGCCACAATGTCTTTGTAGGTAAGTTCATTCCTGGATGCTACACTCTTGCAGTCTCTGAGGATCTTCCTGAGGAATACCAGGTATTTATGAATCAATTGTAGTTTGTAGTACAAACTTGTGTTAGTAGATGCCTTCTCTTACTGATGAGCTTCACTTCTCTACAGAACCTTTGTCAAGAACATAACGTTCAATACGTTCCAGCTAAACGCAATTAACTTGTGAGGGGGTTAACCAAATTGTCGGCGTAGAAGCATCTCACAGTGTTCCTCCTGAAGTTCGTATGTCAATTTTTAACTTGGTTGTGTGGGATATCAGTTGTCACTAACATATATGTTATGTACCAATGGAATACTCTTTCCGAGTAACACTCTTGCTGTTTTGTAGTCTTTTCGGATATTGGCTGGAGCTTTATTGTAAAATGTCAAGCAATGAAAACTATCAATTAGGTCTGTGTCTTTGTTGTTTTTAAGAGCTGTTATTGATCGAAGATTGTACGGGAAATTCTTTCCTCTAGGCCAAGGCGATGTATGCAGTAATAGATAGTAGGAACAAAATGTTCAGGCTTACATCAAGTATGTGTTCGCCGCCATTGAGAACTCTGTGCTTGTCCTTTGCTCAGTAAAATTGAGCTTTAGTGTAGGTATAGATATTTACTAGAGGAAGGTTTCTAGGTTAGAGATAGATGGTCGGGATCAAATCTAGAAAACACGGTCTAAAATACTACAGTCATTGAACAAACTCTAAGCTCGTTATTAGAAGACAGCAGTATTGCTGGTATGTACAGATGGAATGCCGCATACGCCTGATCAAGAACACTGCTGACCTTGGAGGGATTTTGTCTAACAATTATTCGTTTTTGTTGTAGAATCCTGATCGAGTTTAGCGAGAAATGGCATTGTGCTACGGTTGCTCCGCTAGTGTTTTTTATACTTCCATGAATGTATAACAGTACTATAGCAGTCTGAGCATCAGCTGATGCAAAAAGAAGTCCAATTTTTTAAGATATGAGCATCCTGACGAGATTGTATGAAAACAAAAGCTTTTGCAGCATCGCAGTATGCAAACATGAGTATTATTTAGAGAAAAACAATGTTAATCTACATATGAGAGCACCCTGACAACACTGTATAACAGTAAAGCTTTTGCAGCATAGGCAAAAGTGGGTATTCGTTAAAAGTTAGAATAATGTTACTTTATACAAACTAACATAATAATATATCATTATTTTTAAATATTTTTTCGAATATATGTTATATATAGAACTTGAGTATCTTTGTCAAACATAAAATCAAGAACTGTCCCTACACACCTGTACATTATACAGAGACAATTAAAAATACTTAAATATACACTGCTAATTTTAATAAAAATATAATTATACCAATAATTTTTATTTCATATTTGATAATTCATATATATATATATATATATATATATATAAGTCCAAGAGGGAGTTTGATGGTATTTTATATTCAATATAATCATTTAATAGTTAATATAGTAGCATCATAAATATTGTGTGGTTTATATTTCGTAGGAAGCTATAAAATTACTTACTTTTTTCTCTCCTATTATCATTTATATGATTTTCAGATTATATTTCTTTTTATTTATAGATTTACGTTTCTATGACCTATTTTTGTTATTATCTTCAGAAAGATATGGTATATATTGGATCGTGCAATTGAGAGACAAAAAAATATTTTATAATTATAAACTAAAAGATTTTCAATTTTAATAATTATAAATTTAAAAATAATTGTTAATTTTAAAATTACCTCGGTCATACGAGACATTTGAAATATTCTTTTTATATGGTGGCCAGCTGTTCTGCTAACACGTGGTAGTACAAAGGCATACTATATCGAGTATTATAATGAGAGATGTGTGTGTTAATTCAGTCAACTAATAGTCTAATATTATTACATGTCAGAGGATTCTGATAATTCAATCAACTAAATATATAGTCTAATATTATTACATGCCAAATAATATTACTGTTAACTAATTTCATAAAGTTTCATTAGATATACATTACATTCATGCCCATAAACATCAAGAAATGTTTCAAATCAATTAATTTCACATGGGACTCTTACAACAAAAGATTTCTGAATCAATCATCTTTAATGGCGGGAAACATCTGGTGCGACCGGCGTGTCCGGGTACTCCGCCGCCATGTCCGTCACCTCTTCCACCAGGTTACAAGAGCTGCTCGTCGTCGCGTCATAGTACCTGATTACGAGCACCGACGCAGCAGTTGAGAACTCCGACGACGATGACGCAAGCAAGCTACCCACCGGTCCCAGCTCCGGGCAATCGCTACGCTCTGACAGCGGCATCACCACCGGACTCTGCCCTACCAGGAACAAGTTGCAACGGCCGACTTCCTTGATCGCCGCCACCACCTCCTCCTTTCCTCCGACGAGCTTCTCCTCGTAGTTTATCGAGCTGCTCTCCTTCAAAATATTTTTGTGGAACTCTGCTAAGAAGGCCTCGTCCACGGACCGCTGATTCACGTCCATCACAATGTTGATGCTCCTGCTCCGGCCGACGTCTTCTAGAAGTGTCTGCCCGGGCTTGGGCAGCAGCCGGAGCACGAGGAGGTTTATTCCTGGGTGCTCCACCATGCGTGCGGCATAGGTCAGCGCCTCTCGGTCGTCTGCTCCGCCGAAGAATAGGACGGTGATGTCATAGGAGACGTCGCTGGCAGAGACCTGGGCGGCGCCGCCGAGGCCTCGGTCGACGAGGATTCCAACGGTGCATGGCGCGTGTCGGAGGACCTTCTGGTTGACGTGCTGGTATTCGTGACCGAGCGTCTCCATGGATCCATCGAGCCGTTGGAGCTTGTGGAACGGCAGGAGGATCACGGCGGCACGTTTCTGGTGGGCGCTCATGACAATGTCCTCGTGGATGGTACCGAGATCGGAGATGGCCGTCATCGGACGCACGAAGACATTGCTGAGCTGCTGGTACGCCTGGAACGCGACGACCACCTGGTCCTCGTCGCCGCGGCCACTGCTCCGGCGGTTCCAAAACGGCATCCCGTTCCGGCGAGCCTTATGCACCATTGATATTGCTGAAGATCGTTCTGAAAGCTCCATCAAGTGCATGGCGTAGACGGTGAGCCCTCGACGGCGCTGGCCCCGCGACGACTCGATGAGATTGATGAGCGTGGGAATGTTGCGGCTGCCATGGAAGCAGGCGAGGATTCTGAGCTCAGTTTCTTGGTCGGTACGCTGGATGGTGCGATGCTTGTAGGGCGCCGACCGCCGCGCCGGCTTGTATATCGACGTCACGATCGGCGTCGTGATGAACGTGGTAAACAGCGCCATCAACACCATGATTGCGAATGTCTCGTCGTTCAAAACCTTGCGGTCCTTTCCGATGTTGAGGACGATCAGCTCCACGAGCCCCTTCGTGTTCATCAAGAACCCGAGTGTGATGGCCTCGCGGGCGGGGACGCGAACGAGGAGTGACACGAGCACCGTCCCGGCGATCTTTCCGAAGCACGCCGTGGTGATGACAAGCGCAAGGAGACCCCACGACTGGCCGCCAGAGATGGTGGCAACATTGGTCTTCAGCCCGCTGGAGACAAAGTAGAGAGGCAGGAATAGGCCGGAGATTAAGTCTTCGACTTTCTCGATAAGGACCCCAGCGAAGGGTCCATCCTTCGGGACGACGACTCCAACAACGAACGCGCCGAAGAGCGCGTGGATCCCGATCACATCGGTACAAAATCCAGCAGCGAGGACCGCGGCCAGAGTCGCACAGACGTAAACCTCCTTTACCGGCTCCCCGTCTAGGGACCGTCGGGCCATCCACGCTAATAGAGGCCGGCCCAGGAGGGCCACGGCGGTGACGAAGCCGGCTCCAGAGAGGAGGACCCACAGGGAGACCAAGGGCGAGCCTGAAATGATTTGGTGAAGTATTTTATATAAACTTCAAACTATACTATGAATCTATATATATATATATATATATATAATTCGAAAATTCGGTATCAAAATAATTGAGCGCCATGTAGCACTTCTTATCACTCATAATATGCCACATGGCATCTCTATTATCTTACCATTTGACAATGTGTCAATTAAATATAATAAATATATAATTAATTATATATTTAATGAGACTTTGAATTGAATGCATACTTAATGTAATATTAATAATTTTATTAAATATAAAAACTAAGTATATTTTATAATAATTTTATTTTTATATTTTAAAAATAAAATATAATAATTTAGAAGAATTTAAAAGGTCATTATCAAATTCTTAATAATTTATATATAATTATATACAATATATAAAAATGGGTGATCAAAGTCGTAATTTTTGGTATGTAATGAAAAATTTTAAATGTCATTATCAAATTCTTAATAATCTATATATAATTATATACAATATATACAAATTGGTGATCAAAGTCGTAAGAATTTCAAATGTCATTATCAAATTCTTAATAATCTATATATAATTATATACAATATATGCAAATAGTTGATCAAAATCGTAAATTTTGGTATGTAATAAATAATTTTAAAGATTATTATCAAATTCTTAATAATCTATATATAATTATATACAATATATACAAATGGGTGATCAAAGTCGTAACTTTAGGTGTATAATTTAATTTTTTCTTTAATTATATGTGATAAATATAGTATAACATTTTATAAGAACTAAATATTAATTCATATAAAATTAATATATTTAAAATAAAAATAAGCATTCGAATATTAATATATATATATATATATATATATATATATATAATATATATAATATATATATATATATATATATATATAACAACCGTGCATCGCACGGGTTCAAAACTAGTAACTTAAAATTTTCATCATGACTTATGAGTACCTGTTCCGGAAAGGGCGATGGCGAGGGCGAGGAGGATCCAAGCAGCGACGTCGTTGACGGCGGCAGCGGACATAGCCATGCGACCGAGGTCGGTTGTAAGGAGCTTGAGCTCGGCAAGTATGCGGGCTAGCACCGGGAAAGCGGTGATGGATAGCGCTACTCCCATGAAGACAAGGAAGGGGGTGAAGGGGACGCCCTTGGCCACTGTGGACCGAAGCACGAAAGAAGTTCCGATCCCCATTACAAAGGGGAGGCTGATGCCGGCGACGGCGATCGCCAGCGCACGTTTCCCCGTGCGGCGGATCGCGCGAAGGTCGAGCTCCAGGCCGACGAGGAAGAGAAAGAAGAGGAGGCCCAAGTTGGCGAGGGTGTCGAGCACCGTCAGACTCGATTTTGGGAACACCGTGTTCAGGAATTGCTTGTTCCGGCCGAGCGCCGACGGTCCCAGGAGGATACCGCCCTAAGTGCAACAGAACACATCGTGTGAAAGTCAATGTTTGCAATAGTCAACGCATTAATAGATGACTTCTAATCGTATATAGAGAAATTATTGGATGTATTCGGTATACTAGGTACATTTGGTATACATATAAAATTTTTTTTTTTGAAAATTTTTAAATATAAAAATTATAAATATATAAAAATTTATATAGAAATTATTTTTAAAATTTTTTTCTAAATAAATATGTTAGACTAAAAAATTCTAACATAAATTGTTTTCTAAAAAAAATTTGTAAAAATTTTAGAGCATTAATATATATTTAGACATATTTTTAAAAAAAAAATTATATATAAAAATTGTATATCTTATCCAAATCTATAATTTTAATTTTAAAAATTTTTCAGAAAAAAATTATAGATATATAAATTTAATGTTGTATATCTCAGGAAATACTTGTAGATAACTTATAAACAATTTTATATTGTATATTTCATTAAAATTCAAATCTTAAAATTATATATCTAATCAAAATTTATAATTTTAATATTAAAAAATTTTTGAAAAAAATTTATATATATATGCGGGGTATGGAATTGCATGATGAACGCATTGCATACAATAATTTTTCTGTATATAATTTGCCGGCAGGCTTCGTTTCCAAAAGCAACAAATGCAGCTAACCAATCCATGCAGATCGACTTCGTTCCTTCACAATTCATTATAATTGTACGATACTAATAATACTCATAATTTCGAAGATCCATGCCTTTGTAAGAGAAAAAAAAAAAACATTTAACAAATAATGTATAGTTAACCAATCCTTATCGTCTCTTTCTTCTTGATCGTCGAGATCTTCATCTTCCAGAAGGTTTTTATCGAAAATGCATACCAGAATGATATATAAATAGCTAATAAATCCTTAAAACTTCAGAATTGTAAGAAACAAATTTAGTAGATTAGTAATCATACTATGATCTCGGCGATAACGCGGGGCTGGCGAAGGGGGCGGAGGAGGAAGGCGAGGATGCGGGTGAGGGCGACGACGAGGCAGATCTGTAGTATGGCCAAGGGCAGAGCGTAGTCCAGCGGGTTGTCGCCCTGCCACGATCCGTTCGACGTAGCCTTCATCGGCGCCGGACATGCCATCGCATGAGTGCCGCCGCCTCCATCTCCTCCACCTCCGACGTGCTCCATTATTCCTCTTCCTCCGTCCCTATTTCCTCTCCTTTATCTACGATAACCAACCAAGCTCCAAAGAGAGTAACCAAAAGCCGCAATTTCTGCGTGTGCTATATATATATATATATATATACACACACACACGCAGAGGCCGCATAGTATGTCAAAAATATTTAAATTAAAATTTGTAGTTAGTAAAACTTATAATTTTTTAATTTATAATATTTTTTAATTATACCGATTTATTGTATATTCTATTTTTTATGAAAAAAAAAAAATCAATTTTGAAAAGTCTAAGTCACAAATAAAAGAAATCTTATTTGAAGGTATATAGAAAATATAAAGGCGAAAAAAATAAACAGTTTATAACTTCCAATAAAAAATAAATCATATAATATTTATGAAAATTATTTTACATATCATTTAAATTTATTTAAACTATTAAATAATATTATAATATATTATAAGACACCGTCAATCTTTTTTTCTCTTGCACTTTAGTGCATAATTATTTTATGATGTAAGACACCATCAAACCTCTCCCATCTTGCATTTAGTATTATAGATATGAAATACTTTTCATAACATAATAGTTTAAATAAGTTTAATTATATATTTATAGCTTATTTTTCGTTGAAAGTTATAAGACATCCATTTTGTTTCTTCTGTATATTTTCTATATGCTTTCGGATAAGATTTCTTTTATTCGTGAATTATATTTTTCATAATTAATTTTTTATTCTTTTCAAAAAATACAATATATAATAAATAGTATAATTGAAAAAACTTAAAAAAATTATTAATTTAATACAAATTATTATAAATATTTTTATCACGCGTATTACGGATGCATCATATATATATATATATATATATATATATATATATACCACGCACACACACACACACATTCATTAAATTGAACAAAACTGAAATGGGCCGAATCTGCGCGGACTAGCCCAAGGAAAATGAGCCCGTTTCCCTCCACGTGTAGGCAGCGAGTTTGTTACCCTACTTTTAATGATCAACAAGAATTAGAAAATTACTTTTAGCACCACGATTAGCGCACATTGAATAGGGTAAAACGAAAATAACCAATTACTTATCAATTGTTTAAGTCAGTCCTTTAAGAAATTGTGATTGTTTTAGACGGCTAAGTTTATAATGTTGCTGTTGAAGTGAAGAAGATATATTAGTGTTGTGAAGTGTTGTATGTTGGAGATTGATTCGAAAGAGCTGACAGATACAGAGACGAAGTGTTTATGATTGGAAGAGGGGGTGAGTATCTATCACAATCATTGATCCTTTGAAGATCCTACAGATGCGAAGTGTTTATGATTGGAACGCACATCGTTGGATCACTCTTCTTCGTCCATCTCCATTTCCCAACACATCGCGGTGCGGTTGAATTGCACCCTTCCCAGATGTAAGAGCGACACGTGGAGCGACCAATTCTTCTGTTGTAGGTTGCTCGCTTCTTCTCCGAAAAATTAGTTATCGTCACTCTGATCTTTCTCACTCTCCCCGCTCGATCTCCATGGCGGCCGCCGCCACCTCGCTTCTTTCTTCCTCCTTACCATGGTTGCTGCGTTCACCTTCTGTTCCCTGTGATCACGATCACGATCGCTTGCTCTGCACATCGCCGTTCCTTGTTGGTGATTCGGATGAGTTTATCTCCAAACCCGGACATTGCAGGAGAAAATATCTGAGAAAGCTTCGTCACTCTTCCGGTCGTTCATTTCCGATAAACTCTGTTCAGCTAGACAAAGTGATTCACCAGGAATGTATGATGGAGAAGACACCGGCTGATCCAAAAACCGTGGCATCGATCATATTGGGAGGAGGTGCTGGAACAAGGCTATTCCCTCTTACAATGAGAAGAGCCAAACCAGCTGTAAGATGATAAATCCCCTGTGACTGTATATTTTTCGCAATTGAATTAAGTACATTTATGTTTATATATGTATGTAAGTATGTGTAAAATTATGTTTTGATTGCTCAAGGGACGTCATGATGCATCACTGTATATTCTGGCTTTCAGGTACCAATTGGAGGGTCTTATAGGCTTATTGATGTTCCAATGAGCAACTGCATCAACAGCGGTATTAATAAGATATACGTACTAACACAGTTCAACTCACAGTCTCTCAACCGCCATCTTGCTAGAACCTATGATTTTGGCAATGACGTCAACTTTGGTGGTGGTTTTGTTGAGGTGGAGAGCCTATGTGTCAATTATCATGTTGGCTTGTTTTCCTAGTGACGTCACACCGACTTCTTACTTTTTTCTTTCTTGGTTGAGTTCAGGTCCTTGCAGCTACTCAAACACCAGGAGAATTTGGAAATAGATGGTTTCAAGGAACAGCTGATGCTGTAAGACAATTTGCGTGGCTCTTTGAGGTAATTAGCGCCTTCCATTTGCTTCTACGACATCAGCAATTCAATTCTGGTGTCAAACAACTGAAGTATCCTATGCAAGATTTGGTTTGTAGTGTAACTAGTGTTTATAGTAGTTATTTTGTTCTATTCATGGTAACTGCTTTTGTTTTATCCAGGATGCAAAGCTACGCCATATAGAGAACATTTTGATTCTATCTGGAGACCATCTATACCGAATGGATTATATGGATTTCGTACAGGTACTAATGAAGCTCCCACTTTATGTGCTTTGACATGCATGCAATTGTTGAAGTTTGTTAAATTATGTACAGAGGCACAAAGACTCAGATGCTGATATCTCTGTCTCTTGTGTCCCAATGGATGACAGGTAATGAAAGAAACTTCGAACTTTCATTATTAGCTCTGACTTTAAATTTTCATTTATGATTGTAGATGTCATAAAAAATAATAAACTTCATATGATTATTTAGCTCTGACAAAATTTCATTTTGTCATGATAACTTCAGAGACAAAGTCTCTAGTTCTTACCTATATTAATATATAAGATGGGAAAAAGTCCTTTAGTTCTTACCAGCAATAGGATGGCTCTGTGTGTAATCTAAAATGGATGATGCTATAGCAGTTAATAAATGAAAATTTGTGCCTTGAGGGATAATTATTCGGCATCTTCATTTGCCATGGGTAATATCTGAAGATAAATTGTAGTGAATGCATTATGCTGTTTGTTCCATAATTAAATACCACCTGGTAATTTGTTGGCTGCAATAATATAAATGCCTCCTGGTAATAAAATTTGAATCTTAACTTGGATGGAATAGCATCTGCTTGAAAAGACAAATAGATATGGAGGAATTTTGTGTTAACTTTTGTTGCTCCTGTTGATGCCAAATCTGCACTCATGTACCTTGCCATATTCCTGTGTATATGCGTAGTTTCTGCTCCAGATTTGCTCTTTATAAGCATCAAATTAGGTTCTTGCAAAGTATTTGTTTGTAGATGCTCCTTGCTCTTTATAGTGTGGATGTCAAAAAGCAGCCGAACTTGACATTTTTCTCTTCTTGTTATGAACATTGGTTTTTCACAAGCTTACTAACCGTAATGTTTTGAGTTTTTTTTTTTCTTTGGTACTGTTTAAGATGATAACGAGATAGTACGGCAACTAATATTAGCAAGTGGTATGCATTGAGCCACTTCACCTGAAAAAAGAATTCAGTTTTCACAAAGATCATCTCACAGACTCACTCTAAACTATAGAAATTTTTTATTAAGATTGCTAGGAATTCATGTCTTGAAGTGATTCATGGATGAATCATATATATGTTTTTAGACGCTTTGCTTTTCTGTGCTGTACCTGTCTTGGAAACTTCATCTTGTGATTTGGACCTTCAATTGACTTGGTCATGTGGATACATTTCTTCAAGTTTAACTATAACTTGCAAAAATTTCAGCTTTTTGTGTGATTTTACCCTCATTATTAGTTACTCGGGCCTTACATTCAATGCCATTATGCCTCTACCCCGTGCTTTTACATATGATCTTTTGTCTTGCATTTTGCTCCAAAATATATCATGGTAAAATTTACTCTTCTGTAGACTTTGTAAGGATACACAACTGAATAAAGGAAGTCCTGATTAAAAAAAAAAAAAGGTGACGTGAGGGTTTGAGAACTATGATTCTTGTTTTATTATCAAATTCGAACATAAATTACCTCCATCAATGGAGCAATATGTAAGCTTGAAGTTTCCTTATTGGACTGCAGATGCAAAAGGAACTTTGGGAAACATAAACCCCTCGTTGCTGAGCAACATTACATGTCTTAAAGTTCTTTTTTTGTTGGGTGCATCTGTCTCTTTTCTTGCAGACGTGCGTCTGAGTTTGGGTTGATGAAGATTGACAAAACAGGGCGGATTTGCCATTTTCAAGAGAAACCCAAGGGAGAGACTCTTAGAAAAATGGTAGAAGCTTTTTCTTGTCTCTCTTATTTTCTTGCATATGCATTATAAATTATGATTTCGGTTTCAATGAACAACAATATTAGGTGTCCTTATTATGTATTGTAATGGTTTGTTTTGCAGCGAGTAGATACCACAATTCTAGGATTGCCTCCTGAAGAAGCAAAAAGATTGCCATATATTGCATCTATGGGTGTATATTTATTTAAGACGGAAGTCTTGCATAAGATTTTAAGGTAACCAGTGGTCAACGTTCTTTTTTTGTAGAAAGCCTAAATTTGATGTTAACATAAACTTTCATGTTAAATTGACAATTAAATTTTTAAAGATGCAAATGGTTATAACATCACTGGCAATTTGTGTTACTGATTATGTCAGTATTTATGGCCTACTTCTATGAAAGTTTGCTTATAGTTTTGTTGTATAAGTTTTGTTTTCTTTTAATATCATGGGGAAACCCTGCCCATAACTGTCCCAACTTGTGCAAACGTGGTAACAGATAAACTCTCGGATGTCATCGGCATATGTTCCAACAAATAAGAAGTCCCAGCCTTTTTGATGCCATAATGCACATGTCACCTTTCACGTGGTATAGGAGGAATAAATCCTCCACTCTTGCATGTGGCGCTTGATAGATTCAATCATTGAACCTCCGTTTCAAGAGGCGGAAGCCCCACTAGCAACCTTAGGAGGTGCCTTTGGCTTGTTTTTTTTTATGACTTACCTTCTAAAGCTATCCGGATTTTTTAAAAAAAATTTTTTTTGACATGCCTAGAAGGTCGAGAGTTTGCCAATTGTCTGGATAATGGATTATTCAAATTTATTAGTCATTATTGTTCATTGGAAAAGATCCTGGGATTGGATTGCATTAAAACCAATGTAATAGTATACCCTTTGACTTCTCTTGTTGGCCTTAACTTTTGAAATATGCCAACAGTCAGTACACTACATGACTTGTACTGGAACCAAATAATGAGAACATTAACGTTCCATGTTTGTTGCAATGTTTGTCTTCAGACAGTTAATTGAAGAAATTCCTTCAGATTAACAGTTTTCAGTATTAAAAGTATTACACATCCTGTGCCTCGGAAACCCTCGCAACCTTCCTAAATATACAACATTTAGCGCCACCAATGGTTATCATGCTTTATGGTACTTCCATGTGCATGTACTCTTAAAAAGGTTCCAACTGCCCCCACGCATATGTGGTTGGCCTGGGTCGCGCATGCTCCAGGTCTCAAGTTTGGCTGCAAAAGTTGCAATCTAACCTGGAGTGCAGGAGTTTGCAAGGAGGCAGTGCAGCGGCGCTGTTTTAGAAGCGTTGAAGGAAAAAGGGCCTTGCCTGAGTTTACCCCTTCCTATTAATTATACATACCTGAGCAATTTTTTCTTTTTAAATTTTATTATTACTATTATATTTTATTTATTATTATTATTTGATACTGAAGTTCTAGTATATTTCATCCAGAACAAAGTATCCTTCTGCAAATGACTTTGGGTCTGAGATAATTCCACTTGCTGCTAAGGAGTATAATGTGCAGGTAATTTTATGCCTTACATCATTCTCCTTAGATTTTGCTTGACAAAATTGATTTGATATTCTGGACATGAGCTACCCTGATGTTCATCTGGATTTATGATGTCTAAGAAGTAAAATTTGTATTTCTTGGTCACTGTTAGGATATTACCTGTGAACCGAGATAAGAAATAGAAAGATTTATCTGATCAATATTCTATGAAACAGGCATATCTCTTCAATAAATATTGGGAGGATATTGGAACAATAAAGTCATTCTTTGATGCTAACTTGGCCCTTACTTACCAGGTACTTATGCATAGTGAAAATGGTTTGAACTTGAATTATTCACAGTTTTCCATTTTCTGTACTTATTGTTGGATAATTTATAAAGCCTCCTAAATTTCAATTCTACGATCCTTCAAAACCAATCTTCACATCGCCAAGATTTCTGCCTCCAACTAAAATGGAAAAGTGCCGGGTATGGTTACCAGTTCATGGTGTAGCTTCGCTCCATAAAGTCTGTGACGGTTAACTGAGATAATCTAAATATCTTCAGGTTGTGGACTCTATAATTTCTCATGGATGCTTCTTAACAGAATGCAGAGTGGAACATTCCATTGTTGGAATTCGGTCAAGATTAGAATATGGCGTTGAGCTCAAGGTGATCTTCTTCTGTTAAAATAACAGGAATACTTTTCTTGAATGTTTCTTGTTATGTTGTTTGTTTCTCTATTTTTGCCCTCATGGTTGGGGTGCACTTGTTCTGGCATGTTGCTATTGTGAAATGTTCTGCAGGTTAGCTGATGTTGACTCTTGACCTGCAAACTTGTGCAGTATTTTGTTCGTATCTAATTTTAGTTGTTGCCTTTATAACAATAATTATCCCGTTCTGTATTTGAAAAATGCCGCCGCCTGCCTGATTGATAGGACACCATGATGATGGGTGCTGACTACTATCAGACTGAGGCAGAGAGAGCATCTAATTTGGCAGAGGGCAAAGTTCCGGTGGGTGTTGGAGAGAACACGATATTAAGGTATTTCGGGTACTTTGAAATTTTAATTGCTTTTATTCCTAAACAAATTGGTCTACATGACAGCTTACTTTATATAGGAATTGCATAATTGACAAAAATGCAAAGATTGGCAGGAATGTGGTGATTGCAAATGCTGATGTAAGTTCTCTATCAACCAAGTGATGACCTATTTGAACTTTGAAGAGTACTTGCAGTACTCATATCTGTGCCAATGCTGAACTCTAAAATCAAATATGCTACTCAAAACTCTTCCGCTTGTTACTTTTGGACTGGGACATTCTCTAACCAGATAATTCTCTGAAATTTCATAATGCATGGCACAATCAAGCCAACACATGCAAAATCAAATATTGTTTCTGTTTGCCTGAGCTTGCTCCTTTGTCAGTGTAGCTTCCTTTGGACTTGTAAATTAGTTTTGCGGGCTGCTCAATTTGCAGCTTTCCTTGCTGCACCATAATAATGAGGTGCATGTGGGTGCACATCACTGCTTCCTATAAAAGAAGCGTTTTTAAACCGCTCTTAGTGGGATTTCTCGTAGGACCTATCTTTTATAATTTATTCTGCTACTGGCTGAAGCATAATTACGTTACGTAGAAATTAATATGGTTGTCTTTTGTTTTGTTGGTCTGACTTTATTGCTTTGTTGGAGGAAGTTTATTTCGAAAGTAATTGGTAATGCATATTTGCCAAGTGATGTGCAGGTTCAATAACATGTTACCGCTATCCCTACTGATGTCCCTACTGCATATTTGCACATTGAATCGAAACGTGTTTTTCTTGATTATTCTTCTCAAAAGTCAGGGTTTTAGTTCTATTTGGTTAGTTTGTCAGGTTGTAGGGTACTGTTACTGCTCATTAAAAAAGTCAATCTGCAATTTGCTTGCACATTTTCTTTTTTTCATTTTTTTTTTTTGGTTAAAGTTGACAGGGCCTTGCTAATAGTAGGGTACTGTTCTCTTCTTCTTCTTTTTTCTTTTGGGTGTTAAACAGAATGTTATAGAGGCGGATAGACCATCAGAAGGATTCTACATACGATCTGGGATCACTGTCGTCCTAAAAAATTCAGAAATCTGGGATGGCACTGTTATATGAGTTTCTTCTCCAGCAGTTCATCACTAATTGAAGAGAGATGCAATGGTTATGGTACTCTCAAAGAATCATCGGGGAAGAGATACTTGCAGAGGAATTGTGGAGGGAACGCAGCTTATCTGACGTTTTAGGATTAGTTTGTTTTGTTTTGGCTAGTTCTAATTAGGTTAGGAAAGCGCTGCTAATAATTTCGTTTATTATGTATATAAATCTTTCTATTTCGATGAAGTTTTTGAGGTGGCCAGCTAATGTTATAATAATATCATCTCTTGAGTTGCAGCAACTTTTGTATGAACCACTTAAAAATGAAGTAGATTTCTGACGCTCTGGATCTGTTGAAATTGCAAATATGTTAGTTGAATTCAATCATAATGAATACACGGCAATGCATGTTTTGTTTATTTACGCGGACGGGTCTTGTATTTATCTTGATATACATGCATTCTCGTGATATGAGCAGTATGGTTACAGAACTCATTTGCACAACGGTAATTAGCCAAGAACTGACTCCGTATCTTTGTTCAAGTGTATATTCATATGGCAAAGTTTTGGTGAATGTTATGGTTCGTCAGACGTAGGTCGATGGGTAAATGATGTTTGGATTATTTATGTTTTGAGAAATAGCGAAGACACAGGAGGCAGCTGAGTCATCGGTAAGGACGACATAATAACTCACTATGATCAAGGTGAATATCGCTCGCTGACAAGCTTTGGGGGTCTTGAATAGCACGGATCAACCCACAGGGAACTAACTATATACTATTACTAACCGACGACGCATTCGTAATATACGTGCTAAAAGATTTAAATTTTATTATCAAATTTACGATTAGTGAAATTTATAATAAAAGAAATTTTTTTAATTCTACCAATCTATTATATATATATATATATATATATATATATATATAATATATATATATATATATATATATATATATACATTTTTTTTGAAAAGAATAAAAAATAAATTTTAAAAAAATTAATTCACTAAGAAAAGAATTTTGATATGAAATTATATAGAAAAAAATAAAGGAGAAAATGGTGGATGGTTTATAACTTTTATAAAAAATAAATTATATAATATTATAATAATTATTTTATATATAACTTATACTTATTTAAACTATTAAATAATTACATTATGATATAAGTACCATCAAATTTTTCTTTTGTATTTTAGTATTATAGATATATATATATAGTGTTTCTTCGTGTTTGTTTTAGCAAGGCATCACGGGTTGAGTTCATGTACTCTAATTTTGTTGTAAAACAAGTGAATTAGATGGACTGCTACGACTACTACCCTAAATTGGGCACGTCGAGAACCAGCAAACGTCACCGGAGTCCAGATGAGACCATCCATTCCATACTCCAAATTTAATATCTGAACGATATAATAATCGTTTATAAACAACAATTAAGCTACCTATTTTGGTAATTAACAAAATAAAATTGGCAGTAAATCGCTAAATAAATGTTTTCCTATTATATAGCATTATGCATAATTTGGTTGACACTTAGTTACCTATTTTGGTTAACAATATGCATGTTTTTTGCCGACCATTCATGAACACGCATAATTAACAAATCTTCCATCAATGCTAAAATTTTGACTGCTTAAATTGATTTCCATAACCACAACGCGATTAATAAGAATATAATAAGCAACAGCCAGTCATGTCAAATTAGGGGTTAAAAAAAAAAGAAGAAGAAAATGTTCGCACCGTCATGCAAACATGTGAGTAGGTTTAACTTAAATTACATCCGCAGTGCGAAATAGATCCTTAAATCCGATATTCATCCATCAAGATGAAAAGGCATTATTCAGTACCCTTTTTTTTTAATGACTCTTTCTTTTTATATGAATATAGTAATTGCTTGGAATGGAAGTTAAATAGTATGAAGAGTTAGTTAAATGCGGGCTCATGTTGCAGTCCAACGTCGTCCAAATATCCAACTACAACTTCAACAACAAAAATAAAAGTATTTCAGTTATGAGTCTCACCGCGGATGACAGAATTTGAGAAGGATAAATATAAGCAGCTATATTTTTTAGGACAGATGCCTAACCCAAGCAGCTAACTACAACTACTCTATTCACATTTATTTCCTATAAAATTCCATTTTAGAAATGGGAAATGGATACCTTCATACTAATTCGCTAATATTTCAGACCGATTTTTCTTCAAAACTTATTATAAAAAAATGCCTGCAATCCAATTTCAACTGCTATCGGGGAAGCTAATTACGTAAATAGCTCCGCCTTTGTATGTGAGGTCAATCTATGACGTGAATATCATTCATATCAATATATTATTATTATTATTATTATTATTATTATTTTGAGAATAAGCCATGAATATCATTCATATGATAATCCTTGAATGAATATTCATCCATCAATATACGTCTAAATACCACACACACACACACACACACACACACTATATATATATATATATATATATATATATATATATATATATATATATAAAATCTAGGAAAAGGAAATGAATTTAATGGATGAAGACTTGCAGTATATATGATACATCTCTCCCTTATCCAATGTATAACCATCCCTGTAACGAACTCAAATATAAAGCTCTCACAGATTGGAGCACCAATTCTACAAGTCAAGGTAACAAATGCTTCTCTGCTACTGCTGCTGATGCACACATTCTATATCACCATATCACCACCATCATTTATATATATATGCCGCAAAATTCTAAATAATTAATTTCATCAAGACAAACTTATCAACTTAAGAATCAATTAGTGATAATAAAGAGGGTTATAAACATATATCACATGATCAATCTCTAATTATCTGATGCGGGGATATACACAGATATAGATATACACAAAATATGTGTGTGTGTGTGTGTATAGATATACACAAAAACACAGAGGAAGTGATTTATTATTACGGATGACTCCCTGTTTGTCTAAAAATAGGATTAGATTATCTGCCTAAACAGGAGAGAGAAAATCGAGCTTGGCTATATTCATGAATCAAAGTAAAAGTAACGAGATAAGAGAAGGCCATTTGTTTGATAACGTCACTCTACCAAGTTCTAATCCTTGTCAATGATTTCATTTACGCTCTATATAACTCTATGAATTCATTGCAGATCCTGCTCAGCATACATTCGCGCAAGGCTTAGAGATAAAGATGTTGCGAAACAAGGTAGTCTTGTTTAGCTTGGCCATTCTCACCTTCCTCACCGCCGGCGTAGAGCCTGGACCAGGGCTCGTCAGTAATGTCAACGTTACCGATTATCATGGAGCTGGGTTCGTGAGAACGAGCGGCACTCACTTTATAGTGAACGGGAAGCCCTTATACGTCAACGGTCTCAATGCATACTGGCTCATGTACATGGCTTCGGACCCCTCCTCAGATAGACCGAAGGTTGATATCGCCTTTCAGGAAGCAGTCGACCGCGGCATCACCCTTATTAGAACTTGGGCCTTCAACGATGGCGGCTATAGAGCTCTGCAAATCTCGCCTGCTCTCTATAGCGAGGATACCTTCAGGGTAAAGCTAATTAATAAGTACTCCTTTCTGTCGCTTATATATACTCTTAGCTAGCGACCCGCAGAAATACAACATCAAATCAATTAAACAGCATATTCTCCAATATGGAAGAGGAATAGAGTATCTATAACTTAAAACACCCGTCAAAGTATATAATAGATCTGATCACAATCATATATATATATATATATATATATATATATATATATATAGTCGATGTTTAATTATGCTACATATCTTGCATGCATCGTTGACGCAGTGAATATAATTTATTTGTATTTATATCTTTAGGGTCTGGATTACGTGATATCGGAGGCCAAGAAGTACGGTGTTTATCTCATTCTGACTCTTGTCAACAACTGGGACGGATACGGTGGAAAAAAGCAATACGTGCAATGGGCGAGAGAGAGAGGGCACAACATGGGCTCGGACGATGAGTTTTTCAGTGACCAAGTCGTGAAAGGTTACTACAAAAACCATATCAAGGTAAAAAATCATAATTTTTCCAAATAAATTCAAATCAAGGTCGGCGAAAATGAATTATCCGATTTATGTTTATTACCTATCGATGCATGCAGACGGTTCTTACAAGAGTCAACACTATCACTGGAGTTGCATACAAGGATGACCCCACCATATTTGCATGGGAGCTCATCAACGAGCCTCGCGTCCAAAGTGACCTTTCTGGAAGGACATTTCAGGTTCGCAACGCGGCCATAAATATATATATACATATGATGCTTTTTTTTTTTAACGTTGCTAATTATGTCGTTCAACAGGCTTGGGTCACTGAGATGGCTAGATATGTCAAGTCCATTGATAGCAACCACATGGTTGAAATCGGAATGGAAGGCTACTATGGCGAATCGGTGCCTGACCGGAAGCAATTCAACCCCGGCTACCAAGTTGGAACCGACTTCATCGCGAACAACCAGGTTTTTGGGATTGATTTCGCCACCATCCACGCGTACCCCGACCAATGGTAAAGTTAATTAATTATCTTTGCTTCTGAATCTACATAAAAACGAGATATACATTTCAATGGTGGCGTTGGTGCATGCAGGGTTCCGGGAGCAAGCGAGCAGGGGCAGACAGCTTTCTTGCGGAGTTGGATGCAGTCGCATATCGAAGACGCTGCAGGCGTGCTCAAGAAGCCAGTAATGATAGCTGAATTCGGCAAGTCCTCGAGGGACTCTGGCTTCAACATCGGCGTCAGGGATACCTTCTATACGACGGTCTACGATGCGATCTACGGCTCAGCCCGCACAGGAGGTCCATGCACCGGTGCCCTATTCTGGCAACTTTTGGTTCCCGGCATGGACGGCTTCCGCGACGGCTACGAGATCTTCTTCTCAGAGTCCCCCTCAACGGCTAACATTATTTCCCAACAGTCCAGAAAGATCAACGGTCTAATGTCCTCCTGAAGCATGAAAATGCGCGATACATGCTAGCTATCTTTCTATGTATAATGCAGACCTAGAAATAAAGAAATAATAATATATGATGTAGCTATATATATCATCTCAATTACGTCAATCTATTATATATCATACTTTTTTTCTGAAGAAAATAAAAAAAAAGTCTTAAAAAAATATAGAAATAAATATATTCCATTAAATAAATGATTTAATATGAAACTCATATAGATGATATTTATGAAAAAGGGTGATTTTATAAGCTATATAATGTTTATAATAACTACCGTATATAATTTAAACTTACTTTAACTATTAAACAATTATATTGGAATAGAAGACATCATCAAATCTCCTCTCATGCTTTAGTATTACTCGCAGACGACGCACCCGTGATGCATGTGCAAAAATAATAATAATAATAAAATTAATTAAATATAAAAATTATAGGTAATATATTTTGAAGGAAAATTAATACGACAGAAAAATAGATTATGGTTGAATCAGCACTTGATCAATCGAGCCCATGCACCAAATTACTTTTGAACAAGAATTTGAAATAATAAATTAGAGATGAACTTATTATGATGGCAGTGCTAAGGGCAGGGATAATGCCTTTTCGAAGTTGGAGGCATCAATTAACGGGGAGAGAGAGAGAAAGAGAGAGAGAGAGAGGGCGGATGAAGAGAGTGGAAAGGAGAGAGGAAAGTTTGAAGAGAGAGAGAAATAGAGATGGAAGCGTTGCTGATAGTTAAAGGAGAGAAAAATATGCGAGTTGGTTATATCAAGAAATATTTAGGCTCATTCAAAATACAATATTAATTCGATAATTAATATGATAATGTAAAATACCACCACACTTTCTTCTTACGCTTTAGTGTGTGTGTGTATATATATATATATATATATGTATATTCTGCTCAGATGTGAATAGACTACTTGGGCTGGCCAACGGGGCTATGTCACTCCAACTATATATGTGCATCAGCAATAGGCTTACGGCCCATATATTTTTGCTAGACGAGTCAATATTTACTTGTACTATATGGTGTTGCGTGTTTTAGGCATTGTACTTCTTCAGAATTAAGCAGAGCGTCCCGCCTATAATAAGGCCCCTTAGCCCCTATGTCGTCTTCCTAATTTCCAACAGCAGGAGTCGGCTCCCGCTCGTTAAATTTCCGAAAACGAACTCGCCAAGATCAACTGCTTTCTCAGGTTCCTCTAATTTCTTGGTGACGTTTATTGCATTGTTTTAACTGATTTCTCGAATTTAATGAGGTGTTCAGTGAACTTGTTTGTGTTTCCGATTAATAGTTAGAGTTTGCGCTCCCCATTTCAATAGAATCAGATTACTGCAGGGCTGGAGTTCTAATACATTAATAGTTAGAGTTTGCGTCTCCCATTTCAATAAAATCAGATTACTGCAGGGCTGGAGTTCTAATACATTAATAGTTAGAGTTTGCGTTCCCCATTTCAATAGAATCAGATTACTGCAGCGCTGGAGTTCTGAAAGCTAACTTCCAGTCCAGTAATCTGATGGCAGTAGCGTCGGATTAACATTCCATGTATCTCCACTGATTTGGAGGTCAGATCTTCGTCTATTTCTGCGCTCATCAAATTAGTTCCCGATTTGGTAATTCTTTCGACTCTGATTTAGCTTGAACAATAGAGAACAATGGCATCGGATTTGATTCTTCTAACATGCTTGAAGTTTGATTCCTTTTTCTTGCCCTTTTTATTTTCTTTACCCGGGAGTAAATACATACAAATTTGCATCTGTAGTGCGATTGCGCGGAGATCCGTGCCATGAACGGGATGGATGTTCTGCAGAAGCGTGTGAAAATGACTGTACGAACGTCTATGACATAGAGATCCTTTGCTTACTGTTTTGTTATTTTCCGATTTGTGTAAGATGTATATTGTAATAACTCAGGAGGGTAGTGAGGGCGAAGGTGGCGGCGGAGGAGCGGAGGCGGACATCGACATGGAGGAGGACGCGGCCGTGGCGTTGGCGGAGACTGCTGACGTGGCAGCGGGGTCAGAAGAGATGGAGCTCAATGTCCAGCGCATCCTCGACAAGATCGAACGGTTCACACAGCAGGTACTCATTCTATTTTCTCTGTTTTGAATGTGTAGTCGCCGCAGACGGTCAAACATATAGTTCTCATTATCTGCCACATCATAAGTAATTCTTAATTAAGTATTATTATCCTTAGCTTGGTGGACTTAGGTCAACATTTGATCATTCGATCAATGCATTTTCATTTTCAGCTTTTCTACTAATCTTAGTAGTTTATGTTTATTTTCTTGCATATCGTTCTTCAGAAGACATATAAAGCTTATAAACCAGCATGCGATGCGATGCGATAATTATCTCTGACGTTTGCTTAATTAATTAAATCCTCATTGCTTGTTGTAGCAGGTCTCGGAGATGCTGGAAGCTGGGAAGACATTGTTCAAGAACCTAAACAACGAGTTTGAAGAGCGCTTAATCACGTATGCCATTGTTAACACGAATGATATTATACAAACATTAGTAGGGGTGGCTCCACCAGTCGCTCGTAGGTTCACTCCTTGATGTACTAATCACTCCAAGAATGATGCTGGAAGTGTCGCCTTAAAAATTGCATGCAATTGAAACGAGATGAAATCGTAGTGATTTTTCTTTTCTTTTTTTGCTGCCTTGATATCATCAGAATCCACAGAGAACACATGGAGAAATGGCAGGAAGAGATCAAGGAGCTGCGGCAGGTTGATGCTGCCAATGAGGCTGCCCGATCCCTCCTGCACAATGCTCAGTTCCACATCCTTCGCAACGTCCGGGAAGATGCCTAATGCCTATGCCTGAGAAAGAACTAGGTAAATATCCTAGCATTGTTAATTTTCTCGGGATGAGGGTGTCAGGAGATGGGTTGTAGCTGTTAATGGAGGGGCACAAAATATTATTATTAAAAAAATACTATTAGAAATAAGCAGTGATAGTTATGTAAAATACGTTATAGCATTGCTTTAACAGCTGAAGCAACTTCATTGACAATCTGTGTTTGCTTTCAGATAGCATTCTGAGGATAATTTTCTGCCTCAACGGAATAGGTGGCTGAGTCTCATCTAGACACATGCTAGACCAAATTTGTAAGCATTTCTATGCAGAAAATGAGTTTCGAATTTTTTTTGATGCAACTACTCAAAAGTACATTAGCTTAGAAGATTCCATGTACTAAAACTAATACCTTTTATAGTGACTTCAAAAAACCGTAAGTAACCAGAAAGGGCTGGTTATACTTAATTGTTGATCTGTATGGTAACATCTACTGAAAATTTGACTCCCAAAATGCTGTTTCAACAATATGCAGTTCAGGGCCATATTAATATTATCCATGTCTAAAGTCACCCAGAGATCTTAAATGATCAACAGTCATGTCATCGTAGCGCAACTCAAAGTGCCCTCATTTTCCAAGCTTATAATCATAGTCATGTTTATATGCATATTTTAACACTTCCATCTGTTCCTTAAAGAAAAAAGATCGCCCGTTTGGTGAATCCTCCCCTTCGTGGCTATGCAGTTGGCATGCATATTTTTGGAGCCATAAGCACGACCAAGGCGGCTATCACTATTTCTGGCCGTAGGTCCATGCTTTTTTAAGGATATTTCGGTTAAAAGTAAAATGAGAGAGCTGCAAGTGCATGTCGGTCCTATATGTTTTGGATAACAGATCAAGACTGTAAGATACAAATGAAAGTCAAATTATAATTTTGATTTTTATCCTAGAAGGTAAATTAGCCCTTCATCTCAAAGATAAGAGCATGTACTTAGCCCGCATTATTACATTTACCCGACTTCCCCTAAGCTGCCCCTAGTACGTATCCTGCCAATAGTGAGAAGTTATCTTCGATTTGTTTAGGGGGTCGTAGCCCAAAATATCGTCCATAGACACTTTCCAAACATGATCACCCCAACGCCAGTCGCCAAAGAAGGGGGGTCCCAAATCGTAAGCAGGAAAGGTCGTAGTCCTACCATCTTGAACATCAGTTATAGTGCAATTGAGCTTGCTGTCATCCTCAAAACTGCAGATCTTAAACTGATCCATCTCAAACTTTGCATTATCAGCGAGCATGTGCTCCCCCCAGTCGTCGTAGATGCTCTTGCAGTGCAGCCGGAGATGCCGTCCGTTCCCAAGATTGTTAATTATTGTCGCGTTTATACGGTTATTGTAACACTTTGGTTCTGCCATTGCTGGCTCTGCAGCTGCCATGCTTATAGTTGGCGCCAAAAGCATGGTTAAGGCCGCTATCATTACCGCTGCTGCCGTTGTGTCCATGCTTTCTATTGCCGAAAGAGAAGAACATGAAATACTTATCGTAAGTTATATCAAAACCAAGGCTCATGACAACTAGTATATATACATACTTGGAGATAATGACATATATAAATGTCAAATTTCGGTTATCCTACTAGAATAGTTCAAAACGCAAGCTATTTAAAGTGCTTGAATGTAGATTCGTCGTTCACTCTTTAAACAGCGCATTAGTGGCTGATATGAACTTATTGATTTTAAAGATGGTTGGCGGCAACTCAAGTTTTAATTACCTAAATATAAAAAGTATTTAGGATTATGCTTTCTACTTAACTTTTAAATTTTTACATGCTGACTATTTCTATAAAAAAATTGGGACGTCAATTTATCTCTAATCTGATGGAGAATACGATTTCTCGCCTGAAGGGATTTGGGAATGAGGATTTTCTGTCGGGGTCTTGAATGAAGACACTATCTCCTGCCATGACCCTGAATAAATAAATATAATATATGTTTATATATATATATATATATATATATATATATATATATATATATATATATAGTGTATTAAGTGTATATATTTATTAAACCCTAGCATTCGATATTAGATTATGTAGTTCAATTGCAATATTGCTAGATTATTGTAACTTGAATGAGTTGAATTTTGATTTAGTTATGTGCATTGTAAGTATTTTATAATTTAATTTTGACTACTTATAAAAAAAATTAATTTGGATTATGAGGGAGGGAGATTCTTCGTCCATGTTGGATCCCCGCTGTGGTGGTTATGTGGAAGGAATTCTCCTCTTTTGGGACGGGAATGTGGTCGGGAATCAAGTTCGGGGTAGGGATGAGAATAGTAGCCCATCCATCTATTTTCTGCTCTGTTGACATCCACAATAAAAAATTGAAAAGTGAAAACCAAATAAACAAAAACATAGATAAAAAGAAAATAAAAACAAAACGAAACAATGTGTATATTTGAGCCTGTAGGTCACGGTTTGGATTGGCATGGACTAATAACAACGTTTGGGGTTGCTGTCAGCAGTCGATACACAAGCAAGGGTAGAACTAATAATAGCGAAAGGGAAGACACCGTGTTTTAATGAGATTCAACTGCTAAAAACATTGTCACAGTCAAGGATTTAGCATCCATTAGAGTGAAATAAAAAAAAAAAGGCAGAATCTTCCAACTCTTAGACTAAACAACATGACATATAACACTAGAAAGCTTCCGCCCAATCTTGATGAAACCGGGTTGATACAGATGGACGAATCACGTCATAAATTCATTTCAAATCTCTTGATACATATAGAAATTTGGTTATCAAAATTTGGTATGCTTCGACATACAACTTGTACGGTGACGAATACTGGAAGTAACAGAATAAAGAAGGCACTTAAATTGTATCATTGGAAATTTATATGGTAATTGCTAAGAGATGTGTGCTTATTATTATATATACATATACTCAGGTATCCCAAAAAAAGACGTAGTTGCATTATAACTGGCTTATAAGTTTGTTGATTACTTGTTGCTCTTCAAGTCCCCGACAAAGTAAATAGTCTCATTTCCTCACTAATCAATTACTCGTCGCCCATGGCCAGCTCAAGTGCGTAATCATCCCTCTCCTACCACAAGCATTCAAAAAATCATCTAATTAGAGCTGCATATTATATTCAGTATATAACAGCTTAGAACATGGAATTTATCTATCTAGTAGACTACTATATAGATATAATTATCATATAAGTAGCTGCAAACGTGTAATTATATGTTAATAACTATTAGAAAAATTATCTGATCAGAGCCTGAAGCAACATGAAATGCAAAGATCGAGCAAACAATGCTGAAGCTTTGAACAAAAGGGGTCAGTAACTTACAATAGGACCACGGGCAAAGTATCGCCCAAATTGAAGCCAATAAACCTGCCAAAAACAATTTTTAAAAAAAAAAAGAACTATCAATAATAAGCCTCTCTACATCTTAAAACGGAGTAAACATAAATGAATGTTACTATCAAAGCAGTTTGTAACGAATTACATTAAGCTGAAAAAAAAAGTTACCTCATCCTCATCCTGGGTTTCAACTTCTAAGTCAGAAGATGGGAAGCCGACACAGAGCAATGCGTAACCCTGAAATAGAAAGGCATCGACAACTCTTACTAACTCGAACATGATATACAACCAAGGTTCAATTGAGCAATTTCCTTTAACAAAGGGGTTGAGCGCTATTCAATTAGGCCCTGAGACGACTCCTATACATGGTTGAATGGGTATGGGATGACTGCACCTTTATTGTGACAACAATGGTATGGATCTCTCTACATGTCACTCATTTGACGTGCTAATCACGGTACACGGTATTAAACCACTTGGTAGGGATGCTAAGAGATAGAGAAGCGCTGAAGGACCCGTTAGAAGATATAAAGTTTGGTAGCATATTGGAGATCCGAAACAAGTCTCTTAAAAGAGCAGTTTACAGAGTTGTATCTTCTACAACAGTGAGAAATAACCGAGAGTTAAGCATGATAACTGACCTGAGATCGCAACTCTGCCGATATACCTAAGGCCTCTGGCTGTTTTATTTCACCAGATTTTACTCGAACAGCACAACTCGTACAACAACCTGTGAAACCAAACAATTTAAACACTATGCTATCATTTACTCACATGCATCACTAGGGTTACATATTGTTAAGCAATCAAAGGAACAAGAATAGCCGAAAGAAGCAACCAAAGACTTGAAATGGTCGCACAGATTGTAATAAGGCAAACTTAAAATTAGATGAAAAGACAAGATAGGGTACCGTGTCTGCATGCGAAGGGAAGCGAAATGTTTTGCGACTCAGCCGTGTGTAAAATGTACTGATCCTGCAGGAAAACAGCATGTCATCAACCATGATCTGAAAATGTGAAGATCAAGAAAACATAATCATCGGATGCCTCCATAAACTGCAGACTAACAGTACAGTTATCTACTACTGGATGAGAACCATATACTGAGAAACAAATTAAACTTCTGACGCCTCTTCGTGCGTGTTCCAAATTGTACGTGTTGGGAGAGTAAGGTGCCACCGATGTGCTATGAAATAACTTTTAAGGAGCACATAATTTGCTTTGTCGAACTAACACATTTTCTTGTCGAATGTTGGGCCCAAATTTGGCTTTATTGGAATAGACCTCCCAGAAACCTTTGACTAATTCAATTATGGGAACAAGTCTTTTGAAGATCTCAACTAATTCCTTGATTTATGGAGAACAAATCTTCATCCGGTGCCTACAAAAGCAAAGTTAAACATAGAAGAGAGAGGGCGACAGAGAGCAGCCGACACAAAGAAAACCGTAGCTCCCACAAACACAACACAGCGGCCAAAAAAAAAAAAAAAAGAAGAAGAGTTTGAAGAAAAAGACAAGTAGAAGAGATCATGGTGAAGGTGAAAGATTAGGAGTGCTCGGATTCGCCGCGTTCAAACATACCTTCGCAGCCCCTCAAATCTCCAGCAAGGGTGTTCCGAGCTCTATGGAATTCCACAAATTTCTCTTACCTAATCCCAATGTTTTGTGCTTATTGATTTAATTTTCTTTTCCTCTCTTATACTTTGGCACCGTAAGAATAAATGAAATGACTTTGTTTTGTTCATGAGTACTTTTGTTTTTTTTCTTATATCTTCAGTTTTTTCTTTTTAATGCTATGTTATGTGCTGTTAATTTAAGTTTGCTATGTTCCTCAATGCGGAGTGATTTATTTCTAGTGCTTTAATGATTAGTGATCCATGCTTTGTCTAATAACATTAGTTTTGGAAAATAATCAGTTTACTTATTATGGATATTACTCTGAGTTTTGTTTTCAATTTATCTTAAATGCAATACAAATTGGTCCTCCTGGTGTTATTTATTTATTCAGATAAAAGAATTATCCTTAACCGGAGGTTGCGCAAATGAGCATAACTAACAATGAGCATAATTGCTCATTGGAACAATGTCACGAAATTAAAATTTTTTCCACAAAACATCGAATTAACCCACACGCAAACCTGCTTTGAATTTTTTGCAGTAGGAAAAATAATACTAATAGATTTTAATTTAGCATTTTTTTTCTGGTGTATTTCTTTTTTTTTTTTTTTTTTTTTTGAGAAAAAAAGAATTCTATGGTGTAGGAAGGCGAGTTTCCATGAAGTGCTCCATAGGAGAAGCCATTTTTCAAATATTCGCTACCAAAACAAATTATTTCACCTCAAACAAGTAAGAAAAAAAAAAGTGAATTGATGAGAAAGTATTTCCCGACCAAATTCAATAATTTCATTAAATACTTCGACAAAAAAAAAAGAAAGAAGAAGAAGCTATATGCTGCGAATAAATAAAAGTAAGATATCAGTTTTCTCGAACAAGTAGATAGAATGAAAATGAGGAGTGGAAGAGAAAGGAGACCTCTGGAACGACAAATTGGTGGACCACTCCCCGCTGGCGGTCGTGGACGGTGACGCGATGGTTCCTCACTGCCGGAGTCGAAGTCGAAGAAGCAGACGACGGCGAAGAGGAGGCGGCGGTGGCGCGAACACCGAACAACACATTCTTTTGCGCAAATAAAGAGAAGAAGAAGAAGAAGAGAAAGGGAAGAATGTGGAGTTGGTAGCGGTTGTCTGAAGCAACCTCAGTTCCGCCATTATTGATTGCTGATTTTGTTGTTGTTGTTGAGAATAATGAGAATTTGAGGAGGAGAAGATTTTGGTGTGCTAAAAACCTGAAACTCCCCGGTGTTACTGTTGATACTGATAGGGTCGGTTTCGTTGTTGATAAGGTTTTTGGCCAAGACTCGAAGGAAGAGATAAAATTAACTTTTATTAAGATTATAGATTTTTTTTTTTCTTTTGGAAATGCCGGACCGGCTCATATTTTTAAAATTTATCACATATAAGTCCATCCCTCTTAAATCTTTTATAAAATTATCATCTCTTTTATAATTCGTATATAAATATTTTGACTACAAATATTTTTTAGAAAAATTTTAATATTAAATTATAAAGTTTAATAGAATCTATAACTTTTATGTGAGTTTTTTAAAAAAAATATTTAGATAGATATTCTAAGGCTCAAAAATCTTACCAGAGTATTTATTAATTCGTTAAGAATTTAGAATATAAAAATAACTAATTAAAAATATTAAAATAATATAAAAGATTTAATTTTAATGAGATCTATAATTTTTATATTCAAATTATTTATGAAAAATTCTTCTAATAAATATTTTGCCATATAACGAAATAACGAATTAAAAATAAAAGACTGATTTGCAAACTATAAACAATAGAGTTTTTTTGGGGGCGACTTATATATCTGTCCCTCTACTATTTAATCTTTGTAAATAAATTTTTAATATTCAATCCTTTATTTTTTATGTCTCAAAATACTTATTTATAACTTTTTTTTTTGAAAATTTTGAATAAGAAGTTGTAAATCACATAAAAAATCTACTTTTATTTTTTGTAAAATTTTTCTGAAAAATATTTCTATATATGTATTTTGCGACTCTAAAATCTTAGCAGATTATTTATGAACCTTGTAAGATTTTGTAGACCCAAAACATTTACTAATAAGAATTGTGTCAGAAAATATTAAAGATAAAGTTGTAAACCACAAGAAGATCTTTTTATTTTTGTATCCAATTTTTTTTTTCAAATAATACTTATATAGTAGTTAAAATGCTCCTTTAATAAATTTTGAGAGAATGGCTGATTTGTAAAAGCTAAACAATACATGAATTAATTTGCATAAGTTTTAAACAGTGCTTTGCATAAGCTTTAAACAGTGCAGGAGCTTATTTGTAAAAAATAAACAATGGAATAGGTACTTTGAAATAGTCTGAGATAAAGTTGCACCTGCAGGTAGCACTAAGTAGTACTCGAGCATCTTAGAAGCTCTTTGCAATCAAAGCAAAATAATTCTTGCAACAACATCAGCAACAGCGACAGCAACAATTGACAATGGAGAGTTTTATTTTTTTTAAATGATAAGCAAAATCTCGGCAACATGAACATATACAAAATGCATGCTGGTGTTTCTCTCCCTGCTCTATATATGATCCGACCCAACGCCTAATCCACTTCATATACCGCGCGTGGATTAGAACATTTCATGGACTACGATTGGGCAGCGGGATTTTGTTTTAGATAACTTGTGGAGTTCAATATATTTGGAACACGCTTATACTAATCTGCATCAATACAGGATTTAACAATATAGTTATGATCAAGCACTCTAACTTAATTAAGCTTGCTCAAATTGTACGCCTGCTGATACTTCTTGGGCATATGGAATCGTTCTTTGGTTTAAACTAGTTTCGTATATTGATTTAATATTTCCGTGAGGATTATAATGTAATGGTTCTAAATCATTCTTTCAACTATTTAAATAAAATAACTTATTTATTAATTGAAGTAACGACCGATCACACAGTACATGAATCCGCGTTTGAGATATGGGAATAGAGGACTCCATATATAATTGAGTACATAAAATGACAAGTAATTACAAGTAATTTTATATTTTAATTTCAGCTGGAAACGGGCTCGCCCATCGGATAAAAATTCTTCTTCAACGCGCGTTAACAATATCTAATTCCCCGACAGAACTCCACTGACAATAAAAATTCTCATGTATGCTCCAAAACTTCTGCTGGGAACTATATATATATATATATATATATATATATATATATATATATATATATATATATATATATGCTGACTTTTCCTTTGCAAGAGAAGAAGCAGATCTCATTGCAGAGGTTTGACATTTTCTTTTAAGTTTTTTGTCATTTTTCATCAATGAAAAGAAGTCATTAATTAAGAAGTCTGAACTTTAATAACGACCGAGGGACCTGATTCAGTGACGCGTTGCATACATCTGAAGATCTGAAGATCTGAAGATCTGAAGGTGCGGTTAATAAAATCTGTCCAAAGAAGACTTACGCAACTAAATTGACTCTCTAAATTATTTAATTATTATTTTATAAAAGAAAATAAATAATGTCAACAGCCAACTCGTTTTGGATGTTGACATTAATGAGATTGTTAACTCAACAACCTACGTACTGATCATTCTTCGCTGTTTCTATTGATGCACTGACTTAGTTACTTACGTACGGAGATTAAATTTAGATAAAGAATTAGTTAACATCTTCTCTCGATGCATTGACTTAGTTACTTATTGAGACTAGGTTTAGTTATAGACTTACTTCACATCTTCTATATAAACTCTCCTATCCCACCAACCAAACGTTTATATCAACATAGAATCACATACTAATCGAGGAGCTTCAACAATGCCAAAGGTGAGAGCGAGTAATTCACCTCCTATATATATATATATATATATATATATGTTTCTTTCTTTTGTTGGCATATATAATCTCTCAAATATGAACTGGATTGTGATGTTTGCCCTTTTCATTGGAGTGCAGAAGATCGTCGTGAAGGTGAGCATCGCTTGCGATAAATGTAAGACATGTATTATGAAGGCCGTTGCAAAGCTTGATGGTGAGATTCCCCCCATTAATATTTTCTCAAAAAAAAGATTCCCCCCATTAATTCCCCCGAATCAGCAACATTTAGGCTGGACCTTTAGTTTTTCGATTGCATTTTTCTTATCAGGGGTGAATACAATGGCATTAGATGCAGAGAAGAACACGCTGACAATTGTGGGGGACGCGGATCCGGTGTTGATCATAAAGCAGCTTCGCAAGGACGGGAAGGCTGCATCGATCGAGTCGGTGGGACCAGCAGACCCAAAACCCGAAGAAAAGAAGCCCGATGAGAAGAAGCCCTGTAGTGATCCTTGTTACTATCCTTGCCAACCAGTTTGTGTACCTCCAGGGTACATCGTCTATGATGAGCCCACAGGGTGCACCATTGTCTAGCTTAAAAAAAAAAAAAAAAAAAAAAAAAAAAAAAAAAAGAAAGAAAAAAAGACATCAAAGTTTCTCAAAATTCTTCATGAATTGAATGTGCTGTGCTGCTCGAAGCAAACTTGATTGACTTGTGGATGAAGCCCTGGCAGAATTTTGGGAGTTGCTACCATTATTCGGTCAACGAGATAGCAATGTGTCTTGGATATATAGCTTTTAGTAAATTTGGAATTGGAAAATATTCGGTGACTATTATGTAGTAAAATAAAATACTGGAGTAATTGAAGGTATTTGGGGCTTTGAATTTTTTGTTTTAAAAAAAAAAAAAATTATGAGAGCTACTTTCAAAAATTAGATGAAATAATGATAGCATGTCAACTAAACAACCGACGAATGTGAAAAACAATTTGAGCAAGCAGAAGAAAGGGGTAAACAATCTGACCAAGTCCTTTTCTTCTCTTTTTGCATACGTTTGTTTAATTACAGACCAGCTTGTACTTTTAAAACCTATCACAAATTAGCCCCTCCCTTTAAATCTTTTACAGATAATCCAATTTCTCATAATTCATGTATAAATATTTTGACTCCTATCTATATAAATATTTGGAATAGACGAGAGACAAAATTCATGGAATACGAACTTATAAGTGATGGTAGATGATCACCCATCATACTAGTTAATCGCTAGGGGGTGCATCCACTGTAGTTGATACGTTTTAATGTCGAGCCTTGGACTGAACCATACCAAATTGAACATAGTACCAAATCGTCTATTCATTGTTCTGGTAGGCTTAAATATACTCGTTATCGTCGGTGTAGTCTCCGTAGAAGCTGCGGATTGATGCTTCTGCCCACTTGATGCCGTATGATCTCTCGCTAGCACTTTTATTTCTCGAAACAGAGCATATGTCAAGCTCTTCGGCTGTGAATGCTTCGTACAAAGCATGATGCATTAACATTATATGCTTTTGTATTTACTTTTTCTCCAACCGAGCATCGATAATTTCTTGGACTTCGCCTTTACAACCAACCAAACCGTCCGTAATAGCTAATTTAATAAATATGTACGATGCTATTGCTCGGAAAAGTAAGCATGCAGGAGAAAAAACAAACGAAAAAAAAAAAAAAAAAGCGGCACTACATGTGACCACCAAATCCGAAAAATTCTCTAAATGAACGATAAAATTAAGAACATGAATGAGCACGGTTAAGAGACGAATTTGACACTCGTGCAGAATAAAAGCATTTTACGAATGGTCGACGAAATATGCGAAGAAAAGCATTGTTGCTTGAACGCATGGTGCATGTGGTCAACAAATATATCAATCCACTATTTTTGATTCTCAATAACCCTCTATATGTGATGCTGTTGCTATTTACACTTTAAAGAATGCTGAATTATATGCACACCGCACACATACGTCACCCGCAAAAGCCAACAGTACTCCATCCGAACCCAAAATGAAGGAACAAAAACATCCGTCAGCCGCCAAAGCGGGAAGCCGTAGCCGCTGCCACCGCCTGGGCCCATGCCTTGAGGCTCGCCTTCCTCGGATCAGCCCCGGAAGAATTTGCTGCGTAGCATCAACCAAAACTAGTTAAAAAAAAGGGTAGTTTCTAGAATATTAGTGATGACTTCCTATATTACAAACTACCGCAGGTCAGGCACTTATCGGCCATCTTGGCATTTGTGTTACCGTTTGATTTAAAAGTTCGAAGTCCAAGCTGATATAGTATGGATGGATACAAGAGCTCCGGTGAGCGACCCGAAGGCCCCCCCCCCCCGATAGTCGTTCTTACGGTCTCATCATTTTAATCTACTTATACATCGCTTCTGAGGGCATGATGAAATCCTATGTTTTTCACCAAACACCGCTGGTACACCATCCTAGCTAGGAGCATTTTGCGTTGACAATCCATTAAGGGATTTATTAGGATCGAATAACAACATATATAGAGCAGAAACAAGAAGCACTTACAAGAGCTAGGAACGATAAGAGGAGAGTTGCCACCGCTGCTTGTATCGGCGGCGGAGAGCCATCCGGGCATCTCCACTGTCCAGTCATCCGGCAAACCGATCCCGAGGTCCCTGAACGCCCTCACCTCCTCCACGTCCATCTCCAAGCACCCGCTGGGCTTGCGCACCAAAACCCTACACAGATTCAATCCCTCCGCCGCACGTGACCGCCGCGCCGCCCACTTCTGCTCAATACTCTGCCGCCGCCCAGCCGCTGCCTCCGTCTCGCTGGCGTAGCTCTTCTCTTTTGATATCCTCCGCGGCCTTGTTGGCGTTCCAGGCATCGACGTGAACCCCGAAGAAGATATCTCTGCGTCTGCATGTGCTTCCTTTTGCGCAGAATCATCATCGGAGATATCTACATCGGAAGCTGCGTCGGATAGCTCGGCGTCAGCATCGGCGCCGGCGTCGTTGTCGGAGAAGAGTGGAGGAGGGACGTCGTCGTCGTCGTCAACAAGGTAGTGAACTTCTTTGTAAGAGTGAATGTCGTTGAGCTTCCCCATGGGAGATTAAGTCGCTGATCTCTAGAGAAGTTTATGAAGATGAAGAAGAACGAGAAATCAAACTGTTAATTATGAAATCCAATTGCTGTTGTTGGACGCAGAGAATGTTTAAATGGGTTCTATTTTAAGGGTTGAACAATTATTTCTGAATTATATTAACTATTATCTTTATTATAAAAATGAATAATTTAACATTGTAAATCTTCCGTCGGAAGTTAGCTAATCGACTCAAGGTTTATTTTATTATTAAAAATATGGTTACTTAATCTTACCCACATATAAACATTCTAACACTTCAGTCAGCACAATATTACAAAGGACAAGGAATATTTTGGTAAGATATTTCTTATAAGTTATCTAATAAATTACTTATTTATTTAACTTGACCTTAGGAGGACAACCACCTGTCCAAAGCTTATTGATGTTTATTAAATTTAAATTATATAAATGTCAGCCAAGATTTTCTTTTACTTTTTTTTCTTCATTATTTATTTGTTTTTGCAAGATCGAACATCTACAGTTATTTTGGCGATGATCACTAATTCCTTATCAATTTCTAGATTGATTTTTTTTTTTTTTTTTTTTTTTTTTTGTCTTCCCCAAGTTGATAGATAGTTTCTTGACTTTCCTATGACCTCAGATATGTAATTCCTACTATGTTTGCTACAAATTGGCTGAGATTCATGTAGCATTCTACAGCGCAATTTGTCCTATGAAAATTTAGACCGAGAAAAACTTTAAACGCAAATATCGAGATATAAATTTTTTAAAAATTTAAATGGTAAATAAGAAATCTAGGAGTTGATTTTTACGGACAGTAATAATCTAGGGTTGCTTTGTGTTTTTCCCAAAAGAGTATACTTGGCCTTGGAAGTGTAGTTGTTGTACACGAGTCATTGCCCCATTGGTCCAAATGATTGCAGCAATGGATCACCCGGCCTCTCCAGCTCGGCCGTCGCGCGGTACTACCCGGTGTAACGTACATTGCTTACTTGTCCATGCGACGTCTCTACCACCGTCT
This sequence comes from Xerophyta viscosa, assembly GCA_002076135.1. Taxonomy (NCBI): domain Eukaryota; kingdom Viridiplantae; phylum Streptophyta; class Magnoliopsida; order Pandanales; family Velloziaceae; genus Xerophyta; species Xerophyta viscosa. Next base: position 11,898,261 of record MJHO01000001.1, on the reverse strand, counting down.
GAATTTATGGGTCCCGCATATATATATATGCTGCACTAGAAAATTAGAAAAGGACGGTGAGATATCACATTGCCTATCCGATAGGCTTTACTGGCTGACAACCTGCGATGCGTCCTTTTCTTCTTACACCAACCCAATTGTCGGTGTTGCTTGATGCACGACTTTCCGCCGCTAAAACCATGCCACGTAGAGCACGAACCCACCCCACAAGGAAGACTCGGCAATGCTACGTAGACATGCGACCAACAAGGAAGACTTGGCAATTGGTGTAGGAGCACTCTATATTTGAGCTATTTCCAGAAATATATACAACAATATACACGAAGCTTTCCTTAATTTACCCCCACGCCATTTCACCTGTTTTCAGTTCTTGGATTCGTAATTAATGTAGTTAGGGATTTGCATAGCACCCACCATTATATATTATGCAAATTATTTTATATTTATGTACAATAAGAAATAACCATAACTTGGATGTTATTGTTGTTGCATAATTAAAAATAACATTAGTGTCTATAATTTACGGGTGCATATCAATCCACTATCTCTACTTCTATATATATATTCATATTTAATTTTGATGTGAATATTGATGTTCACATTCTAGTTAGAACCGGAGCTTATGTTTAGACGCGTTTAATATTTAGACTTGCTGCATATATAAATGTTGGGTTGAAGTGGACATGAGCTTTATCCGATTGGGAAGTCCATAGTCAAATTGTCTACGTCTCGCATATATAATTGTAATTAAATATTTTCCGTTGGTGAAACTTAAAGGAAAATGATGCTTATTGGATATGATCTGTGGATGTCAAGGTACATGTTTTCCAAGGTTCTTGCAACCTTGTCGTGGCAATTTTTATGCTTTATTGCTTTTATTGCTTCCATATCTATTTTCCCTTTTCCTTTTTTATTTTTTTTTTTGGTAACATACAAGTATGTAAGAGAACTTAACATGCTAAATGATAAGTTTGCAGTTTATGAACTAGCATGCGGGAATATCCTTAATTACCTCTTGAAATTATAGCGTTGGGATTTTCTTCAACCACCTAATGGTGTTTAAAATTTTTATATTATGAGATCATTTTTTTTTTTTTTTTTTGTATTCTAATACCTTCCAAAACTGGTGGAAACTTATGAAATTTTTTGGTCCTAAAAAGGACGATTGAAAGCGTGGACAACAAATTAATTTAGAAATTATCAACGTTAAAATTATAAAATGCCGAAAAAAATAGTTGATAAATATATTAACAAAGGATAAAGGGATATTATTATATAAATATAGTTCATAATAATTGGTACCTTTGAAGTCCCTCAAGTTGACAAAAATTTAAAATAGGAAGCGAAACTTAAAATGAGATGCCCAAAATCAAAATTAGTTTGAAAAGATATAAAAGTTCAAAATGGTGGCTCCAATGTAGTTTTCCGAGTTAATCAATGAGATCACAACATGAAGGCGACTTCTACAAACACCACAGAACGTGCAAAACACAGCGGGAGTACGGATGAGTACGTGGCATATGTTAATTGGCCAAGAGAACAATCTCTTCTGATTGGCCAAGTAAAAGAGCTTGCTTTGCAGCTTGCATGAATCAGTCCTAGAGCCAAAAGGGAAAACAAAAAGAGATACATGAATTAATTATTATTTCTCCAGAAGACACGTTCCCCATCAGCTTTTGTTTTTACAGATTTATTGTTACTGTCCTTGCTTTGTTTTTTGTTTGGTGTGATCTGATTTTCTTTCTATCTCGTGGTGTCATCTCTATCTGTGCGGCTGACTGACTGACTGACTATGTATTTTTAGTGGTTCTTTATAAGCTACCAACCCACACCAAGGCAAGAGAACATTGCATGCCACTGCTGCTGCTGCTGGTGCTGCTAGGATTGCAAGCATCCAAATAACAGCTGCTAGAAATATTGCTAGTCGGAGGCTACATTTTATGTCATAAGATCCGATTTAAGATCTTATACTTATAAACATTGTTTATGGAGCTCTCACTACAAAGAGGGTCCATAGCTCAGTGGTAGAGCAATTGACTGCAGATCAATAGGTCACCGGTTCGAACCCGGTTGGGCCCTTTCTCTTTTTACTTTCTCTTTATTTTGTTTGTCCTTTTTTGACTTTATAATAATCTCTGTTTTTTATTTTTTGTTTTTTTTTTTTTTCAGCTCTTAAGATTCCCTGTTTGACGCCAAGAATCCAATTTCTATGTATTTATATGATGCCTTATACATCCAGTTGGAAATTAATCAAATGATATAGGGCTGAGGGCTTTTCACCGCATAATTTCTCCAATTAAATATAAACAATACGTACTTATTTACTTCTGCTGAGACAAGCAGAGATTTTATTAAGTAAAAACATAGCCTTTTTTCTTACCAAAAAAAAAAAAAAAAACTCTCTATAATCATTGCCCGTGAATCAAACTTTTGCTCAACGCAACAACCAACAACAAAACATAACGGGTCTGCTGGAAAAGGGGTCGATATAATTATTATGAGGGTATTCTGAGGGGGCTAGAAAGACGCAATGCGAAGTCATTATCATTAGGAGTTGAGTTATTCAACAACAGATTGCATGTTTTAACTGTTGAAATCCAGATCACTACAATCTTCAAGTAGTTGTGTTAGCAATTTTACACCTCATGATTGCTGTATATTCTGTATTAATTAATGATAGAGCTCCCAGAATTTCACCTTCTGAACGATCAGGTTCATTCCCTAGTTTGATGAACTTCGCCTTTTTGGGCAGAAAGCAGTTAAATTCAGGTATAAGTTGATTAAAAAACTATTATAAAGTACTACATAGGACTATATATATAAAGCCATGTTAGCTATTTAATGGACACAAGCGGAAAAAACTGACAGTAAAGCTAGCAGATACATTTATCATAATTCATGGATATCACGAGCATCGTCAAAAATTTAGAATTGTAGCTTGTAGAGGCACAATTGATAAAAGTACAGCTAAAGCATACTATCTTTTTTCTTCTTCTTCTTCTTCTTCTTCTTTTCTTTTTTTCCTTTTTTCGTGTAGAAAGAGCAGCGGTTGGGGTTGTCGTTAGCAGTCAATACACGAGCAAAAAAAGACGAAGTTGTTGATTACTCGTTGTTGCACTTCAAGTCGCCGATAAAGTAATTAGTCTTCATTTCCTCACTAATCGATTACTCATCACCCATGGCCAGCTCAAGTGCGTAATCATCCCTCTCCTACCACAAGCATTCAAAAATCATCTAATTAGAGCTGCATATTATATCAGTATATAACAGCTTAGAACATGGAATTTATCTATCTAGTAGACTACCATATAGATATAATTATCATATAAGCCTCTCTACATCTTAAAACGGAGTAAACATCAATGAATGTTACTATCAAAGCAGTTTCTAATGAATTACATCAAGCCGAACAAAAAAAGTTACCTCATCCTCATCCTGGGTTTCAACTTCTAAGTCAGAAGATAGGAAGCCGACGCAGAGCAATGCGTAACCCATGTTTTGTAACAGTGTTCCATCGAGGTTATGATTAGAGATACAGCTTCTCCATGTCCTCTGTGATTTGAATTGATAGACCGTTGAAAACACCCATGAATGCAACAACAAACAATTGCTCAATCATCTCACCATCATCTATAGCCTATAGCACCAATATCGCGTATAACACAAGAGTACTTGGATAACTTTTCTTTTATAGTATGTAACACAACACGAATAAAAAGAAAAATAGACAAGTATAAAATTAATGTGAACTAATTAAAACTCGGAGGTATCATACATCTTAGAATTCTCTGCCGACAGTGTACAACGAGAAAAAGTATTCAGCTATCTCATTCCGATGTATTGCATTCCTTTCCATCTTCTCCAATCCCTTCTACACATATGTCTTTATTCGATGTCTTTATTCGACACAAATTAATTATTGCAAGATTAACCATTCCTCGAGAATCTTTTTTCCGATGGAATTTTGTCGGCGTTCTTGTCAAATTAGTGTAGATAACTGACTAATAGAATATCAGAGCTGAACGCTTTGAATTCATATACCTGCTTTACTCATACGTTCTTTTAAGAAGTTTTTTTATTTTTTATTTTTATGTTTTTTTGGGGTAAGAAAAAGTCAGAAGCTTTTGATTTTAAGATACTGTACATGAGGTATATTTATAAAGAAAAAAAAATGTTAAAATAAATAAAGGGGTGTTTGCACTTTGTAGTGTAGTCTATATAGCAAAGAATGATATCAACAAATGCTCATCAAGGTGTCCCGTACCTCAAAATAATGTGTCGCGGGTCTAATAATATGTTACCAACTCTCTAGCGTCCCAGTAAGCAGCGGTAATCATATTTTAAGAATTAAGATTTGCTACGACGTCCACAACGGGTCCATAGCTCAGTGGTAGAGCAATTGACTGCAGATCAATAGGTCACCGGTTCGAACCCGGTTGGGCCCTTGCTACTATATATTATTATATTTTTATATAAATTAAGTATTTTATATAAGTTATTTTTGAATATTTATATTTTTTATTGTTGTGTCATGTCTTATCCATATTTTTTTTTGTTAAAAATTATCGTGTTTGGTGTCCGCGCCTTATCATTTACACCTATGTCCGTATCCGTGGATAACTAATCCAAATCAAAGTGTAATTATTTATCGTACTTTTTAAAAATTCAAAATCACGGTTAGCTAACATGTAGCATAGATAAATAATGAAGGTCTAAATGTATATTTATAATTCTGTCTTATTTGCAAAATCAAAACCCAAAAGGATTTAGCTGTTTATTTACTGCATATTAAAGTGGAATAATTTCAATTTTAGAATGTATAACTTGATGACTTCATAGATCCAGCAAAATATTTTGATTGATACGAAGGATGATGCTGCAAGGCTATGTATGTTATTAAACTGTTCCGAAGTTCGCTCTTATATAGAGTGAGAAACATTACCTTCCTAACTCTACATTTCTTTGTTATTTTGAATTAAAAAGTGGTAAGAATATGTGATGAAAGCGATTTAAAATATATTATATTATATTAATTTAATATTAATAATATACGATATTTACTATTTTTTTTTATTAATATTTTTACTATTAAATAATAAATTATATGAAGTATTTTTACTATTATATATTAATTTATAATATTAATAAATAACTTATTATTCTTAATATTATAAAAAGGAAGTTAGCGGTTACATACTGGCATGTATGTGAAGAGAGACATTGTGGGGGATAGGAATTGAACCTTGGGACATAAAAGCAATGCTTTCGAGAGAAGGTGAAGCCCATAAAAACCTGAGCAAGAAATAAAATAACCAAAACATGTATAGAAGAGGATTTGGAGGCTAGAAAGATTTGGTTTGAGCCGTCCGACGAATCTTTATGTCGAGAGTATATATTAACTGAGTAGAAAAACCGCTGCATGGGTCTCATAATTCTTTATTCCATGGGTCTCATAATTCTTTATTCCTCAACGGAACCCCTTTTTTCTCTAGAAAAATAAACACCATGACGTCCTTGTTTAATTAGTTGTGTCAGCAATACCTATATATATACACATACATACATAGGTTTGAAAATAGCCTAAATTTCATTGTCAAAATTAATGAAATGCTATTAGGTATTGGCCGTTCCATTAATGCCAAGAAAAATTATAGTAGTAAAATGAAAACAATTTACACACAATACAGCTATACCACCTTCTATGTATTCAATAAAAATGACAAAGCAAATTAAGACTTCAATCTTCCCAGAGCAACGCTAAAATTTAATGCTCCAACACTATCTTAAAACTCCATCAAGCATCAAAACAGTCTTAAATTTATTACTTGATTCCGTTAGAACGTGCAACTGAAATTGAAACGTAGCAGAACTTGAAACAGCAAAATGAATAATGGTCGATAACATTAGTTGAGTTGATTCCCTTCATTAGAGTGGTGAATGCTGCCATTAGATGTCATGCGAAAGAAGCAACAAGCATTATCTAAAGATTGGTGATGTGTACGGCTTGTTGGTAGGTCATAGCCCACGTCTTTCTCTGATACCATCTCTCTGATTATTTTTGAATTGCAATTGACATTTTCGAACTTCTAATGTTTCACTTTCTTTGAGAAATTTTTAATTTTTATCTAATTTAAGTGCACTCACGTAGATTAAGTGCACTCATATAATTTAGGTACGCTCATGGCTATTATCAGCTTGATATAGCACCAGAAATAAGGACCGACGCAAGAACAAGTCAGATGAAGGTCCAGCGTCAGTGCTGGGTTGAGGTCGGTGTACGTTAAGGTCGGTGTACCGATAAAACCATACACGATCTCCTTAGCATCTGAACCGTTCATCTTGGCCGCCGGATTGAAGACACGTGGACAGCGTCTCAACGGAAATCTGGCGGAAAATTCAAATATGTGTGCCAGGCTGTCGCCAGCCTGGATAACAACCTTCGCCCACTTGCGCACAACTGACGCAAGTGGGAGAAAACCGTTACGGGGTATAAATAGTGATCTACAGTACCGTAACAGGGATCCATTCTTCTGAGAAACACATAGTGAGAGCTGATCGAGCTGGTTCTCGACCGATCAATAAAGTGTTCAAAAACAGTGAAGACTAGGATCAGAAACAGATAAAAATTGCACAAGACGCAGGCGATTTTAACGTGAAAACCCTTGAGAACAAGGTAAAACCACGGGCTGTCACGTAATGCCAACGATGGAACGATTTCCACTAAGAATTCAAATGAATACAGATCTCTCCATTACAAAATAGGTCTCTCAGTCACTCTATCAGCCAACCCCTTTTTTGGAGTTCTCCCCTGCCTTATATAGCTACCATGAAGGACATTCCCCAGGCCCGGGCGACCTTCGAGCTTCCTTCCTTAATTGCCTAATAATCACGACTCATTAACTACCTATCTTAATGAGCTTTTATTAGGATTCACGAAGACAGCGTCGGTTAGAATTCCCATAAAGACTTCCCCGCGTCTGTAGGTAACGGTCCAACTTCCCACGATCTACCGGAGTCAACCTCGGGTAGAATCGCTACCGAGATGAATGTCGGGAGTCGACCGTTGTCAGTACATGTTCCAGTAAAACCAGTAAAAGCCTTGATGTCTACTTCGGGTAGATGTTTGTTTACGTCCTGGATCTTCACTTCGGGTCTGACCCGCCTTCCTATTCAAGGCGTATCGGCATCATGACACGTGGCGGTTCAGAACGGGGTTATATCAAGAGCAATTGTAACGGAGAGAAAGAGCGAAATCCACCGAGCTCCTTATAAAGCTCGGTGTAGAAATCTGTACCTCATACCCCTTTACCCTATTAGTGAACTCTTATTCGCTGGTCGCGTACGATCCGTGGTTTTACCTCGGATCAAGAATTCGAGGGTTTCCACGTAAAACATCTGGTGTCATATCTCCCTAGAACCATCTCTACGAGCCTACCTCTTTGCTTTCGAACACAACAAAACACCGGTCGAGTACGAGCTCGATCACAGCTTAATGCAATTAAATATGCATATGTTTCTTGCAAAGTTTCAAGAAGACATGAACAGACCGCATGTCAGTCCATTTTTAATTTCATTATCAGAGATGCCATCTTCTATAGAAAATTGCAATAAACTATAGAACAAAAAATTTGAAAGTTGAGAAGGGTTTGGATAAATGGGCAGGTTTAGATGAGATGTTGTGAAAATAATGGGAGACCTTTTAAGAAAAGAAACACATGAAAGTATCGTTGTCTTCTTTTTGTTTTTTTTTTTTTAAAAAAAAAAAAAGAGAAGGTGATGCCATTGGATGCATTAATAAGATCCTACATCTGCCTAAGCTGATATAGCTAGTGATCGAGAAAACATGACATCATTGTCGGGGAAAATATCTCATCTTAATTATAAACCATCATAGCCGGAATTGGCAAGCAAATCCAACTTCCGTCCGATGGGAATTCCTTCCATGTAGACCTTCACGAAGAACGCCGGGCAATTTTGTTGGCTTTTGTTTGCTGAAATTGTGCTCCTAAGAAGCGGTTTGATTGGTGGCCAATCAGATAACTCATCCCAAGAAAAAAAAAAAAGCATGAACCAAAAAAAAAAAAAAAAAAGTCTTAATAAAGAAAAGTGATATCTTTGCTGAATTTGCTAAACTAGCCCCAATTTTCTGGATCGATATTGAATGACCATCAACGTGCAACAAAAGAAGACAAATGTAAATAATGAAGGAAACAAGAAAATTGTAAAACTCCGAAGGATCATCCGAGACAAATTAACAAAATAACTGTAAATTAACTGATACGCAGAAAAGATTTCATGTAAAGAAGGCGAATCAAAGTATTGAATATAAACAACAAATTTCTTTTTTTTTTTTTTTTTGAGAGAACTTCTAATAAAATGATATATATGGATAAATATCTTAACCAATAAATAATATCTTTGAAAAAGAGAAACAAATTGATATGTTCTTACCTGGCATTAGACGATGGATTAATGCTAAGACCCAGCCTTAAGTCTGTGCTCAAATCTATTCTTAAGTTGGATGGAGGAGACGAAGTGGAGAACGCAGGATGGCTGCTTCTGTCTATTGATGAAGAAGGTGAACTCATCCCCTGTTTTACCATTTAAAGCTTCTCTTTGTAAGGAGAGACATAAAAAAGAGAGGATTGAACGAACAAACTAAACTAGACTTAATTTGTTCCTTCAATCCTCTATTTTTCAACAATATCAGAAAGGATTAGCTTTTTCCTCCGCTTGTATTTTAGGATTTATTTGCTTTTTTTTACCCTAATCGTTGTTTGACACAGGCCGCTCAAAGTATTTCAGCTACAAAACAGCCTAGATTTGGGTAAAAACAATTGAAAGTTGGAAGTGCCTTTGATTGGTCGCTAGGGTATTGACGTCCTTGCTTATGTGTTCAAAAACTTTCTGAAGCTGAGGGACTAGTTTAGGACATCTGTGTAACTTCTAATGCTTCCCTTTTTCTGATTTAATTTTGGAGTAACCGCTATAATCCTTCACCTTTTATTAACGATAGGGGACAACTTCATTAGAAAAAAAACAAAGGAAAAGAAAAGAAATGATCACAATTTTTTGTATATGAATTTGATCAATATGATGTTTTCTATTTTAATACTCTTAACATTCACTACTATCCAAGAATTGTCTTCTTATGCCAGTTTATTCCCTAACTTCTACAGCCTGTGTTTCTGTGTACGTAAGTAACTCCACCATTGCATGCTTTTGTCGAAGTGAAAACCTCAATCCCGCTCAGAACTCCATTCAGACCTACTCAACATTTGATCCTTCCATCAACTTGCATACATAAGTACACAAGGCACTGTTATAGCCTTATAGGACGGAACTTGCACGACGGTACTCAATAAGAGATGCGATCTTTTCACATATTCTGAGGTTCCGGATAAATAAGATTATAGCAAATTGAAAGTTTTTCTCTGTAAAATTCAAGATAATAGAGTTTTCTCTAAAAAAAAAAAAAAAAAAATCAAGATGATAGAGAGCTTTTTTATTTCGGTCCGTAGGAATTCCGTAGAAAAATTGAACCCAGGTAGGAAAAGTGTCTATATGATCACCCTACTCTCGTGATCGTGCTAAACAGTGCAACTCAGGTGTCTTGACATGTACAGTAATAATATTGAGCATTTTGTTATATTAGGACCGTCATAATGATGCCCCAATAGACGTCCGGAGAAACTGATGCTCGATTGTAAATTTTATATATCTTCTGAGATTTGCGTTTCAAATGACATGTTGTTCTCCCCAAAAAAGAACTTTTCAAAAGTAAAATGGTTATTGGCTCAGAATTGTTAGTCTGTAACTTAGATTCTCAATTCTCCTATAAAATTAGAAGGATAGTTCCAACTTTTCGACAAAATTCAACTTTTTATTTTTTTACCGCAAGTGTTTATGCGTATTGATGAATATGTGCAGAAGACTTTAAGAACTTGTTACATATAACTGAAGCAGAGCATTCTAATATATCTGGATTTACACTTTCTACTTTTTTTTTTACTCCCATAGTCCCATGCTTTTCATTTTTGCATTTGCCAATAAGTGAACAACCTTTTTTTCCCCATAAATCAAATATCTGTGTCATTAAAAGATAAACACGTGTGGTTATGCACCTTTAATCACGGCTTTTGTTCACTATATTGGGATCTCTAAATTGTGGGTGTCCTCCTTGTTTGCTTCTCCATTAATACAATGAATTGATGCGAGTATCTCAGTTTCTAATAAAAAATAAAATAAAATAAAATCATGGTTGTCCTCCTTGGTGGGAAGCATGCATTTAACCAAATATATGTATATATATATATATATATATATATATATTCAGAGAACAAATACAAATATTTTAACTCAGCAACTAAATCTTTCCAAGGACCACAGCATCCATTTTCTTAAAGCAAAAGCCAAGAAGAACATGAGGAGTAAAGCAATGCAGCAGCTATCTGTCATCATTGATAATTCCAGCTCAAAAATTATTCACATGCTTTATATATATATAACTGTAACAACAGCCTTTCGTACTCTTCATCAAAATATTAATTTCCTTTAAAAAATTGAAAAAAAAGGGATATAATTGTGTGTGCCTTTACAAGTTTAATATACAGCAGCTACTTGTCTTTCCTAAAATCTTCGCTATACTCTCATCGACAGGCAAAAATGAGGACCATTTGATCACCCTTCTAGCATTTATCAGCTCTAGTAATTCTCAATCTCTTGACGGAAGTCAAAAACAGCCTGCAAAATTCAAACGAGGAAAGGATTAACATAACTTCGACGAAAATTGGTAAAATATAATGCTTCAAAAAATTAAAAGAATGAAGAAATAAGGACATACTCCCATGGAACATCACCAACCATCATCCAATCTCCTTCTTTGTCTTCGTAGGTTAGCACATAACTCTTCTTTGATGACGCTTGTGGAAGATGGAGGTCTACTGCATCGATCCAATTGAAGTATATTATACTCAATTGTTCAAATACATGCACAAATGATATAACTCTTCTTATATGTAGGTTTTTCAGAGACCTTAACTAGGAAATAACTAGTCAGACAACGTAACAATTAATTGATACTCGTAGAGCTTACATATGATTGTGGTCCTGAACATTCGACTGAGCGTCGAAATTAAACCATCATAGCCGGAATTGGCAAGCAAATCCAACTTTCGCCCGATGGGAATTCCTTCCATGTAGACCTTCACGAAGAATGTCGGGCGATTTTGTTGGCTTTTGTTTGCTGAAATTGTGCTCCTAAGAAGCGGTTTGATTGGCGGCCAATCAGATAACTCATCCCTATTTGTCAAAAAACAAGTAAACAAGCATGAACAAAGAAAAAAAAAAAAAACGTTTTAATATGTATATATACATGCATGTCCTACATGAAAAGTGATATGTTTCGATATTGAATGACCATCAATATGCAAGAAAACTAGACAAATGTAAATTTTCACGGAATGAAAAACAAGAAATTTCTAAAACTCCCAAGGATACTCTGGGTATAATAATAATAATAATAATAATTTAAAAAAAAAAACAAGTTTAAGAAATCAATGATGAGAAGAAGTGTCTCAAATTAAAACAGAGCTGAAAAATGTTACTGCCTTTCACATTTAAAATGCAGCATATCAACAACAATATTTTCTTTTCCTGAGGAAACTTCGATAAAATGATATATTGTGGATGAATATCTTGACCAGAAATAATACCTTTGGAAAAAGAGCTAAACAATATGATCTGTTCTTACCTGGCATTAGAAGATGGATTAATGGTAAGCCCTAGCCTTAAGTCAGTGCTCAAATCTCTTCTTCGGTTGTATGGAGAAGACGAAGCGGAGAACGCAGGATGGCCGCTGCTGTCTATTGATGAAGAAGGTGAACTCATCCCCTGTTTAACCATTTCAAGCTACTCTTTGTAGGGAGAGAGAAAAATAGAGGAGCAAATTAAACTATCACGTATACAATATAAGAAGGGTTGCTTTGCACAAAGGTCACACCTTTGTAATCAATTTGTCTCCATGGATCCCCTATTGTTTTTTCGGAAAATTATGAATAAATACTTATTTTTTAGAAAAGTTATTTTTTAGCCCTTTCGATTTTTATATTTAATAATAACCCCTTAATTTCAAATTACTTATTTTTTAGCCCTTCTACATATAAAATTGACACTAATACCCTTAACTGTTTATTAATTTTTTTGCTTAATTTTAGGGATGCAACTCGATGACCGGCGCGATGATGCAACTCATTGTCTTCCGCTTCTGTTTCTACTATCCACCACTGCGATGCAAATATGAAAAATGCGAAATAATTATGTTGACTATGGAAGACGGCGCGGCGGATGATGACTAACAAACAAAAAAGAACAAAATATGAAAAAAAAATTTATATTTGCAATAGCGATAGCTGTAGAAGACGGCGCGGTGGACGATGACTATGAAAGACGGCGCGGCGAAAGAAAACGTTGGAAAAGAAGAATCAAAATATTAAAATCTCATTAGAAAAAAATAACCGAAAGGGTATTTTCGTCAGAAAAATAATTGAGTTAGTTATTAGGGTTAAAAAATAAGAAAACTTAAAAATAGGTAGTGGTTATTAAAAACTAAATCTGGAGGGGTTAAAAAATTACTTTTACCAAGTCAAGGGTCTATCCATAATTTCTCCTTGTTTTTTTAGGCTCAAGGGAACCCCATTGTCACTAAAAAAATAAAATAAAAAAATACCATGATGTCCTTGATCGCCACTCACCCACTCCACCCACCTCCCCCCCCCTCCCCCAAAACACCAGTTGGCGCAGTTGTGAGCGCTCCCACCCGACTTCGAACGACTAATTATTTCCCCTAGAGGAATTATTTTACACATACTAATGCACACACCCCTACATGTACATGATGTGTCTCAGGAGCTACAGCTCGAAAAATGAAACTCAGGCCGTACCAACAGATGATTTATCTACCCTAAGCTGGAGTAACTGCTATAACCCTTCACCATTTCTTAGCTATAGGGGACAATTTCTTTTTTTTTTTTTAAAAAAGAAAGAAAAAGAAAAGAAATGTTCACATGTTTGTGTGTGTGAAATTGAGATCAATGTTATGTCCATTTCAATATTGGGATCTAAAAATATTATATGAAAGTGAGGTATCATGAAAGTTCTCCAAGGAAGCATCCGCACATAAGTGGCTTCTGCTTTACATAAACATAATAATGTCTTCTAGCAAATTATTGATGTCTCTCTAATTTAGTGGAGCATACATTTATCTATTCCGCGACCATAGATTCAGCATAGTTGCTGATAGTTAATCTCATAACCAAATTAATATCTAATCTGAATCTGCAAAAATTTGGTAAGATCAGGTGTGTGTGTGTGTGTATATATATATATATATATATTATATTGACAAAAGATGGTAAAAGCAAACGTTAGGTGGAGGAAAAGGAAGGAAGTATCTTGATTATAGATTTGAGATTTCAGATGACATTATTTCTAAAGAGGACATTTTAGATGACAATAAAGAATGTTACAAGTGTTGGGTCATTTTAGAGAGTGGTGAATTAGGGGGGGACAAAATAATTTTATCATGATCACACTCTTCATGAGAAAGAAGCACGGATTAGATGCGAGATATAGCTGTTGGTAGGTCACAGTCACGTGTGTGTTATCTAACACCATTCCTTTTATTAATTTGCGATTGCGACATCTGAGAACTTCTAATTTTTCACCTTTTTTTTTTGAGAAAATTTTAATTTTTCTTGTAATTTCAGTGCATTGTAGATTAGAACCTTGTATGAATAATACTACTTGCTTTTTATTTTCATTGACGGTCTATTAGCAGCTTAATCCAATTAAATATTTAGGCATAAAATTCTTGCATATTTTTCTTGCAAAGAAACCATGATCAGAGCACCTCTCAGTCCATTTCAATATCATTATCAGAGTTGTCATCTGCCTGCAGATGCACCTCATCAGCTTCAAAATTGTGCCCACCATGTCTTCAAAATCTTAGACACAACTACTTTCTTGCCTGATGGCTCATTCGGGTCACAATATTTTTTCACATGTAAATCAAATCAAAAGCAAAATTGTACTAATTATCATCAACTTTCCCAAACTGTAGGAGAAGATGTCTTTGTTCTATTCTATTATCTATGTAGATTTATACGAAGTCCTAGCACGCACACTAACGAATAGAAATTATTTGTAGTTTTCCGGAATACCTCGTGGTGATGCGGAAGTTGATATAAGCTCTTGCTATCTCTGGTGCTCTAGCTGCGTTGATTGATCCGATGATATCGCTGTCTCGGGAGTGGCTATTAGAGTCGTACTCACAATATTCAATAGATTCTTGGGTTCATAACAAACCGTATTGATTTGTAAAGAGTAGCTGATCCAAGAGATCAACGTATTTATAACTATAGTTTCATAAAGATATATATGGGGCTTCTCTAATTAGGAATAACATCATGTGGTAGCATAATAAATATACTAACAAATTTATCTAATATGTTAGTATCCAAATATACTAAAACTCTATTTGAATGAATTATTACATGCCGCATTCTGATTTTGTTCTTTCCTCCAAAAGGTAGCATGGTCTTAATGGGTAATGCCATTGCCTGCATTAATAAGATCTTGCATCTGCCTAAGCTGATATAGTTATCAAGAAAGCATTATATATACCTACTAATTGTACTAGGCTAGTTATGGTTATATGTTGCCATGTTTGTGAAGAGAGACAAGGTGGGGTATAGGAATTGAACCAGGGACTGGGAAAATTTTGAATTTGATTAATGGGCAGGTTAGATGAGATGGTGTAAAATAATAGGAGACTTTTAGAAAGGAAAGACATGAAAGCAACTTCAGGGAGACATGCAATCAACTAAATCTCAGACACTAGAAAAAAAAAAGTGGATGACAATACAATCAATTATTTCTTTATTTCTTAGAACCAACCAACAAGTCTCCCTAATTTACTTTCTTTAAATCTACTTACACTGCGTTAAAATCCTAGTTTTACGAGCCGTTGTATTTAACATCCTCCCCACAATATAAAGCGGGAATCGATATAATTCAGGGGCGTACAATGGATGCAACAAAATGAAGATGTGAGATTAGCAATGAGTGTTACGATAAAGAGGATGCTCTCTATTAAATATCTATATCCTAGGCATTTCTTAATCCACAAGAAATGGTAATTGAAAGATAGTGCTTGTAAGCAGCAAAAGGTAAACAAAAGTTATTGAAAATGTTGTTGTGTGTTCCCCCGTTGTTGCTTTTTGGAGCTCATTATACACTTTTTTCTTACTTCTATTAATTTATATTTTTCTAAAGTCCCATATTCTATTTGTCGCACCGGTTGGTTAATGCACTTTGTGTGCAGCAGAAGCATTGATCTCCTCCATCTGGATGATCAAATACTTTTTCTTAGTTCTTAGATCTGTATGCAAGTCCTCTGTTTTTTCCTTTGTAGATATATATTTTACAGTCAAAACGACAGAAGCTCTCAATCACTACCCTTTCCGAGGGATCAAAGATGCCCTAAAAAGCATCAAAATCTCCATTTGGATGATCAAATACTCCTCATCCCGTACTTTGGACATAATAATCCCTTTCAGGATCACTCAATGTTTATTTAATCGAGAAAGAATTATTCAAGTTGTCTTTGGCTTCTGTTAATTCAAATCCAACCCACCCTCATAACTTAATTTTTTATAATATATATATATATATATTTCATGGAGGGGATTGCCTAGCTGGAGTTCGAGTTGCTTCATATTGCCACTGCACTAGTCTCCGAATTAAATCCTATTGATCAAAAGCTAAATTATATTGACCACCACCTCTCTTTCTTTTCTTTTTTTTTATTTTTTTTTTATTTTTTAGAAATATGTCTCATCATAGTGCCACCCTTTCCCTATAATGAGCCCAACAAAAACAAAGGGAAAAAAAAAAAGATTAGGTGCATGAACAGGTAGGTAGTGAAGAGAGTGAGTTCAAATTGAAGTTAGGGGCCTGCTTAGCTGTTCAAATTCTAAAGTTGGATTAACAAAAATTAGGGTTCGTGCGAGTAAAATTTAGTGTTTTGATATTTAGGGACAAAAAGGTAGCAACTTCGATGGAGATAGAAGATATTAATGCTTCAGTACTAAACACTATGCCCACTTGATGCAATGTACTCACACTCCTCAAAGCTATTGTTGTTTGATTCAACAGAAGCTTATTTTAAAAAAAAAAAAGAATGGAAAAAGGAAAAAGGGGGGGGCTACGGGTTGCAAGAGCTCAAATTATGGGATGTGATTATGTTGACTTGACTTTAATGACTTTATTTATTATTATGACTTGACATGCATTGGGCATATCAATCCACCTTGAGTATGTCTGATCAGTTTCCCCATATCTAGACTTGGTTCTGTCAACTCATCTCCGTTTATTCATTCTTTCTAGAAGGATTTAAAATGACAATCTGCTTGTCTGCCTCTTCTCAAAGTTCTTGAACATGGAGTATGTTATCATGAACCCATCTGCCGTTGATAAAACCAGGCTGGTATGGTGAGATCAATCAAGGTATCCACAATGGTAGTTAGCTGGGCCGCAAATATTTTGAGATAATCTTGGAGATGAGATTGCATATGCTGATAGGACGGAAGTCTTTCCAGCTTTTAGAAGTTGTTGGTGTTTGGAATGAGCACAATTGTGGTTGAGGTGAAAGCTTTGGGTACATAAGCACCCGCAATTAATTTCAAAGGGTAGGTTCTTGAGCCATTTAACCGGCCGGAAGACATTTAATGGCTTGTTAGGGCTGCCCAAATTAATGTAAGATCAGAAAGGTCATAGCTAGATGGAAGCATATTTCACAATCTGGATCATTTCCGGTGGTTAACCTCTACATGATGATCGAGTTCAGCCAGACATAGAAGCTAAAGGATAAGCGACTATATATACAAATAAATATACCTGCAAACTGCTTAAATATAAATAAATAAATAATAAAACTGCAAACGACTACTCATAATATGCAATCTTCATTCCATAAATCATATTTTTAGCTTTTCAGCTTTTGTGTTTACATACATACTACACACACTAATATTATTCCAATTCATATATACGACTAGCTTAAATCAACCTTTATTGTCAATGCCAATGACTTCCTGCTGCACTGGTCCCTTCAGCTACTGCTGCATTTGATTTCCCCATCACGAACTTAATGATCAAATGAAGACAAAGTGATATCGCAGCAATTGCAGTAGCCAGAACAAATAATGCTTTCAAGAAGATGAAGCCGATAAAAGCCTGAGCAAGTATGAAATATCCACAACATGCATATAAGAAAGCGGATTCTAAGACCAGTTAAGAATGTGTTCTGAGATATCCGATGAATATTAATTATATCGAATGTATGTATAGGTGAGTAGAAAAACTACTACTCCAGAAATACATGAGGCTTCCGTAAAAATAGTGCAAATTTTAATTTTTACAAAATGAGTTTCTTCAACAAGAAGTTCTGAAAATATATCGTATAGACTCCCTCAGTAATTGCAATCATCGCAGCTGATCGATGACTGCGATTGCAGTAGTAATTGCAATTATCTATCAGCTGCGATGATTGCAATTATTGCAGGGGACCTATGCGATATATTTTCGGAATTTCTTGTTGAAAAAATCCACTCCATAAAAATTAAAATTTGCACTATCTTTACAGAAACCTCACTTATTTCTAAAGTAGTGGTTTTCCTACTCACCTATATATACTCTCAATATAATTAATATTCATCGGATATCTCAAAACACATTCTTAACTGGTCTTAGAATCCGCTTTCTTATATACATGTTGTGGATACTTCATACTTGCTCAGGCTTTTATCGGCTTCATCTTCTTGAAAGCATTATTTGTTGTTCGTTCATTTTGCTTATCTTGATGAATTCCTGCTGAAAGATGAGAGTAATGTAAGGTTAATTAACTGCATCATACATGCAGGTTTATGAAAACTCTTTTAAGAAATGCCGATGAACTATAACACAAGCGACAAGTGGAATCCTTTGATTTTACGCTTATTTTGTTAAATAACATTTCCTGCTTCTACGTACTTTTGTTAATAACCACGGTGTTAAGACTAATACTAATTATACATCGATCAGCATGAATGCATATTTGGATATTACTATTTAGTGTTAAATCTAACTAGAATGTTACTCATGTAAACCTATATTCATTATATAACCAATATTTATTAAACCAAATAACAAATACGAAGGATGCTCAGCCATTGTGGATTTTGATTTGGGATAGTTAATTTTAAATCGCCACGAGCTATGTCGATCGGCATCTAAAATAATGCTAAATAAAGCCACATATGTATACGTATAATGTTGAATATGAAAAAAAAAATTAATCGTAATCTATAACATTATATTAATTTTTTTTAAAAAAAAACTCTAGATAGATTTTTAAGATTATGAAGTTTTACGATAAAAATTTTGGAATTTTAAGATATATTTTTAGAAATATTTTTCAGAAAACTTTGAAACAAATTGTACAGCATACAAAATTTTTTCTAATGTTTATTTTTAAGTTTTTTATAAATATGTATTTTTTAGTGATTTTATAAGTCCGTTTAAAAAATGAGAGATTTTTTGGAAGGTTTTTGGAAAACCCCTTTTTTTTTGCTGGACACTCGAATTTCTTCTAGGAATCAATACCTAGAAATTTCTCAGATTTGTAGGACTTCTGGCTTTAACATCTTCCCAAGTGGACTCTTACACTGTGTTTGGGACGGTGAAAATAGAGGGGAAAGAATGACGACGGAAGGAAAGCGGTCAGCGGAAGGAAAGTAGGGAAACAACAGGAATGGGCATGGAAAGGAAAACTGAGGGAGAATTTTTCGTGGGCCCCGCAGATTTTTGGTCTCCCCAAATCGGAGAGAAATCGGGAGGAAAAGACGTTGCAGAGTGTCACAGATGAGAGAGAGAGAGGGAGAGGAATAAAGAGGTGTTGGAGAAAGAGAGAGAGAGTAATAAAAAATAATTAATCTTAAATTTATAATTAATTTAAATAAATAATTTTATTTTCTTTCCTTCCTATATCCAAACACAAAGAAAAAAAATTTCTTCCATTTTCTTTCCTCTTATTTTCCTTTCTTTACTTTCATTCCCTCTTTTTTCTTTCCGCTTATCCAAACACAGCCTTAAAGAGGAGTGGAATATAAACTAGAAAATTGGAACTTAAATTTAACAGCAGCAGCATAAATTTTTGGAGTTTTGTCAAAAAGAAAAAGCCCTTTCCTTTTAAAATCATGATACACAAGCATCTAAGTTTAAAAAACTTAAAATTACTCTAAAACATATATCTAAATACTTTTTAAGAGAAATTTGAATAAAATTTTTTTTTGACGTGTTTTATAATTTTTGTTTTCAAAATTTGTTTTTAAAAAAATTCGAAATAAATATTTAAGTTTTAAAAAATTTAGTAAATAGCATTTTAGTCTGACAGGACCTCCTGATCCCCAAGTTCAAACCTCCTAGATTGAATACAAATAATAACGAAGTTTGGAGCTTATAAAAAAATAACGAAATACAAACCATCCAGAAATGAAGAAGAGGAGGAGGTCGTCTCTAGGGAGGATCGAATTCCCCTGATTTACATGTCGCCGAGCAGTCAACAGCTCGTTTGACGACAGATCAGATAACACCAATCGCAGCAACCGGACAATTGCGATCGGCATGGGCCGGGAAGTTTGCGAACATCTCAAGCAGCCAGAGACGAGATGAACAGCAAGATCACAAATCTCTTGATAATATGGATGAAGAAGGTGAACTCATCCCCTGTTTAACCATTTCAAGCTTCTCTTTGCAGGGAGAGAGTAAAAGAATGATAGAACGAACAGCTTAATCTATCACATATATATACAACCTAAGAAGGGTTGTTTTGCACAAAGATCAACTTTGAAAATCAATTTTTACCTCCATGATCCCCTATTTGTTTTTTTTGGCCTGACGGAACCCTTTTTCACTAAATAATATTGTTGATTTTTGAGAGATTTGGTAGTGTCTATATTCCAATATGATTATTTAATTATTAAAGTTTAAATTGTATATAATAGTTATCATAATTATTTTGTAGCTTATACTCCTTATGAGGTATAAAACCACCCATTTTTTCTCTTCTATATATTTTCTATATGATTTTTAAAATTTAGATTTCTATTAATTTGTGGATTTGTTTTAATTTCTGAATTTCTTGAAGACCTATTTTCAATTAAAAAAATGAAATATAATGGATAGCTACAATTGAGAAAGCTAAAAAAATTTCTTTATAATTATAATTATAAAAGTTTTAAATTTGACTAATTATAAATTTAAAAATAATTTCTAATTACTTTTAGCACATGCACCACGAGTGCGTTGTCCGCTGGTATTATATTATTTATAATTTTTATTATTTAAGATTATTGTATTTTTAGATATTCAAAAACTTAATAGTTTTTATTATTATATTTTTTTATTATCATATTCGAGCCATACCCGTGTTCTACATTTTGAAAAATTAATACATTCCGTATTCGTACCGTATGATATCTTCGTACTTGCTAGCGTCCTTAATTAAGCGTTCAGAAATATCTATGTGCGCCGCACGCCTCTCCAAACTTTCGCAGTGTGGTATGAGCGCTCCCACCCAATGTTCGAACTAATTCTTTCTTCTAGTGGAGTAAACTTGAATTATTTTGCATATACTAATGTACAGACCATTGCGCATACGTGTCGTAGGAACTACCCCACAAATTGAAACTCAGGCTGTACCAGGAGCGGATTTATCACAAATTGAAACTCAGGTTTGTGATGTCTGCTTATCCGGCAGATATAGTATCAATGCGGTGTATCTTCTCTTAAATGTGGTGCATCGGAGGATTTGTCTAGTGCAATAACCTAGCTTTTTTACACCTAATCGTCTTTGACACGGTCGCACAAAGTATTTCAGTTTCAAAAGAGCCTTGATTGGGTTAAAATTAATAAATAAATAAAAGCAATGAGATTTGAAGTACCCTTTACGGGGTCCGTAGGGTATTGACGTCCTTGCTTATGGGTTCATAAAATTTATGAAGCTATATGACTAGTTTAGGAAAAAGAAAAATAAAAGAAATGTCTGTCACAGTTGTTGAGTAATTTTCGAGAGTGCTGAATTAGGGTGGACAAAATAATTTTCTCAGGATCAGATTTTTATGAGAAAGAAGCATGGATTCGATGGGAGATATAGATTGTTGGAATGTCATAATCACATTTATGTTATCTAACACCATCATTTTATCATTTTTGGATAGAGATCCAACATTTGAGAACTTCTAATTTTTCACTTTTTACGAAAGAATTTAATTTTTGCACTAAGTCACCAAATTAAATTCTAATTATTCAGAAGCTAATCTATACTTACCACCATAACTAAGATGAACCACCACCTCCTTTTTCTTTTTTTCTTTTTCTTTTTTGAGAAATATGTCTAATCATAGTGCCTCCCTTTTTCCTAGAATGAGCCCAACAAAAGCAAAGGAAAAAAAAAATAAAGTAGGTGCATGAACAGGTAGGTAGTGAAGAGAGTGAGTTCAAATTGAAGTTAGGGGCCTGCTTAGCTGTTCGAATTCGAAAGTTGGATTAACAAAAATTAGGGTTCGTGCGAGTAAAATTTAGTGTTTTGATATTTAGGGACAAAAAGGAAGCAACTTCGATGGAGATAGAAGATATTCATGCTTCAGTACTAAACACTATGCCCACTTGATGCAATGCACTGCCCACACTCCGCAAAGCTATGGATTCATTCAAAAGAAGCTTCAATTCGGAGGATATTTCACAAGGAAAAAAAAAAAAAAGAATGGAGGAAGTAAACTAAAGAAGTGGGCCCGGGGTTGCCGGAGCTGAAATTATGGGATGTGATTTTGCTGACTTGACTTTAATGACGTTATTTATTTATAATGACTTGACATGCATTGGGCATATCAGTCCACCTTGAGAATGTCCGAGCAGTGTCCCTGGATCTGCTAACTCTGTCATTCATTATTCATTCCTTCTTCTCCAAGGATAGAAAAATGTGTGCCTCTTCTCAAAGTTGTTAGACCTAATAGATATATATATAGGTAAACTACAATTCAGCCCCCTCCGTTGTATATGATCTCCCTAATTTTTCCAGCCTTGTTTCATTTCTTATTTAACTTTGTATTTACGTGGCGCTTGCTCTCTCCTTTTCGTTTGGGCCAAAATGCCCTCTTTTTATATATATAATAATAATTATTTTGATGCTCTGAATTGTCTATTTATAAATATTTAAAAAAAAAAAAATTTAATATAAAATTTTTAGATTTTGATATACAACTTTTAATGCTAAAAGATTTTTCAAAAAAATATTTCTAAATAGATATTTTATAGCTCGCAACTGTTAATAGGTCCACCCGTTAACATACTGGAATAGGATAAATACAAAAAATATATAGTTTAGAAGTATTTTTTTTTAAAAAATTGAAATAAAAGTATACATCTGATCAAAATCTAAATTGTTCACATTGACAGTTTTTTTTTTAAAAAATACTTCTAAATAATTATTTTGAAACTCTGAAATATTAATAGGTACTGGGATATTTTTATCCGAAAAAATTTACTTTCGTGCGCGGAGGGCTAAAACGGTGACAACGATCTTGCGAGGCTGATCCGAGCATTACGAGCATAAGTTTACACTTGGGGGACTGGTATCTAATTACCCCTACGTATATTCACTCAACCAAATGAATCTCACAAAAAAACTAAATTAATATTTGAGTAATGTTCTACGTGCATAGAACTATAGCTTAACCTCTAAAGACATCGTCCAATCATAAGTATGCACGAATGGAAGTTTTTCGTGCAGCCTGCCACGCACTGTACGCATATGCCGAGACGTATGTTTCACCGGCCTACAAAATCTTAATTAAGAATAGTAATCTTATAAATACTAATTGATTTTGCCATCAGATGTCTGCAAGGATGCAATGGTACGTGTTCATGGATACTACTACTGGATGTTTACAAGTATGCGAGGAAGAGTCTTCGACGCACCTTTAACTTCGTAAATGTTTTTAGATATCATAATAACTTAATTTGGAGATGCACAGAAGAGGACATGAAGATGGCATAAAATGTGAAAGCGTGGGTTTTTTTTGTCTCTTCTTTTGTCAGAACGACAACCTAAGAAGACTATCGGTCAATATGTAGGAGCATGAAACAAGTAACTGGGTTAATATGAAGATTTCAAAGATAACCTTGATTTAGAAAGAAGAACCCTAAGTGTATGTCTTTTACTTATGAATTATTTGGATCATTAATGTTATTTTCGCATCAGAAGAGTTTAAATTAATTTGGTAATTATTAATTAATTTTTTGTTTTGGTAATTACAGTAGTGGGGTAGATTTGAGATTATCCCTAAACTTTTGAAACTTGTAATGCATGAAGCATTTTATGTGACCGGACCTCCGGCAACCCAAGTCTAAACCTCCTCGATGAAATACAAATAGATAAATAATGATATAATGATGAAAGTTGGAGCTTATATAAATATATATAATAGAAGATAATGAAATACAAACCATACAAAGATGAATATACCTGAGAAACTGCGGATGCACTTCCATTTATTAGTCAAATATTCAGAAAATTATGCTATCTACTGCTTAATTAGATGACTTCCATTTAGTGCTCCCTAGGCAATTTGTGCTGCATTAATAGAGCCACCGGTTTTACATGTCATATTTTATTCGTTTAATCGGGAAAACGTGCATGTAATTGGTAGTCTTACGAAATCGACATAAAAAGTTCTCCGCTGGGGCCCTTTATTTCATGTGACAAAGGCACCGCTCTCCTGTTCCACAGAGAACGCAGGGTCGAAATTGTCCGATCAAAATATGTCCCAAAAGTAAGGTACGATCAGACGGACCACAACACAAAGCTAATGGATGGGCCCAAATGTTGGAGAATCCCGTAAAGCCAGGCCGACTTACTGACCAATGAAGAAAGCTCACAATCTGGATCATTTACCGTTTAACAATACTAGACAGCAGACACCACCTTCAAGGACCAAATAACTTATAATGCTCCATATACAATTAGAGTAATCAAATAAGGGATAAATATGGTTATTTCCAATAATTATTTATATTCCTGAATAGTGAATAATATGATTATTATAGAATAAAAAAAATAATAATTATAATAAAAGATATGACGTAAATATGACTATTACTAAAGTATACTATACAATAATATGATTATTATACAATAAAATCATTGTTACTAAAGTATTATTATACGAGTCAAAAGGACCTCAATCTCGACAAATGAAATGGTGTACTGCAAAATAATACGAGACTCTTAGAAAATAAAGACATGAAAGCAACTTCAAGGATATAGTGTTATAGGAAAAGGCTAATGCCACCTATCTATTACGAGTTTGCAAAAAACGGGCCAGCTATCTGGGTAGGATTCTCTGTGATATATCTATAATATTTAAGGGCGAGGGATTGCTACAGTGACCCCCCCATATATATATATATATATATATATATATATATATATATAAAATTAAATAATATATATTTTAATATATATTTTAATTAATAATAATTAACTGTGTATATATAATATCTAATATTTTTTTAAATATTTTATTATTAAATAATTAACTATTTAATTAATAATAATTAACTATATATATATATATATATATAATATCTTAATTTTTTTAATATTTTATTTTTAAATAATTAAATATTTTAAATATATTTTTTAAATTTTAAAAAAAAATTATTTTTTTTTTCACACGCATATGCAGGTGATATTTCCGCTAGTTAAAACTAAAGAGAGAGAACTCTTACGATAAAAACTATAAGCAAACTTATATAGAAGTAGACTGTACGTTGCTGACATAATTAGTATTTTTTTGTTTCCAAATATTGGACCTTCTGCATATTAGTTTTTTTTTTCTTGTTTCCTAAATTCCTTTTGCATATTGAATCATCGATGCTATTATCCATTACCATCCTTGATTCGATTATTTTGGCTGAGTGACTGTATTTGTATAAAATGAGTATGAAAATACTAGCATTAGGGTCCAAAAGTAAGGTAAGATCAGAAAGGTCGACTTATTCATAGCTAGACGGAAGCATATATCACAGTCTCCGGTGGTTAAACTCTAGATGATGATCGAGTTCAGCCGACATAGAAGCTAAAGGAGTAGCGATTATCAGAGCTCTATTGTTTGTCGTCTTTGGGCAAGTATATCAGCTTAAAATGGCGAGGTAGGATCAAATGTTATATCCCCAGGAAATCATTCCCTCAGGATAATCCCTAATAAGGCTAAACAGTAATCCAGTTTATTAGGGTTGCACATTATTTTATAGGGATCGTTGTTGTTACTGCTCCTTGACTTCAATGCAGATGAATGAAGACAAACACTTTTTTATAGCGATTATTTTCTTTTTAAATCGCAGCTTCAGCTATAAGATCCAAAGTAGCTGCTACATATTTTTTAGAAACACAGCATCAGCTTGCAGCCTGGTTTTCCACAAAGTATGCAAAAGTAACAAATACTTAACATGCAATGCATAAATAATTATTAGAATATGTATAACTAAACATAAGTAACTATAAATACTTCCTCGTTTAGTATACGTAAAATTGCTGTTAAAAGAACATGAGCTGAGCCACTGTGGTTGAGATGAGAATAAGCAAAAAATATACTACCTTCCTCAATTAATACACTATCAGGATAAGCAAAAATAACTAATAAATAAATACTTCCTCATTTAGTACTTATTACTTATTTAAGTACTAAATAAGTAATAAATACTTCCTCATTATCTTTTCAAATTTACCACCTTCCTCATTTAGTATACGTAAAACTGCAACAAGCACCCCTAATCTGCAATCTTCATTCTATAAATCATATTTTTAGCTTTCCAGCTTTTATGTTTACATACATACTATATGCAGTAATATTATTCCAGTTCATAAGTACGGCTAGCTTAAATCAATCTTAATTGTCAATTCCAATGATACACTGGTCCTTTAAGTACTGATGCATCTGATTTCCCCATCACAAACTTAATGATCAAATGAAGACAAAGTGGTATCACAGCAAATACGGTAACCAAAACAAGTAATAGTTTCAAGAAGATGAAGCCGATAAAAATCTAAGCAAGTATGAATTATCCACAACATATATAGAAGAGGATTTTAAGACAAGCTAGGAATGTGTTCTGAGACATCCAAAGAAACATTTGTGGGATGTCTCACGATGAGAGAGATTTAGTGTTCTTCTATATCCTAACATAATTATGTAATAATTAACTTTATATTAATTACATATATTAGTTATTATAAATAATATGTGGCTTGTATTCCGTACTAAATTATAAAATTATCTACTTTTTTTCTCTCATAAATATCCTCAATATGATTTCATAATTACATTTATTTTTATTTATAGATTTTTTAAAAACTTTTTTTTATTATTTTCAAAAAAAATATACTTAAAAAGTTGAAAATATATATTATAATTATAAATTAAATAAATTCTAAATTTTATTTTTTAAAATTTTAAAAATAATTTATAATTATTTTTAGCATACGTATCGTAGGTGCTTCGTGGTTCGTTCTCTAGTAGAAATAAAGGTGTAATATATCCAAGTTGATATGAATTCACAATTTAAAAATTTAAATATTGATAAAGTAAAATTTCAACTTACGGGGTGATTTATAATTTAATGGCTGTTGGCGCTTGCAGCCGTGATCGCCATTTATTGGTTGCTTGTGGCACCGGAGAAGTCTTAGGTAGAACATGCACACAGCTACCTAGATAGATTGCTCTCGAGGATATCATACAGCTGCTTCACACGTGTTCGTCTATGTGAGGAACAGGACAACCGTTGTTGGTGGTGTCCTTTCGTCGCTCCTAGTTTCACTATCTCGTTGTCAAGTTGTATCTTATGATGCACGGGGAGAGACTGAAGGAGTGACTGGCGGCCGACGCGCCCCATAACGTAGCCCTGCATGTGGTAACGTGGTAAGCTACGCGTCCTCCGCCAACTGTCTGTTGACTTGGAAGGCCAAGTTAACATCTGCCGGACATAAAGTTATAGGATATTTTGTGTTCCTTCTATATCTATTAATTAAAATTGGTAATTTTTTGTATCTCCTAAATAAATTTAATATCTTTATGTTCCTTTATCGTTATAAAATAAAAAAATATTTTTAATTTTTTAAATAAAAAAAAAAGATAAAAATATATGAATACTTACGAAGACATACGAATATTTATAAATATATACAAATATTTAGTAATACCCACGAAAATCTTCAAAAACTGTAGCACTTTCTTCTTCTTTTTATAACACACATATATTTTTTTTTCATAAATATTTGTGGATATTCATAGGTGTTTGTATTGAATGGATGTTTGTAGGAGATTCATGGCTGTTCGGAAGTGTTTGTATAGAATATTTGTGGATGTTCGTGTGTATTCAGAAATGTTTGTATTTTTTGTAGGTGTTCATAGGTGTTTGTAAGTGTTTGCTGTATTCATGAGTGTTTCGCGTATTTTTTTTTTCAGAATATAAAATTAAAAATATTTTTATTATTTACATGATGAAAGAATTCAAAAATACCAAAACCAATTATAAAGTATACAAATCAATTTTAATTAGCGGGACGCAAAAAACGCAAAAAAACCCCAAAGGTATATTGCTGGACAGCCTACACATACTTGTCGAAATAGACAATGGCAGCTAAGGAATCGTTCCATGAAAATTCGACGAACATATCCGTCTTATTATTTGCCCCAATTAATTAAAATTTATATTAAAAAATAAAATTATTAAAAGAAAAATATCTAAAATTATAGTTTAAAACAGGAAGGGTTGCATTTGGATCTAAAATATTAAGTTTTGTTATATTTGGGTTCAAAGCTAAGTTTCAATTATAATTAGATTCAGCTATTTTTAACACTCTAAAATAATTATTTAGAAATATTTTTTAAAAAAAATTTAAACGTAAAATTTTAGATTTTGATTAGATCGATAATTTTTATGATGAAAATTTCTCTAAAAAATATTTCTAATTAATTATTTTAAGGTATAAAAAACATCAAAAAAACATACAAATCAAAATAATTTAAAACTGCGACCTCAACTTTAAAATCCCAGAAGTACCTATTAGCATTAATTTTTTAAAAAAAAATTTAACATAAAAGTAATAAATCTCATCAAAACCTACAACTTATATGCTGAAAGTTTTTTTTTAAAAATAATTTTAAATAATTATTTTGAATGAATGAAAGTAATGCAGAAATAATTGAAAAGAAATATTATAGTAAAAAATAGTTAATACGTGGGATTACAGTGAATTTTATTAGTAGGTATATATTAAAGTGATAGTAAAGCTTAAAATAGCGAGTTCAGTATAATTTTCCATTTAATTTTATTAATATAAAATAAATAAATAATAAATATATATATATAATATATATATATATAGATACATATATAGTTTTTTATTAATGCATTGAATGAATTTAATTTGCATTGAATGATAAGTTGTATTAATAGTGTGATTAATTAAACTTACTATATGTTATATTGTAGAATAATATAGACGCTATATGATATATTATAAATTATTGAAAGTGACACTTGGCGTTCACCTATTTTTGATATCCGATTTTTTATATATGTATATAGATTATTACTATTTTGAATTGTTTGATGATCCATACTTGATGGAGAGTTCCAAATAGGCACAATTCAATACAAAATTTAGTCGGACTAGTCCAGTATAGATTCAAGCAAGGAAGAGCGGCTGGAGTAGGAACAGATGTTGCACCGTTGTATTAAAGGAGTTGTTGAACCCTGGGCTCGAATCGAATCAGAAAGGATGTTTTTCTAACAGTATAAGTTAACGACGAAAAATAGTCGTTCTTTTAAAAAAATGGGAAAAAAAAAAAGAAAAGAAAATTTTTGTCCCCTCAGAAAGAAAGAGAAAAAAGAAAAGAAAAAGGAAGTTAGAGAAGCTTCTTTAATGTGGCATATGCGTGGGCCAATTTAACAGCGAAGGCGGTCCTAAATTTTGGGTCCGGCGAATCTGATTCCTCCTCACCAATTCAGCCCTTCAAATTGCGTTACTTTACACAAAGCCACTCAGTGCAACAGAGCAGAGTACTCTGTTTATTTATTATTATAGTTCTATATTACAGGCTGGTACTTAGGGGAGAAAGTGAACTATTGTAACAGAATATCTATTTATGTAAAGTTCTTTAACGTATTATAAAAGCATTTTATTTTAAAAAAAAAAAAGAAAACACACTTTGCATCCTGGAGACGATATATGCGTATCCTCAGAGAATAGCTGCAGACTTTGCTCTGCATAAAGAATGTCACATTCATATTGTGCTAAAACATTTCATTCCACTGGATCGCGTCCGGTGCGGGTCCGACCTCCGTTGATATGTGGATGATATCCTCTTAACTTTTTATCAATATATTTTGTAATTTTTAAAATAAATGACTGATTTGTAAATATTTTTAAAAGCAGGGTGTTTATTTTTTTTCAAATTGAATTCGCGACCAGATAAGCTGAACAATGTAGTAGTATCTTCTCACGTGTCCTCCAGCTAACGCTCCACTACGTCACGTAACTGTATCGTGCTATTACTGTGCTTTGTACGCGTGTCCTCCGCCGCTGGCACCTGCCAACTGCTCTATAAAGCAGATTGCGAGGGTACTCATCTTCTCCCCCGTTCTCTGTTTTGCAATCCTGCTATCTCATCTCTTATATTCTCGAGTAATCTCTCTTCCCCCTCGAATTTGATTTTTTAGGGAATAAAAATGGCGGATGTTGGAACTGCTAATTGCATCGACATCTTGATTGCCATCATTCTCCCTCCTCTCGGTGTCTTTCTCAAGTATGGTTGCAGGGTAAGTTTCATTTCTTCACTGATAATATAGGCTCTGTTTAATATTCATAGTCCAAGTCTAACTCTCTCTACTATAGCAAAACTCTAAGTTCTTATTTTTGGCTGTGTTTTTGGATGATTCTACAGGTGGAGTTTTGGATCAGCCTGTTGCTGACAATCTTGGGATATCTCCCAGGGATCATATATGCTGTTTGGGTCATCACCAAATACCCATGATTTCATCGTATCATCGGTCAATATTTCTGATTTGTATTCATATTTAATGTGATATGCTTTATATGTATGTATGTATGTACTCTCCTTGTTTCTAGAGAGCATGTTCTTGTTGTAACCATGATATGATCTTTGGATGTATATCGTTTGTGCTTGTAATTGGTTCAAATGAAATATTAGACCATTCTTTTTGTTTTATCACTCATTTTTTCAACAAATTCATTATTTTCTAGTATATGTGTCTGCTGTGCTATTGTGCTTATGTTTTATCAGCAGATATATATATCTACTAAGTTGAAGCTATAAAAGACCAAGGCAGTATATTATTTAGTGTTACAGGCCACTTAGTCTTCACATGAAGTTATTTCTCAATTTAGTGGCAGTATAGTTCTTCCCTTCCTATAATATTGCTTGCTTCCCAGTGTTGCTTGAATATGTCTGTGGATTTTTATGTCAATTATCAATTGCAGAAAAGAAAAAGGTCATAATTTGGGGATTTATTATTAATATAATAAAAGAATTAGGTAAAATCAAAGATGATGAATATTGTACAAGTGGCATGTCATTTTCATGTTGGAGCAAGTCATCAAACCACCAAAGCAAAAGGTGTCTTTAATGGGCCCCCTATCTACAACACGAGTCCACTGCGAATTGCATAACTT
Organism: Xerophyta viscosa; assembly: GCA_002076135.1. NCBI lineage: Eukaryota > Viridiplantae > Streptophyta > Magnoliopsida > Pandanales > Velloziaceae > Xerophyta > Xerophyta viscosa. Next base: position 11,867,405 of record MJHO01000001.1, on the reverse strand, counting down.
ATTTTCAGCATTCTTCATATGCGTCTTACAACTGCACGTTATGTATTGTTAACCATCTGGCACGTCAGCCACTCGACCAAAATTACATTTGCTTTTTATCATATTTAATATTCGAATATCCAAATATGTAAAATTCATCATTCTAAATAGTACAGTGGGCTGTCCTGCAAATAGTAGTAGTGTAAAATAGTAGCCTGGCTCATTTATTCGCCCACCTAACGTTTTGGATGCTTTAGAGATGGGTGAAATCTACGGTTGCACGTCCCTCTGTATGGATGGCTGGTTTTTGGGATGAAAATTTATACTAAAGATTTACGTTTGAATTCTTATTTTTTTATTCGAATTTGAACTGTTTGAAAGTTGCCAGCTTTTGGAGCTTTTTGGTTAGTGGATTTATCTCGGATATGTCCAGTTGGATCAGAATCGCTCACGATAAATCAAGAGTTAAATCAGGATTATTCTAGAATATCTGTCCCCTAGAATTTGTTAATTATTGAATTAATAACGGAGTCTTGCATGATCTTTAAAAATTATTGATGCCTCTAGCAAAGTGATGTAAAAATGTGATTCGAGGATAATGTCAAATGTATACTTCTTAAGTTTTTAAGCTGAAGAAAAAAGAGAATAGATAATTAGTGAGGTGGAAAAGCCGAGCATCAATGTCAGATTTCCATGATGAAAATGTTTTGTTGGGATTGTTTCCGTGGGGCATCTAAAAATGACCCGCTAACAACTCTGTTTTTGTTTTTGTTTTTGTTGTTGTCAAAAGGGAGGGACCCGTCTCTTATAATTTTATTAATATAGTTGAGCTGATATTACTTACGTTAAACTATAGAAGATAAAAAACATACCTATAATTTTATTAATATAGTTGAGCTGATATCACTTATATTAAACTCTAGAATATAAAAAACATATGAAAGAGGCGATATGAAAATAAGCAATTCTAATGGCAAAGAAAAGAATTGACAGCTAGATGATCAGCCACCTCACCTGGTTGGCATATCGATAGATTTGATTAATGGATACCTCTCATTCTCTACCAAAAATGGTTCGATATGAAATGATAAGATTTTTATGATGTCCCTCTGCTAAGGTATCATTACTGAAATATCCAATCGACAATAAAAAATCGGTCTCAAGGATGATTTTTCTGTATCCTAACTTCTAAGCATGTTGTAGCGCTCGCAGTTCCTGACAATTCAGCTTCAATCACCAAGCAGCTTCCCAAAAATAAACCAAAACTTTCGAGCCACTTTCCTGATGAGTCACGAATAACCCCGCCAGCCGCAAACTGCTCCAGAGATGTTGCTAACCGCCCCATCAGTATTGACCTTCATCCAAACCTCCTCAAGCGGTAGCCAAGCAACAGTAATAAAATTGTAGTGTGCTGGTGTTACTAGATATTCCCATACTGGCCAGGCAACCTGTACGGGTTTGCTTCATGCGGTATGTACCTGACTTTCCTGTTAATATGTAGCACCTCCTCCTCCAAATACTTGTTTATTTGTCCACCACCATATCCTAACTCCTAAGTATTGCAGCTCCAAAAACCAAGCCCCAATCTATTTCCGTGCTCCTTCCCGCTTCAAATCGTAGATTCCAGGTGATCCCGTCCTTGAGATCCGTATACTTAAATTAATTGGCAATACATAATCGTCTACCTACAAGAGACACTAATACACAGGAACATATATATCCCAGGACCTATTTGTGTTCTATGTAGGGTTCAAGATGAGTCGGTGGATCATTTGTTTTTATCGTGCAGTTTCTCGCGTTCTATTTGGGCGCACTTCATGACTCATCTTGGATTGCCTTCAACCTCAAGGCCCATTCGAATTCATGTGGGTGGCATGGAGACGAGACAAGCTACACATTAAACATCACATCATATGGGATCTTATTGCTACCGCTACTTGCAATTCTCTATGGATAGAGAGAAACAAGCGCATCTTTTGTAATTTACACCGTAGTAAATCCGCAATAATAAGTGATATTAATATGCATATAATTTCTTGGACATGCTGCTTATCATCGAAGAAACGCAAAAAGGTTGACTCAGCAGTGAAAAAACTAAAGGCAACGGGTGCTTTAGGATGACAGAAACACACGGGGTTGAGAGGAACACCCCAGCATGAATGTTTTGTGGTTTACAAACACCGGCGATATAACTTACTGCTTTTTGATATTGTGAGGCGTTCGTCTTGTCGAGCGTCATTTGTTTCTTTTTTTTTTTCTACTGTTTCATTTCTCTTTTTATGTGTAACTCTGTCACTCTCAAATAGCCGCAATATGTTTAGTAAATTAATAGGCAATGCCTTATCTTCTCACAAAAAAAAAAAAAAAAAAAAGCCTGGATACGAACTTTTTTGAATGCATGTATGTGCCTGAGCCCCTTGATTACTAAACTAGGTGAAAACTCTTGGATGTCTTGTTATTTTCTTATGCTTTAATTCTGTCAGCATTCTTCGATTTTAATACTGGAATATTGGAGATCATTGCTACATAACTCAAATGCTATTCCAGTTTTTATTTCTTTTTGTCCTGTATACTGTGTTGGCCATTATGTTATCACTGGATTGTATTCGTTATATTCTTTCTTTGAGATAAATGCATTCAATATATTCATTGTTAAGCATTTGACCGCCATATCTGCAATCTCGATAGTATATCATTCTTCTTTATATATGTTCTTACCAACTTGGTATTAAACAAATGTTGTAAGCTTGAATTCTTTCAAGAAGGTTAGTATGAAGTAGATACAACAACAAAAAGGCCTTGTTGTCTTGTGTATAATTGTAAAAATCTGGAGCCTGCCATGTTGAAATTTTACTGTTTGCCGCGTGTGGCAGTTCTTTGACCAGATTTATTTAAGTTGTAACTATTGAGCTAAGGTAGATATATCAGTGGTGTGTAATGGTTGTGGAAATTTTCATGCTTCTTTGAAGGTAGAAATTAAAAATGCTTGTTGCAAAACTGTTTGTGCAAGTTTAGCTTATGTCAGTTACTTTCATGGTGTAGTCTTATGACATTTCAGAAAAGGACTAAACTACAAAAAGAATCCTGTGTCTCCCTCTGCTCCAGCTGCCCGAATTTTCTCTTGGATCTTTTATATCTTCATTTGGAGCATTATTTAATATAAAATATACCGAGAGTTCTGTTATTTCCAAGATATGTATTGTGTTCTAGTGGTTACAGAATTCATTCTCAAACAATTTACTAATGCTATTGTATTCTATCTAACTCCTTAGGCGGAACCACTTCTGCTGGTTTTTTGGAAATTAAGTTAATTAGCATCTTCGCAGTTGTTTGAGATGTTATTGTGGTTAATAATTTCACTTTTACATCTCTCTCATGTTCATGCGTATTTAAATTTAAAAGTACCGTCATCTTTGTTATATGCACACTGGTTCATAGGCAGGATGATATAAAATGATAAATCATACACCTGCTCTTATTATCAGTTCTCATTTATTTTTCGAGTAGTTAGAGCTAAGTTATTTCTTTCCCCCTTTAGAAAACTTCAATAAAAGAGCCTTTTATATAATTTTTTTTTCTTTTGTTTATGCTAGCATCCATGGTAGATATGATTAAGATATTCAGTTGTTTATGCTATCTTTCATTCACTAACTCAAGGGAGTTACAGATTATCACTCTGTTATTTCTCTTTACGCTTGTAAGAAGCTTGGGAGAATCGATCTCTCTGCTGTGAAATTTATGCTTCTTGTGAGCCTTGCCCTATGTGCTTTGGTGCTTTGCTGTTCATCTTTCAAGAATCAAGATAAGAAACAAACTCTCAATTTAATTCCTTTCTGTTTTTTAAAAAAGAAACCCCATATTCTTGACTTATTCTTTGTGGCCTTAGCCACATTTTACAATTTCAAATAGAGACTGGTTTATGGTGCTAGGCTGAGGCTGCAATAGCTACTGGATTTGACGACCTCACAGCTGATGGCGGAGGTTTCTACCAGAAGGCCCACTTGGAAATCAAACACGCTGATGGCTGTGGAGCCATTATTGCAGAACAAGTCTTTTTGAGAAGGCCCATTGGGCAAATTCTACGGTTCGCGCCCGCGCACCAACATTTTGGTGCGCGGGCGCGCTAAAATAAGAAAAACAAATATTTTTAGAAGTTTTTTGAAAAAAATTTTAACATTAAAGTTATAAATCTTGATGAAATCTATAATTTTCATGTTAAATATTTTCTCAAAAAATGCTTCTAACTAGGTGTTTTGGGATTTCAAAGATTAACGGGTTTGAAGTGAGTTTTAAAACTGTTTTAATATCCGTTAATCTTTTTGAAAGGATTCCAAAACATCTAGTTAGAAATATTTTTTGAAAATTTTTTTAAAATAAAAGTTGTAGATCTCATTAAGATATATAATTTTCATGTTAAATATTTTTTCAAAAAATTTCTAAAAAAATTTGTTTTGCTTTTTTTTAGCGCGCCCGCCAACCAAAATATTGGTGCGCGGGCGCGCATCATAGAATTTGCCCATTGAGTGACTCTGGAAGCGACCAGTGTATAAGCATCAGTATGATTTACTAGGTATGAAGTCGCTGGTTTCATGTACGAACGGTTGCTTCGGGTTAGATTCACTTGATCATTCGCAGCCACATTTTGTTCAGCAGCAGCAGCAGCAGGAGATGTTGCATACAACCATATGCGGTGACATTCTACTTAAGGTTCCATTATTAGACTTTCAGGTTGTTTCTTGGTCGTGTTGAAAAAGGTTCCAACACTTGCAAATAATATATTTTGCTTTTCTTTTTTGTTTTCCTTTTTCTTAAAAAAGATGTTAAACTCTTAGAAAAAGCAGTCTGATAAGCATAGAGCTGGTCCGGGATTAACTCCGCATCGCTTAACACCGCGCAGTTTGGAACTGGTCGTCTCGGTGTTTCTGCTGAAAACTGAATGCATCGGATAATGTTTCACAAGTGTTTGTGGATTAGTTACTTCACTAATAGGTTGCTCTTTTCAGCATAAATTATAATTAAATGATTATGAAAGTGACAAGAGCTTAATTAAGAACAGTTTATGAAACGAAGGGAGCCACCCGACTATGACTTTTCTGCTACTGTCGTGTCTTCGTAGACATGCCAAATGATACACTATTCTTGTTAATAATACCGAGTTTTACATGATTTGTTTTTTTTTTAAAAAGATTTTGTATTATGAAAGATTAACACGAACTGTTATAATCCATTTAAAAACCATCCCGAAGGGTAATCGGACCCATTGTCATTGATTTAGTAATCGGATCCATAATCCGTAGGGTTTCTATGTATATAGAAATAATCAGCCCAGCTGTAGTATTAGTAGGTATCCCAAGATTGATTTAGTAGAAGTTGGACATGGATCTTCATGATGCCGAAAAAGTCGCAAAATCCTTTCGTTTTAGTCCAAGTCTTCGAGCATTCAATTTCAACCAAAGAAAAGAGAAAGAGGGGCCAAGCGTGAAGCTCAACATTTAACGTCATGCATGGACAAATGAGGATACCACATGGAGAAAGTGATAGAACTTGCTTTTCGTGGGGTCTTTTCTATTTCAAACCACTTGGAAAATAAAAGGATGGTAGAAAAACTCATGTTGACAACTTGGTAACTTTGATCGACATGAATGATTGATTTTAATTTGGAAATAATTTGTTTTAAGGGAGATTTACTTATCAGCCCCCCCTAAGTTCCATTTTTGCGTTTCAGCCCCCCCTATGACGTAGAGGCCCCCCGTTTACTGTTTCGACAAATTTCGGACAAAAATGCCCTCGTACGTATTATCAGTTCGGACGCTAAAAACATTTATTTAGAAATATTTTTTGAAAATTTTCAACATAAAAGTTGTAGATCTCGACGAGATCTACAACTTTCATGTTGAAAGTTTTTCCAAAAACTGCTTCCAAACATGTGTTTTTGGGGTCCGAAATGTAGACCTCGGTCCGAAATCCGCTGAAAACAGTTCGGACATTAAAAACACCTATCTAGAAGTATTTTTTGAAAATATTTTGAACATAAAAGTTGTAGATCTCGGCGAGATCTACAACTTTCATGTTCAAAATTTTTTCAAAAAATACTTCTAGATAGATGACCTCAGTGTCCAAATAGTAAGGGGTATTTTTGTCCGAATGCAGTTGAAATTGGTAATGATGGTTGATGTGATGGAGATGTGATGGGGAAGGGGTTGATTAGTAAGTTTTATAGTTTGAGGGGGGGTAGATAGTAATTTTCTTTTGTTTTAATTTGCAAATTAATGTACTTATTTATGTAGTCTTTCATTTATTAAGAAAAATATTGTCAGATAAAGCAGACTTATTGAAAATTATAAAAGCACATACGATTTAGCAAATAAATCTTACTTTCTACTCAAAAACCTACAAATATTGAGGAAGTAAACACACCTACATGACTACAACTAATTCGGAATCCAAATTCTCTTATGGTTTTTCCCTGTTCCAATAGTATATTTTATTGCTTTAATAAATAAAACAGGTAACTTTTAATCTAATTCATATGAAAGTTGTTTTTCTCATTAATGAAAAATGACATACGTACATGTCATGCATGGAGACAAAAATTGGAAGAAAGGTTGGCGGTGAAGAAATTGTTGGATCATTGAGTTGCTACCATGAGAAGGATGACTCCTGGACGCATCGTTGATTTTCCTAAACGCTTCTAGATATCCTACATTTATTTATCTTTATTTGAAGATGCAGAAGAGAACATGAGGAGGGCATAAATGTGAAAGCGTGGGTTTTTTTTTTTTTGTCTTTTCCTTTGTCCGATCGATAACCTTAAGAAGACTATCGGTCAATAGGAGTATGAAACACGCAACTTGGTAATATTAAAAGTAAAAAATAACCTTGATTTAGAAAATAAGAACCCAAGTTAATTTTATGGCTTTTAATTATGAATTATATGGATTGCTGATGCTATTTTTGCATCAGAAGAGTTAGGTAACCTCTATTATTACATAGTAAATCCGATAAAGACACGGATTACTAATGACTTATATATTATACTTCAAAATTAATTATTATTTTTTCTTTGACCTTTCTTTAGTAAAATATAGACTTCTCTAGAGAGGTAGAAAGAGTATAGAATTTTCTTTCTCTAGAAGATCACCTGCTAAACTGCTAATTGAAGGTTCAAACCGAAGTCATTGTCCTTAAATACAGACCAACACGTTGGCCTGGATAAGTCGATTCTTGAACATTAAGCCTTTTAATGATCAAAGACCACTAAAACTTAAAAAAAGACTAATTTTCTTCTCGGGCACGGGTAAAAATATTGTCCTCAGACTTGCCCTCTCCATCCTTAAATTGTTGTCTAGGGCGCCGCTATTGTTTACCTTCATTTTGCGTTTTCTCATCATTAATGAGATCCAACCGTTGTCATCGTACTCCAGTCATACGTATATATATATATATATATATATATATATATATATATATATATATATATATATATATATATATATATATACTTGTCTACGTGTTATTTGCAGTAACGTTGGCATATACATCATGCTATCAGACAGTAGAGAATACATCAACTGGACGTGGCCGTTTATCTCTTGGGCCTTGTCTAATTATATATACCTCGGTTACCTACTAATTACATACTTTAATATCTACCGGTGACATGTGGCACAAACCGAAGTTATATATCGGTGGTATATTTATTTGAGTTACTGCTATATTGGTAACGACTAATTACCTAACTACTCCATTATCCAAAGGCTTGTTAAGATGTTAAAATAAATAAAAGATATATTTATGAGTGTCAACATAAGGATTTAAAGTCAAGTCAGTAAGCCAAAAAAAAAAAAGAAATGATTTCAAGGATATTATCATCAAATAAGATTTCTCACCTGAATTTTGACTTCGTTAGGTAGTTAATCATTCAATCGCTTTTCAAAGTAATTATAAATATCTTTTTTTTTTTCAAATAACGATTATCTATTTTTGAAATAATTAGAACTTATTCCAGACTTATCTATTATCGACAAAGTCATCATTGACTTAAAGTACATATAGATCGAAAAAGTCACAAACATCGGTATCGATCTATTAACTCGCCATTGACGATGAGGGCGATGTGATTCACATCCAAACCATGTAGCGACAAACTAAGATTGAAATTTCTAAAATATTTCTTTTAGAAAGACCATTATGCTTTTATTTTAAATAATTAATTATAGTTATTCAAGTATATTGGCTATGTTAACAACCATTAAGATCTCACTGCACGTTTGCACCCTTTTGAATATCAATTTTTGAAGAAAGTTGGTGCATAAAATATTAGGAAAACATTATGGATAATAATACGTACACAAAAACCCCAAGTCTTTAGATAACAGCTCCTGTTATTTTTATGAATCATTGAATCAGGACGTGATCAATATACCACATTAAATGGTTGGACTCGAGTCCACACCCGGTTCGACCCATTGAAAGACGTGGACCTAGCAAGGCTGACGTGGCATCCAAGGTCATCAGCTAATTGGGTTTGGTAAGTGGGCCCTCACAAACAACACTACTCCTCCAACCACTTAACATAACCGCCGATTGTATTGGAGCTCTTGCATGCATGCCGTCAAAAGTAACGGCGTGACGACGACAAACGCAACTCTCTACGTCCCGTTAAGCCAGCTGTGACGGTGACGTCTAAGTCGACTTACGTCTTGCGCGGCAAGTTTATATCTTCTCATTTTCTTCTTCTGTCTAGTGTCTTCGTTAATCATCTCATTTTTTGAGAGACTGCGAATATGGAGATTGCTTTCATTGGTGGCGGAGACGGCGGAGCAGCCGCTGGAGGGGGCAGTGCAAATAAAGAGAGAATTGAGGAGGTGGACTTCTTCTCGAGGAGCCGCACGAGGGATTTCATGGATGAGGACGCCGCCGGCGAAGAAGATGACGAGAAAACTACTGTTAACGTGAGTATAATATTAGTTATATCCTTTCTCTTTGTGTGTGTCTAAGTAGTTTTTTTTTCCCTTTAAAACTATTTTCGACTTAAAGAGAACTGATTACAGTTCTTACTGATCGGAATTTAATTATTTTCAACTTACTTTAATTTCTTTTTCCTTATTGGGAGTTTTCCAGAATCAGTGAGCTAAAGATTTTCTTAAACATTAATATAAATAGAACACAGCGTCGATATTGTATATTTTATTAGCTAAATGTTAGGGTTTTAAACTTTAGTTAAGGATAAGGTCATTGACTTCTTCGCTGAAGCGTTGAGAAATTATCATATCCGAAATTACTTCCTCATCTTGATTCCTGCTCTGCGTCTCAGTTTGAAGAACTTTACAATCCAGGAAGTGAGTTCCAAATGGATGAACTGAAATTAGCATAAACGAAATTAATTCTTTTGAGTGTTGAAGAACTTGGTTAAGGGTTTCTGTGATTAGCACGAGAACAAAGAAATTTAACTATTTTAATAATCCTATATAGATTGAGCTTGATTGATCATCGAACTTGATGTTTAATTGAATTTGCAGACAGGACTGCATCTTCGGCCAACCACAACGGATTCAGGTGGAGATCCAGATGAAACAAAATCATTTCGTTCTAAGAAGGTGAGTTTCAAGAACTAATTAATTTTCCAGTGTTTAGAAAGTAATTAGTTGAGTAATTTATGATAAAATATTATATTAGTACAGTTGAAGCTTCAAGGAGAGATGCAAAGGATGAGCCAAGAGAACAGGAGGCTTGCCAACATGCTGGAAAAACTCACTAAGAATTATCTCGCTCTCCAAAACCAGCTTCTAATTGCGGCCCGACAACCTCTTGTTCATACACACACTGAGGTTAAGACAAATAGATTCTCATTGATATGCATAAAACTTATGGTGGAAACTAGATAAAATCACAAAAATTTATTATTACTACTTAATTTACTGATTTCTTTTCAGAGTTCAACTTTACCTGAACAGAAGTTCATGGATCCAAGTCAATCTTGTAATAAGAATAAGAAGGTTTCGGGGACTGAAGACGAAAATTATCAGAAAACGCCTTCACCAAAATTCTATAAACATGATTTCAAAGCAACCGAAGAAGAGAGAGGAGTCGTTCCATTTGCTACAAGGACAAATTTAACGCAAGAAACGAACACTGATCAACAATCGCCTGACGGTGCACCATGCCGGAGAACGAGGGTCTCCGTTCGTGCTCGCTCCGATTCACCAACGGTAGGTCTTTAAGTTTGAAGAAAAAATTCATAATAACATCATCAATAATTGCGAGTCCTATCTCATAAGTGGGCCCTACTGCCTAGCCATGCTAACATAATCCTCCTAGTCTATTTTAATGAACCCTAGAAAATGTTGTTTGCAGATCAGTGATGGATGCCAATGGAGGAAGTACGGCCAGAAGTTGGCCAAGGGTAATCCATGTCCTAGGGCTTACTATCGTTGCACCATGGCCAACGCTTGCCCGGTCAGAAAGCAGGTATATTGCTCACAACATCCAGCATGCCATTTACATCCAGAACTCAATGTAATACCGAATTTCCACCCAAGATTCTCCATAGATGTGGATTTTATGTGCTGCATGAATTTGAAAACAAACATTAGAAACGCTTTATCTCCCAAAATTTATCAGGAAATTTGGCTCTAAATTATGGATGAAAGTGAATACGTATGAAGCGTGAAACGGAAATGCTAAAATCATCAAATGTTGGCCCGTATGTTCATTCTGAGTCTATCCCATTGTCTGATCCCAATAATATCCCATCCCTTGAATGGGACTCGGATGATTATTTTGGCCAAGTTTCAGGACTCAATTAAGCATTGATAAATTCTGCATTAAGTGTAACCATGCATTTCTTCTTACTTATTAAAAAAAAAGCTCGAAGATTTGTGAGAAAATTTCTCCCCATCTTATATGATCGTGCTACGTGATCCTCGCAAATGAATACATTCGTGAAGTTCAAAGTGAATTCATTTTTGGTTGAAAATATGGGCTTAATTAGGGAGCTCTAGCATTTCTTGAACTCGAGTTTATTTGGATTAAATTTTGGTTGCGGTACTCTTTTGCATAAAAAAAGTTACATTAACACAAGATGCTTAACAGGTGCAGAGATGTCCTGAAGACAAGACTATTCTAGTTACCACATACGAAGGCAACCACAACCACCCTCTCCCTCCAGAGGCCACCGCCATGGCTCAGACGACATCCGCCGCGGCCGCCATGCTCCTCTCCGCCTCCACTTCCTCTTCCACCAGCGCTGCCGGATTCTTCCATTCTTTTCCCTACGCTTCCACAATGGCATCCCTATCCGCCTCAGCACCGTTCCCAACCGTCACCCTCGACCTTACTCAGCCGCTACCGCCACCAGGTCTCCTAGGAGCCGCACATCAGAACCTTTTTTCTCAGGCGAGGTCGTTATCGATATTACCACAGTTCGGTTTGCAACAGCCGTCGATGATGGAGACGTTGAGATCGGCTATTGCGTCACATCCAAACTTCACTGTTGCGTTAGCTGCAGCCATGGAGTCCTTCATGGGCTCACCTCGACCATCTCATGCGGCCGCAGGCTCTCCCAAGTTAACTAAGTCTTGCACCACTTTATCCACCAATTGCACCAACTAATCAGAATAAAAAGAAATCCGAATAGTTTGTTCCTCAAAGTTAAAATATCGAGTTTTACGAGAATATGTTATTATGGTAGTGAAAACTAGGGTACTATAGCCATTAGCTTGTGAATTACATATTTGTGAATACGAATGAAGTGATACATATATGTTTAATTGTTGTATAAATGTTAATAGGGTCAGTATGAAAAGTTATAATAAGATTTTTCTAGCAAGAGATATGTGGTTGTACGTAAATCAAGGCATAGACCTGTATCATCTTGTATATTGGACAATCTTTATTTACGAATTTAATATAGTTTTCTTCCTTTTTTATATTATTTTTCAATTAAGAACTACAGAGGAGCAGGACGTTTGGCAGATACTCTTAATTGGTGATTTTATGCAATGAAAATGGCTCTTTATTATTAACAAATATAACAATGATTTCCAGGATCAACCAAAGCAAGGCCGATCTATAAATCTTTGATTAACAACTAAAATTACAAAAAGCCTCAAAACGGAACACTAATGTTTAACATTCAATTAAAGTTTCTGATAAAAAAAAAAGTGCAATTAAAATATAGCAGGTTACTGAAATAAATGATAAGGTTTTTTTTTTTTTTTTTTTTTTTGTGTGTGTGTGGAGATAATTGCAAGAGTAGATGAGGGAGATGGCTGTCGGTTTCCTGAAGAAGTCGCCAGCGGCAGCCAGTGTCTGTCATGGGAAGAGGGATGGAGATGGAGAGGGAGAGGGAGAGGGGAGTGCAATATATATATATATATATATATATATATATAGACTAATCTCCACTCGACAGGAGCTCTGCCCGCTCCTGTCGAGTCCGTAGCCGTTGGATCGCGGCGATCTGACGGCTGAAATTCGACCCGAGCTCTTCAAAAACACGCGCGTGATGTCGGCCGCCGGTTCGCCGAGGTGATCCGACGGCTGAAATCGATCCGAGCTCTTACAAAACACGCGCGTGATCTCAGCCGTCAGATCGTCGCGATCCGACGGCTGCTGAGTCGACAGGAGCGAGCCGTGCTCCTGTCGAGTGGAGATTAGCATTTCTCATATAGAATATAATATATATATATATATATATATATATATATATATATATATATATATATATATATTTATTTATTTATTTATTTATTTTATATACTATGTAAAACACACGAAAACAAAATTGTGCGCCATGTGCAGATCGTAAAGTTATGAGTAAATGGGTTGGGCTAGATCAATAGCAAATTGTTGGGTTTCGCCATTCAACCCAAATAGGTTTAATGAGTTAAGTTGGGTTTAATTGAAGTCCAATGATGACTAACATGACACTAAATTCAAATGGATCAGATACTCCAATAGCTAATTCAAGTAGATTTCTTGAATTAGCCGATTTCTCGATATCAAAAGCAAAATTATAAACAGAACCAAAACACAGTTTTCATTTATACGATCTATACAAGATAACAAATTGCCCGAACGCATATCACTCGGGGATATCGGCCATCCGCGCGGGATCTATGAACTTCCGTACATACTATACATAGTGTTCTACTAGTTCTCGCTATATATGAGAGCCTTAAAATCATTATTCATTGTTAATGCCGACGACTGCCAGCTGCACCGGTCCTTCAGCTGCTGCTTGATCAGATTTCCGAGCCACGAGCTTAATGACTTTCGGAATCATCAACTGAAGACAGAGTGGCAACGCAGACATTGTGATAGCCACAGCAAGTAATGCTCCTAAGAAAATTATGCCGATAAAAATTTGTGCAAATATGAAGTATCCACAACATGTATAAAACATGGTTCTCAGACCGGTTAAAAATATGGCCTCAGATATCCAACGGAAATTGTATCGAGGCTATATATAAGATAGTAGAAAAACTACTACGCCAGACATAAGCGAAGCTTCTGTAAAGATAGTGTTTTAATTTTTGTAAGGTGGATTTCTTCAGCAACAAGTCCTGAAAATAAATCATATAGACCACCTGCATTAATTGCAATCATCCCAGCCGATAAATAACTAAGAGTTTGCAACTCCTCGTTCATTTTGCTGCTGTTAATTAATTCTTGCAGAAAGATTAGGACTATTATTTAGTAATTTATGAAAATTCTTTAGAAATGCGAATGAACCGTAATAGAAGCGACAAGTGGAATCTCATTTGATTTTACTGTATTATGTTGTCAATAACATTTTCTGCTCCTACGTACTAATTATATACCGATATACTATGTTTGGACAGGCAGAAGGAAAGTACTACGAGGAATGAAGGAAATGTTAACTATGCTGCCATCCATATATATATTTTCGTCCGCTGGCTCATAAAGTCCTGTCTCAACTTCCATAATGATCAAATATACCTGAGAAGCATATGCATCGACAGCAATAAATCGAGCTGCTGTCGATGCATATGCTTCTCAGGTATATTTGATCATTATTATGATTTGATGAAGATACAAATCATAATAATGATCAAATATACCTGAGAAGCATATGCATCAAATCATAATAATGATCAAATATACCTGAGAAGCATATGCATCGACAGCAGCTCGATTTATTGCTTCAGATGCACTTCTTTGGCGCCTCAAGCCTCACATATCTGACATTTAAACTTCTCGCTTTATTTGATCTTTCCAGTATTGCCCCTCAATTTATGCCCATAACTTCCACACAATCGCCCTTCTTTCGTCTTTTTCTTTCCGAGGAAAAATATGATCTTCAGCGGCAAGAGTTGCTTTCACAAAGGCGGTGCATGATCCAAGTATAATTTGTAAAATATTTTTTCTTAATATTTATTTTGAGATTCCAAAATTAAAAAATAAAAACTGTTGGACTATCAAAATACAATCTATACATTATTATTAAAAATCAAATATATAGCACCATATTTCCACTCGACAAGAGATTAGACGTTCCTGTCGGCTTTGCAGCCGTCAAATCACACGATCCGACGGTTGAAAACACGTACGTTTTTGCGGAGCAAAAGTCGCTAGCGATTTTCGCACTAAAAATATTTCAGTCATCGGATCGCGATGATCCGACAGATTAGGCGCTATATATTTACAAAATATAATAATAATAATAACTTAAAAAATACTATATTCAAAATGTATTTAAAGCTTCAAGGACATAATATCGAGAGAGAATAATAATAATAATAATAATAATAATAATATATATATATATATATATATATATATATATATATATATATATAATTATATATAATATATATATATATATATAAAATTCGGTATCAAAGAAGTTGAGCGCTATGTGGCACTTTTTATAATTCACAATATGTCATATGACGTCTCTATTATCTTACCATTTGACATGTGTCACTTAAATATAATAATATACAATTAATCACATATTTAATGAGAGTTTGAATTCAATGCATATTTAATGTATTATTTTTTATTTAAATATAAACTAAGTATAATTTATAATATTTTATTTTTATATATTAAAGATAAATTATAACAATTTAGAAGAATTAGAAAGTCATTATCAAATTTTTAATAATCTATATATAATTATATACAATATATACAAATGGGTGATCAACGTCGTAACTTTTGGTATATAACAAAAAATTTTAAAGGTTATTATCAAATTCTTAATAATCTATATATAATTATATATAATATATACAAATATGTGATCAAAGTCGTAACTTTATATAATTATATACAATATATGCAAATGCGTGATCAAAGTCATAACTTTTTTTGTATATAATGAAAAATTTTAAAGATTATTATAGACACCCCATTTTGTCCGGATTATCGTTCCGATTTTATTTGATAAATTCGATTAACCTAAAAATCTTGATTTACACGATTAAATTTATTTTAACTTAATTCGAGACTATATGGACGTACATGATTGTTTAGAATTCTAACGAGGCCGCGCACGAACGAGAAATTTTCGTAAAAATCAAAATTTTATACGAGAGGGGTCATATTTGCCCAAACGAGAAGATAGAAATCCCAAGATTTTGCAAAAACTTTGCGTGCCATTTTTGCAATTTAGGAAAGAAGAGTATTATTTACGTAATACGAAAAAAAAAGAAAGAAGGAAGAATTCAAACCGAAGAGGATGAAGCGGGCGACGGGATCTCCGGCGTGGCCGTTCAATGCGGGAAGAACGCGGTCGTGGGACCTCAACGCGCGCAAAGCACACAGCACGGCGGTTATTTATAGCGTGTCGCCGGAGAATCGAGGGGAGGAGCTCAACCGAAGAGGAAAAAAAAAGAGAGAGAAAGAGAATCCGAGAGAGAAAGAGCACTACCACAACCTGCCACCAACTCCGCCGGCGATCTGCAACGTCGTCACCGCCGCCGCACGGCTTCGCCGCTGCTGTCGCCGCCGGAAAAACATAAAAACCGAAAACATCGGTTAATCAAGGTACGCATCCAAACTTTATCAAAACCACCGCATTATAATCTCAATGTAGTATAGGTGACGGGACACCGCCGTAGCTTCGCCGGCGGCGAGCCACGGCGGCGAAATAATAAAAAACTTTTTTATCACGAAATTACACCCTCCAATATCTCCTTGTAAAGCGTCGAAATCAAATTTTGACATCGCCATTAGATCCGGAACCATCGAAAACCCTAAAATACATATATAGGACGAGGCGGCCGGCGCCGAAACGCCGCCGGCCATTAAAGCTCGGCCGCGAGCTCGCGGCTGCTGTTTCTTTTTTTTTTTTTTTGGAGAAGACGACCGGCTCAGCCGGTCGTCTTTTTAAATAAAAAATCAACTCGGGCACGGGTTTAGCCCGCGCCCATCCGACCGAGCCCAGTTTCAAACCGACCGAGCCCAGTTTCAATTAGACTGAGCCATTTTCAATCAGGTGAGTCCAAATCGAATCCGATCGAGACATTTTAATTCTGACCGAGCCATTTTGGTTTTAGAAATCTATTTAGTGGTCCAAACCTATTTTTAATTAATTTTGATCACTTTTAATTGGATTTTAACCTATAATTTCATGATTTTTGTCTATAAAGATGGCTCTAAACATCAAAACTATCATAAATTTTCTAAAAATAAGGTTAGAGTGAGGCGGTTAACCGATCTCTATGCCTTATTAAATTATTTAAAATATAAAAAATAATAAAAAAAATGACAAATCTTAAAATCTTCTAAAAATAAGGTTAGAGTGAGGCGGTTAACCGATCTCTATACCTTATTAAATTATTTAAAATATAAAAATAATTAAAAATGACAAATCTTAAAATCTTTTAAAAATAAGGTTAGAGTGAGGCGGTTAACCGATCTCTACACCTTATTAAATTATCTAAAATATAAAAAGTGACAAATCTTAAAATATTTTAAAGAAAAGGTTAGAGTGAGGCGGTTAACCGATCTCTACACCCTTATCCAAAATAAAAAATAAATAAATGAGATTAGAATGAGGTGGTTATCCGAACTCTACATCTCAAAAAGATATTTTCACACACAAAATTAAACAATAAAAAAAAAACAAGCGTAGTTAATTACATTTATTTTTACAATTTCTTAACATTATCACATATATGCATACATTTAAATCTCACAAATAAAATGATAGATCCCAATTTTAAAAATATAAGCCATTTAATTGAGAGTACCCTCTTCAGAGGGGCGCTGTGGGGGTGTTCCGTCTTTTCCACACGTAACCGACAACGAGCCCAAGAATCTCAACGTGTCTTATCCCGGTTTTCTAATTCTCCATAAAAATTTGGTGGCGACTCCAAATTTTTCTTTCCCCCATCCGGAGGAAGGTCGTCAACAATTATTATCCAATTTTTAAAAATCTATATATAATTATATATAATATATACAAATGGGTGATCAAAGTCGTAACTTTAAATATGTAATTTGATTTTTTTTTCTTTAATTACATGTGATAAATATAGTATAATATTTTAATAAAAATAATATTATTTTATATAAATTTAATATTTTTAAAATAAAATAAAATTTCGAATAGTATTTAATATATAATATAAATAATATAATATTATATATTAATAGTATATATATATATATTATATATAAATATTATATAATATATATATATATATAACTATATATATATATATATATATAACTGGATATCACCACCATTTCACGTCATTCAAATACCTTATTATTTTATATATACCATATGGTAATTATTTTACTTTAACAATAGAAAAAATATAATATAATATTTTAATAAAAATAATTATTAATTTATATATTCAAATATAAAAAGTTTTTAATATTATCATTTTATATCGGTGACTAACAACCGTGCATCGCACGAGCTCAAAACTAGTAATAATAATAACTAGAGTAAGTGACGATGAAACGCACGTTTTTGGAGATGGGATCGTCTGTGCTTTTTAGCACAGGCGATCCTCTGTGGTCGAGATCTGGGCCGTTAATCGGCCCAGCACGTATCACGAGATTTTTATTTAAATTTTAACCGATTTATTTGACATATTTTTATATATTTTTATGAAAAATTATTAATTATAAAGTTGTAGATTTTGATGTGATTTATAATTTTGTAGTTCAAAGTTTTTCGAAAAAATGTCAAACAATGTGTCAAAATGATTATTAAAAATTTTTATAATTATTTTGACACATTATTTGATATTTTTTTCGAAAAAATTTGAACTACAAAATTGTCGATAATATCAGAATCTACAACTTTATAGTTCATAATTTTTTATAAAAATATATAAAAATAGGTCAAATAAATCGATAAAAATTTAAATAAAAAATCTCGTGATACGTGCTGGGCCGATTAACGGTCCAGATCAAAGCCACAGGGATCGCCTGTGCTTTTTAGCACAAACGATCCCATCTCACAGTTTTGCTCGTTTCCATCTAATTTATATTTAAAAAATATGTTTCATCCGTTTCTACATAGAATTAGATTTTTACAGTTATTTAACATGATTTAGAAAAATGAAAATGTAGAAATTTTTGTGTTTTGAAAGTCTAAAAACACAGTGTTGGTCTAGGTAGCACGAATACGGACACGACGCGAAAACACGACACGACATAATACGGAAACACGGTAATTTTAAAAGAAATAGGACACGGGTACGGCTCGAACACGGCAATAAAAAATTTAAATAATTAAAAAATAATTTATACAAAATATTTAAATATTAGACATTCGATAATAAGTCTATCTATAATATAATATTTTACATCCTTGAATAAATCTAAACAGGAAGAGTCTGATTATATCAATTAAAATTTAAAGAATATAATATATGAATGCATAATTATATTATATTATTTATCACTATTACAAATAATATTTAACTTTTCTAAAAAAATAAATAAAAATACTGACACGCATGTGACACCCCGAATAGAAGTGTCCGACATGTATATCTGATTTTTTTAAAAAAAATTTTTCCGATACGTAATGTGCGTTGCCCGATATTTTGTCCGGACGTGTACGATGAGTGTCGTGTATAACACGTGCACGAACACGGATACAAACACGTCGATATTTTTGGAGTGCCCGTGCTATATAGGTATTGACACATTGTGCACAGTTAAAGGATTAGACCTTTAAAACTCTTGCAAAAACATAATTTAGGTATCACTTGCATATCGACTATCACAAAACGCTATATACCCTTCTACTGGTGTACACAGGGAATAAGCTAAATATAACAAATGCTCACCATTAAGTCCTTAATCAAATACTTATAATTACAAATAAAAAAAGATAGTAAAGTATACTTAAAATTACAAATAAAAAGATAGTAAAGCAATTTCGGAGTCTATCACAAGCGAAGGACATATAACAGCATAAACAAACACAACCAACAAAAAAAATAGCAAGGCCTTAGACAGAGCGAGCGACTGACACATCCGCTCTTACATACTGTACATAGTATTCTACTAGTACTCGCAATATATGAGAGCCTTTTAAAATCATTCTTCATTGTTAATGCCGACGACTGCCTGCTGCACTGGTCCTTCAGCTGCTGCTTGATCTGATTTTTCCGACAGGAACTTAACGACTTTCGGAATAATCAATCGAAGACAGAGTGGCAACCCCGCCAGCGCGAAAGTTATAACAAGTAATCCTTGCAAGAAAATGATGCCGATAAACACTTGAGCAAATATGAAGCATCCGAAACATGTATAAAACATGGTTCTCAGACCTGTTAAGAATGTGTCCTCGGATATCCGATGGAAATTGTATCGTGGGTATATATAGGAGAGTAGAATAACCGCTACTCCAGAAATTACCGAAGCTTCTGTAAAAATAATACAAATTTCAATCTTGAAAAAGTGGGATTCTGAAGCAGCAAGTCCTGAAAATATGTTGTACAATCCGTCTGCAGTAATTGTAATAATCGCTGCCGATAGATAACTAAGAATCTGCATCTCGTCGTTCATTTTGCTTATGTTAATTAATTCCTGCCGAAAGATTAGAATTTTTTTTAAGTAATTTTTA
Organism: Xerophyta viscosa; assembly: GCA_002076135.1. NCBI lineage: Eukaryota > Viridiplantae > Streptophyta > Magnoliopsida > Pandanales > Velloziaceae > Xerophyta > Xerophyta viscosa. The sequence continues at coordinate 11,847,349 of MJHO01000001.1, read as the reverse complement.
GAAAGTTATTATAAAAGAAATTATAAGTTAATTTAATTTTGTGTGTCTGTGTGTATGTATATTTCAAGTTAACCTCCTCGATGAAATACAAACACAAGTAATGATATAACGATGAAATTTGGAGCTTGATAAAGATAATGAAGTACAAACCATACAAACAATGGGTATACCTGAGAAGCTCCGGATGCAATTCTGTTTATCAGTAAAATATTAAGAAAAATATGCTCGATTTACTGCTTGGGATGCACTTCGATTTAGTGCTCCGGTTGCAATTTATGCTTCATTTTATAGCCGCAGTGGTACGATTTAGAGCCATTTGTTTACTCGTCGTTAATCGCCAAATAGATATAATTCATTGTCTTACGAAATCTCGAATAGATGTAGGTTTTTCCCATTTAAAATGTTCCCGCCGGGCCCTTTATTTGATGCGACACAAGTAACGTAGCCACGGGATGGATAGCCAGCCAACGGAACAAGGAGATGGGATAGTCTGCGCAAAATGATGTTGATTTGATATATTACTTTTAGTATTTTTTAAAGAATTTTAATTATTAAATTATAAATCACATTATTTTATAATTTAATAGTTTAAATTTTTTATAAAAATATTTAAAAATAAATTAAATAGAAAATAAAAATTTTATATAAAATTTTCTATTCATACGATCCAGACGGCTCGGATCGTCGACAACATGAATCGTCTGTGGTTATGGCATAGACAATTCTATCTCTGGAGCAAGAGTAATGCTGCTGCTGGTGCAAAATTTTTACAGATTTTAAATTTATTTTAAAACTACTTTATAATTCCTAAATGGTTATTTTATGGCGTAAAATTTTATTTGGTATAAAATTAGTTTAAAAGTAAGTTTTAAAAAGCGCTAGAATTTAGGTCCCAAAATATTAAATATTTTTTTTTAAAAATTAATATTAAAAGGGCTTTGCTATGCACCCCAAAAAAATCACATATGCTGATGTGGCTCAAGCAGGACTACACATCATGATGGGTATATCTGCAATTTTGATATTTTTTACGGATTACGAGAAAATTGTGCGGATCACGAGGCACGTATATGGTGGAGATTGATTGTGTGTGGTTTATTGGGTAGTTTGTTGGAGGTGACTAGGTTTTCCTTTTTTAAAATATATTTTTAAAATTATATATTTTTTAATCATATATATTAATGGATTTTTTTTTAATTAATCGGGGATAAACATTTTCCATGGACTAATGAAAATTGATTATGTATGCTACAGTATGCACGAGTATACCAAAATATTGTTTAAGTGTTTTTCGAAAATTTTTAACGTGAAAGTTAAAAATTTTGATAAGATTTATAAATTTAGTATTTAATTTTTTTTAAAAAGAAAATACTTTAAATTGATAATTTGGGACTTCAAAATTTTAATGGGTTAAATTTTTTTTTTTTTAAATCCATTAAGCTTTTGGAATACAAAATACCTATTTAGAAAATTTATAATTTTAATGTTAATTTTTTTAAAAAAAATACGGCTAAATATTATTTTGGTATGACCCGATAAGAACTCATGGAACAATAGGGTGGTGACATTGGTGATCATGGGATCCCAATTCATCACAATGATCGTTGTTGTTCCAGAATAATAAATTTTATGGCTGGTTTAAACAAATTTATAAAATCAGTTTAATAGATATTCATTAAAGTTAATTAACACTATACAAGAATAAATTATATACGTTTTATAATTTTTATAATTAAAAATCTGTACGAAAAAATTTCTTAATATTTATTTTGAGGTTCCAAAATTAAAAAAAAAATAAATATTTTGGACTATCAGAATACAATCTGCAAAATATTTTTTAGAATCAAATATAAAATTATAAATCATGCTAAAAAATATTTTTTTATATTTGGTTCTTTTAACAAATACTAACTCACATATATATCCAACTTTTTTTTTTATGGTTTTTAGAAACTAGAAGTTTAATAAAAAAAGACAATAATGACGATTATTTTTACATCATGCTTGGATAAGCAGAAGGAAAGCATAAGGAATGAAGGAAAAAAGGGAGACGAAAAATGGGAGGTAATAATTTCCATCTTATTTGTTTAGATGATATGAGGAATGAAAAGTAATTATAAATAAGATAAAAATACAAACTTTAAATAACCAATGTATCTATTTTAATCAAACATATGAATTTATAAAGAGTATGTTATAAGAGGTAAAATGGTAAATTCTTCATATTGTTTAACTTTCGTTATGTTTTCTTTCCATTTTATAGAAAATTATTTTTTGGGGGATACTTTAATTTTATAATATCTCCCAATCCAAACGGTATAAAGAGATAAAAATATCCTTTAATTTCTTTGCTGCTTTTTCTTTCCTTCCTTCACTTCTTCTAAATACAGCCTTAAAAAATTGAAGTGATCCCAATTTCTAAAGGGTTTTAAGCAAGTTAGGAATATGATTGAGCAATTCCACATCGTCATTCTTTTATCATTTTATCTTGAAAAGTTCATTTGGCATACTGCACATCTATTTCATGAATACTTTAATAAGTGTAAAATTAAATATAACGTATATGTCGCTTGTTCATTTCCTCTTTTAATAAAGCACTGTGATGGATCTTCTTTGATCCAACTCAGTTTTTTCTCGATAAAATAAAATGATATAACATCTAATATGTTTATATTCATATACATTATACATCTGTTTGGAAGGGAACAAAATGGAATGAATAGAGAAGGAAAAAGAAGAGGGATAAAGGAAAGTTGTCCAATATTTGGAAGAGGTGAAATTAGCAAAGGAAAGAAAATGCATGCATTACAATTTCTGGTCCACCATTTTGTGTTGTCACCAAATTGGTGATAAAGATGGGTGAATTCTTGAAATATATAATTTTATCCACATTTTTTTTTATGTTCTCGCTAATAATATTTCATGATTTTTTTAAAAATATGTGCTGTCCGGTCCGCACTTTTACATTTCTATGGACTATTATTTATATTTTTCGGATACTTTTTTGATGTGCCCTAAATGTATTTATATCGTGTCGAACGCATGTCCGTATCGGATAGTGCACCAACATTGCATACTTTATTTGGTGTGCTCGTGCTATGTAGTTAATAGTCAATTTATCCTGCATTTATAGCCACCTAGTTACGTACTTGGTGTTTTAAAATTTTAACATTCTAAATTTAGATCTACAATTTTAATATTGAAATATTTTTCAGAAATATTTTTAAATAAGTGTTTTGGGGCTTTGAAGTCTTAATAGGTTTAAAAACAAAATAAAAAAAAAGGGATGGAATTGAAAATTTTCAAAGAATTTCACTGTTCAAAAAACTGTAAATGAGGCTATTGGCTATTTATATATAGTATAGATTAATTTTTAATTTATTTTCGTTTCCATCATTATACAAAATTACAAATACAAGGAAAGAATAGAATACCATTCCTTTATTTTCTTTCCCATCAATTTCTATCCTTCCACTTTCTTTCCTCCCTCAAAATGTTGCCAAACAAAGCTTAATAATGCTCATTCCAATTACAGATAATTTTGTGCATTCATAATATTAAAACTAAATTACTTTTACAATATATAATTCACATCAATTCCAAGACTCTGAAAATCTAATTCCAAATTACTTTCATTCTTGTGTATTGGGTATGGTAATTACCATACCCATGACCACATAAGATTAAAACTCTTTTCTTAACCTTTTATCTGCATCTTTATCTATTTATGTACCTGTAAATGTTAAAATTTTTCCTTATACTGTTACCTCTAATAACAGTATAGAGCCATCAATCTATTTCGACAATGCCGTTACTTTCAAAAAAAAAAAAAAAGGAAAAATTGGAACTCATTGCAGTGATGTTGGGAACTGCATTACTATGTCATTGAGAATCGAATTTTGCGAAGCACTAATATGAATATAGATATGTAATTGAGGGATAACTTTGTAAAGTAGTACATCAGTTAGCTGTTAATTTCTCGAAATGCTGTACATCACAAGCTTTAGAGAGACCACGTACAATAATACCTCGTGTTAGGTTTAGTTGTTCCGGCAGAGAATCAATTGTTTTATATCATTAAATTTCATTTGTTTTTCAACACTTTCATAGATATAAAACAAATGAAATTTAACGTTAGATCACTTCATAGAGGTCACCTCTTCGTATCCTCCGGGAGTCGTCCCAGAAGTGATCTGCCAATATGCCCTGTGCTCGTGCTTGTGCATATACTTCTAATAGCAAGCATTTTTTTAGTATGAAAGCGATGGTTTCAAAATATTTATCATAATAATAATGAGCATCTTGTGGATTAGCTACCGTAGAAGCTTCTGCAACATCTCTCTTCTCTTTGTTCTTTCTTGATTCAAGTATGCCTCCACTTGAAATGGTCTTAATTGGTCCCTTGGAAGCATTCCTACTATGGAATATCAACTGTAAGTTTACATTCTAGAGTGTACAAAACAGAAGAGCAAACAAAAAAAGAGCTACAGACGAAGGGGGGTGAATAATCTTCGTGATCTGCCGTCATAGAACCAATAAATATTTTCTTGAATAATTAAACATCGCCGGGAGATCCATCCAATCGGCAAATGAGACTGTCTAGAGCTCCAACTATCTGTCGTAATCGTTATTTCCGTTTTAAGTATTGACCACCCGAGAACAGAGATGAGCTTCACAGGTCCTCAACTAAAACAAACCGCCAAAGATGCATCGGAACCCCACATAATCTCAACGTCACCATCCTGATCCTCTTAACTGTGAGGATGCTCGTTAAAGCTACAATATTTAATTGGTCAATTTATTATAAGGATCTCATCAGTGAAGTTTCTCAACTCCACATAATTAAGTATATCCAACCAGATATGATTGTATCCTTCTAAGTAAGATGCTAAATGACAACATTGTCTAGCGAAGATATTAAATGTTGTTGACGAGACCATAAGGATTTGTTTGTCGACTCTGTTCGAGGAATTATTGTGGGTGGCTTTAATTGTAGCCCTGCCGTTGGTGGTGGATTTGAGTTTAATTGCATTGATAACTAATGCTTGTGATAACTCATTGATAACTGCCAATATATTTCTCATCAAATGCAACATGAATGTAAAATCAAATGATTGCAGTAAATACAAAAAAGTAATAGCTTCACCTCTTTGCTCTGAAGTTAATCCATCTTCTTTTACAATCTCAAGAACTTGAAGCACCGATAAAAATATTAGAATCAAATTAATTAGTGAACCATAATGTGAACCCTAACATATATCACTAGGTCATTTGAGATATGTTTCTTGAATCAAGCCACGTCCACTAGATAACTCACTATGCTCAAGTGCATCCTTGATTCTAACAAATTCACTTCTCAATGAGTATATTGTGGGGCTTACATGAACCTCAAACTACATTCAGCACATTGTTTACTATATTAAAAAATGATGAAACTTCAACATAATTTTTTGCCACAGCAACAAGCGTAAGTTGTAATTGATGTGCTTTACAGGTCCTCAACTAAAACAAACCACCAAACGTGCATTTGGAACCCCACATAATCTCAACGTCACCATGCTGATCATCTAAACTGTGAGGATACTTAATATTAAGAAGACTCTCTATAATATTATATCCAACCAGATATTATATATAATGACATATAAATAGTCACAACATGTCCGGCGTTAACATTTTACGAAAAATGATGCGTTTGGAGCCTATATAAAGATGCAGACATCAGATGCGCTAAAATTTACTGCTCCTGCAGATGCATTTTCTGCTTCATTTATACAAACCATTTCCACAACTTTGTTTTGTTTTGTTTTGTTTTGTTTGGACGGGAGGAAGGTAATGTGGAGGAAATGATATAAAAGCAAAGGAAGGAAAAGAAGGGGCATGAAAGTAAACATGCCACAAACTTGTCCTTTTTGTTTTGTTTTTATCTTTTAGTAATAGGAGGAATGTATATATATATATATATAAAGAAGGAAAAGAAGGGGCATGAAAGTAAACATGCCACAAATTTGTCCTTTTTGTTTTTCTTTTAGTAATAGGAGGAATGGATATATAGTAATTATAACTAAGTATAGAAAAGTTTAAAATTTAAATGACCAACATATACATCATAGCTAAACACATAACTTTTTGAAAAATATTATATTCTAGTTGGCAAAATAGTAAAATCACCATCTTCTAACTTCCCCCCTTATTTTTTTCGGAAAATTATGAATAAGTATCTAATTTTTAGAAAAGTTATTTTTTGGCCCTTTCGATTTTTATATTTAACAATAACCCCTTAATTTTAAATTACTTATTATTTAACCCTTCTACATATAAAATTGACTCTAATACCCTTAACCGTTTACTAATTTTTTTGCTTAATTTTAGGAATGCAACTTGATGACCGGCGCAACGCGATGAAAGAGAAAATTAGATAACAAAATAAGAAAAAAATATGAAAATATGAAAAAAATTACATTGGTTATGGAAGACGGCGCGCCAGATGACGACTAACAAACAAATAAGAACGAAATATGAAAAAAAAAAATTACGTTTGCCATGGCGATGACGGTAGAAGACGGCGCGGCGAACAATGACTATGGAAGACGGCGCGGCGAAAAGAAGATGTTGGAGAAGAAGATTCAAAATAATAAAATCTTATTAGGAAAGAAGAATCGAAAGGGTATTTTCGTCAGAAAATTAATTGAGTTAGTTATTAGGGTTAAAAAATAAGAAGACTTAAAAATAGGGAGTAGTTATCAAAAATTAAATTTGGAGGGGTTAAAAAATTATTTTTACCAAGTCAAGGAGCCTATCCATAATTTTTCCTATTTTTTTCTCTGAAGTAATTTTTGTGGGGCCCATAAATTTATAGAAAATTGTTTTTCCTCCCATTCTTTCTCTTCCTTGTTGCCTTCCCCCTGACACAACAACCGTCAGCGCATCAAACCGCACATGATGCATGATGCATCCATCCATACATATGAAATATTAACATTTGATGTTTCCAGTAATGCCCCTCAAGTATATTTCAACACATGATGCATGATGCATCCATGCATGTATGTCCATGTGTGCAACACTTCTCCACATGTACCCAAGTCTTAGTTCCACACTTCAACACACAGGCCTCGTTTTGCCGTTTCGTCCAATAATCTGAATCCCGACCGTCGATCAGTTTGATAAATAACCTAATACGTACAGAAATTTAAATATAGTAATGACGTAATGCAGTTAGTACTTTTTTGTTTGGAATTTTCAAAAAAAAAACATATTTTTTTTAAAAAAATTCCACATTCAGAAGCTTTTAATTATTGCATATATACACAAACTGCTTTTAAAAATTCAACATATATATACAAACTGCTACCCTAACTTAAGACAGTTTTTTAACACCATTATTTCCATACTTGTAATTTAATAACTGCATATGGACCTGCCTGAAACTGCTTATTTTTCGAAATTCACAGTTCTGTTTTTCACATCATGTTGTAATAATGCATAGTTTAGTAAATCATTCAAACGTTGACCACCGCAAATTGTCAGAACACTGCCCTTCTTCTGGTCGTGTACACAGCATAAGTTCAACAAATCCTCACGATTAAGTCTTTTAGCCAAATACTTAAAATCACACACAAAAACAAATCGATAGTAAACCAAACAATTTCTTATTCAACCGAAGCAAGCACAACAATTGAAAATAGCAAGGTCTCTTACAGAACTAGGACTCAGAAATCTGATCTGCTCACGATCTAAAAACTTGCGTATGTACTACTCACATTATTCTTCATTTCGCATAGATGACAATTTTAAAATCACTCTTCATTCGTTGTTACTGCCAATTACTGCCTGCTGCACTGATCTGTCAGCTGCTGCTTGATTTTCTGATCTCCTCGACCTGACCTTACGGGCTACTAGAACTATCAGATAAGCAAAGACTGGCGATACAGCGGCCAGCAGAATAACTCGGAGCAGCAATGCTTTCAAGAAAATGATGCTGATATAAACCTGAGCAATTAGGAAATATAGACAACAAGTATAGAAGAGGGCTCTAAGATCACGCAGGTATGTCTTCTGAGACATCCAGCGGAAATTATATCGGGGGTATATAAAAGAGAGTATAAGAACTGCCACTCCACAAATAAGCGAAGCTTCTGTAAAGGTAGTACAAAATTCAATCTTAGTAGAGTGGGTTTCTGCAACAACATGTCCTGAAAATATATTGTATAGACCACCTGCAGCGATTGCAATCATCGCAGCTGACAGATAACCAAGAAGCTGCAACTCTTCGTTCATTTTGTTTATGTCGATTAATTCCTGCTGAAATATGAGAATTGTTCTTAGTAATATGTTTAAGGTCAATTGATAGCCTCAGACATACTGGTTTATGAAAATTCTTTAACAAGATGCGAATGATCAACTGTAATAAAGTGGATGGATCAGTATTAATGCATATTAGGATGTTACTTAATTTGTATTCAATCTAATTACGATGTTACTCTTTAATGTGAATCTAAGATAGGCTAGATAGCCCAATTCCTACTGAACCAAATAACAAACCTAATTCGAAATTCTTCTAGGAATCACTATCTAGAAATAAGTTAATTCCTCAGATCTTTTCCAGTAGGACTCCCGGCTTTAACATCTTTTCAAACGGACTCTTAATAGAAAAAAGTGCTGGATAAACCAAATTTTTGGGACTTAAATTTTGCACCTCGACAAAAACTCGTAAATACGTGATAGCGTTTTATCTGACAAATCCTTGATGACAATGTTAAGCTATTCTAGGACTGATGATTAGTTGGGTGTTTTATCCAATAATGATGCATCGATCTGAGACTTAAAAGTAAAGATGAAAATACAAAATCAAATCACAAGATGATGAATATACCACCTGAGATTGAGAAGCATCGGCAGCTCTATTTATCGCTCCAGATGCGATTTCTGCGTCATTTGCAATTTCTGCGTCATTTGCGATTTCTGCTTCATTTGCAATTTCTACGTCATTTGCGATTTCTGCGTCATTTGCTGTAGCCATTTCACTTTTTTCAAGATGGAAGCTGTTAGAGCACTTCAAGCCGGCCACATCAAGCGATATTTATAATTTCCCGCGACGGTTAAAGTTTCCCGCCAAATTTTGAGTTTCCCGCCAGCCACATCTGGACTTTTTTCATCCTTAAGATCTGACCGTCCATTCTTTACACCACCCATATATCTACAGCTAAATTGGATGCAACACCCCTCCCATGTAGTTTGTGGACGAGACTTATCAGTCTTCTTCTTCTTTCGTCTTTTCTTCTCGCGCGGTGTTCGCTTCCTGTAAAAATTGGATGCAAACTCTTGACGTTGTTTTATTTATTTTTAAATGCACATATTGTAAAAACGTGTCTAATAAAAGAGGTTTCATCGGTTATGTGAAAAGATAAAAATACTTCTTCTACAAATCACTAATTTTTATTAAATTTGCTACTTCTAAAAAAAATCAGCACCATTTCTTTCTCGTGATCATCCTTTCGATCCAGTTCATTGTTGATTTTTCGCTCGTCATCAATCGTAACTCGAACTTTGTTATATACTTCACATCAAATGGTAACATTAAGAACCATCAGAACATTTCAAATTATTATACCTGCATAAAGATTCTCATTCGTGCACCCATGACACTGCATAACACTTCCCTACTAGAATTTGGATGTAGCGATGAGGTGGAGATGGGACGCGGACGCAGAGAACTAACAAAGAAAAGGGCGAATGGACGGGTCTAGTCATTTTTCAATCCGGAATACACCCGAACTAAAATAAGTTTTTGAGCTTTAGTCTTTCTTCTGATGATGATCTTAGTAGCTATCGCCCGATTGAGAGAATATTGATCAATAAAAGATGTTCAAAAAACCAACGTTCTGTTTTTTTCACATCACAGTGTAATAAATAGGTAATTGTTAGAATGTCGACCATCCCATGCTTTAAAAAACACTGCCATATAATGTGAAGTTTTAGACCACCATGATAACGTTGTCCACCTTAATTTTAGTTTTTTATAGCACTGATACATAATTAAAATAATAATAATAATAATAAAGAATGCCATGCCTACAATATATATATTGACTAATGACAATTATGCGAAAGCGAATTTTGTTTGCACTTGTGCTCACAAACAATGGCGGCACTACAACGAATTTCAAAACTGTTAGTTTCCGTCTATGGTGATGATGACTACTAGAGTCTAGAGAGTCCTCTAGCATAGGGATGTCAACGGGGCGGGGAATGGACGGGGGACTATTCCCCATCCCCGTCCCCGAATTTGGTCCCCATTCCCCGACCCGTCCCCGTCCCCGTCGGGGATTAAAATTTTTCCCCCATCCCCGCCCCCGCGGGGACCCGACGGGGTCGGGGAATCCCCAATCCCCTATCCTCTTCCAGAATTATCTGATGTTAGACTGAATATGCAAATCATTTCTTACCCCTTCTACAATCCACCCACAGAAACATTACCAAATATAGACAAATAACTGTCAAAAAATTGGAAGAAGAAAATATCATAGAACAATAAATTTTAACCACTGTCAAAAAATAAGTAAAGAAAAAAGGCATAATAAACAAAAAAAATGACAAATATCCATTCTAGAATCTCAAGAGAGCAGTATCGCTAGAGATATAGGATATACAACGAAATACAGATGGAAGAGAAATATCACCTGAGCACGTTGATCAGAAGCTGTGCTCATCGGAGAAGCAGAGGCAGCCGCCGAGGAAAGAAAGAGGGGGGAGGGGGTCACGGACTCACAAGGGTGGCGACTGCTGAGCGGTGAGGTTAGGGTTTTGGGTGAAGCTTTAGATTTTAGAATATATAGCATATTTATTGGGGCAATAAAATCAAGCAAATTACAATTTTAGAGTGGGTCGGGGCGGGGCGGGGCGGGGGGTATAGTCCCCATCCCCGACCCCGAAATAAACGGGGAATTTTATTTTATTCCCCATCCCCGAACCCGACGGGGAATCCCCGACCCCGAACCCGTTTTATTCGGGGCGGGAATCGGGTTCCCCGTCGGGTCCGGGGTAATTTGACATCCCTACTCTAGCATGCTATCTATATTTATGATTACTATATAGTTTAACTTAGGATTTATATATCGGCAAGTATTTATACAAGTTAGCACTTTAGTGGGTTCAAGTAGATGCATCATATATATGGGCTAGTAGTGACCAGCTAGATTCATATATCTCCAATAAATTTCACATTTACTCAACAATGGAGGCCGTTAAAATCCACTTTTAAATCACTCATTCGCAGGTTAAAATAGCTAGAACATGTAATAGACATCAGTTAACAGTGCAATTGATTTAAAAAAGATTTAAAGATTGAACAAAATTTTGGTGTAGGATAATAATAGTAACTTATCAATTCGTAAAATCTACTCCATATATTTATCAATTCGTACCTTCCTTTTCTTATTAGCAATCTCTTTGAAGTGATATATTAACAAGGTTCTGGTTTAATATATTCTCGGTTCACCTTCTTAGCTTCATTTTTCCGACGGGATGAGGTGGTTCAGTTAGACCAAAGCTGAAAGGTTGCACCCGTTAGCACAACCACAAGGGGTCTAACTCGTTTATTGGTGGTATTGGTATCTTCACATCCTGCTGTCTTAACTCATCCGGCAAGGAAAAAATGTTTTATTTACTGCAGACAATGTCTATGCTTTGTTAGAATCGATTGAAAAATCAATTGAGAAAACTCGGGGGGTTTAGGTAGAAATTCTTTTAAAAAAAAAAAAATAAATAAAATGTACGATGCGGGGAAAAGGAACTCTTCCTTTCTCCATGTATCTACCCTTTTCTCAATCATTTGAAGTAGAATTTGCACCTCGCTTTCTATGTTAAGAAGTGAACATAAAAACAAGTTCAACCAGGATGTTAAGAAGGTGAACATCGAGGTAGGAATCTCGATGACATCTATAACATGCATCGGTAATTGCTTTCCTGACGATCGATCTTGCACGATCTTGAAACAAGTTACAAATTAATTACCCCAATTAAGAATGTATCTTTGGGTTCTTTCTTCGACGAAGGATACTGACATCGCAGCATGTCATACTGATTAATTACCTCTCCGCTACCGCTGCTGCCACTGCCGGAGGAGGAGGAGCCGCGGCTACTCATGGTTGCAGAAAGAGCGCAGAAGCCTATGGATAGTGTTTGGCAATATCATGGTAGGAAAGTAGAATAACTTCAAATTACCCCACTGTATTATAGAATTATTTCATTTATTACAAAAAAAAAATTGTCTTTGTCTCCTTTTTCTTTTGAGAAAAATGTCTCATTCTCTTTAAAAAATTATATTATTCTTTTTGTTCACCTTTCAAACAGTATTGAATTGTTTTTTCCTATTTTATTAAGTTATAATTTTATTGATTTCAATAACTCACAACTGAATTTTTTATGTGAAAGAGCATAGATATTGCAGAAAAATAAATACATAAATCACTTTTTTATAGTTTTATTACTTATCTTGACCTAACAACATGGCGGAATTATTATTTCATTATTATTGGCTTGTCGTGACAGCTGTTGGATAAACGTGTTTGCATAAAATATTTCTATAATTAAAAAATAATTCTTTTGCTTCTAGCTTAGCATGTAACCACATTTCATTAAAATTCTATTATTCATTCCAACAAACAAACTATGTTCTAAAGACACATTAACCAGCCGGTTATTGATATCTAAAGGTACTTTATTCACCATATATTATTAGTTTAAAAAAAAAGCCGTACGCCTTATATAAAAGTTATTTAAGAAGTGGCGTAAAATAGTACAACAACTTTGACCAAGTAATCTTTATATTTATATATAAATTATATACATGTCATTGGGAGATGATTTGTGGATACCAATTCATCGTCCAAATGCCACAAAGAAAGTCGTGGTAAGATCACTTTGTACATTTGGCAGAAAATATATATAAGCCCAAATGTGTAATTTATTTTTCTTTATTTTTCCTATCCTTGAAAATCAACTGGACTTTATACTTCATTTTCTAGGTCAACTGGTGAGTCAACGGAGAAGGGCAACGGTCCGTCAACGGAGTCAAGGGAGAGCGTTGACAACTGGAGCTGGAGCTCTCTAGTGCTGCTGCTGCTGCTACTTCTTTCAACTACGAAGCTTCTCTTAATGAGCACCATGACAAGCAGTGTTGGTAAGAAGGAGAGCAAGACTGCTACGAGCACATAAGCTTTGAGGAATACGTAGCCAATCAAGATCAGGCTGAGTGTCAGGTATCCGAATGACGTATATTTCAGCGCTTTTAGAACCTGAATTTGGACTCCAAAATATGCGTATTGGTACGTCAGCAGCATAAGCGTCGCTCCGGATGCGAGAGCAGAGACCACGAAGAAGCAACATAATTTCGTTGCGGTAGATATCGGTGCTGATGTGTTTCCGAGATATCCGGAGTATATACCGTATATGCCGGCACTAGCGATGCCCGTCGCAAAGTATGAGAACTTTTGGTCGCCCTTAACCTCTCTAAACGTGGCTGTTATCTCTTCCTTGCTTATCGATTCCTGCATGGAAGAAAAATAAGGTGAGATAGCGGGAAAGCTTTATAACTTGCTTAGAGAGGGAGATCCACCTGGTCCCAGGTGATAGCCTAATTTGAAACTATATTCTATTGTGATTTTTATCTCTAACTACTATGAAAATGACAAATTTGTCGTTTTTGGTACTTTTTATAATACTGAAAAGAAATGGTCAAAGAAGTACCAACAACACCGGACTACAGATGGCTATTAGTTATTAATTTCATTTTTCCAAAATATTTTAAGTGCATTCAAATAGACTCTTTTTTTTTGGGGTTAAGTAGACTCGATTTTGAGTTTTGAGAATTACTTACATTTCAATTGACCCAAGTTGGTTCCGTTTACTAGCTCTATATTTTACATAATTTTGCATATCATTATTATTATTTTTAAGCCGGAAACATATATATATATATATGTGCCGGAGAGTATGACCTTGTTGACACTTTTGCCGGTGAACAACACTGACCTTTACTTTTATAAGGTCAAACATAGACATTGACTGAGTTCAAATGACACTTTTATTTCACCTTCCATTTTAACTATTTTTTGTTGGTTTGTTCTTTTAATCCAAGCGGCCACCGTGTACATAGGCGCTAATATTTGAGCCAGCAAACGTCGTGATGGTAAGGATAGTGGCTAAACGCTCTGTTTACGTGGGCAAGTGACTGGCTCGTATTCCGTCTAGGAAAATCATATTTTTGAATATGCGTGTTGTCCTAATTACCTTAATTTTCAATTTTATGTCGTTGCCGTCTTCAATAATTGATATTGCATGTTTTTCTTTGGCTTGCTTGCTTTTTTCCTGCACAACCTGTAATATTTGCTATCAGCATTTATTTATATATATATATATATATATATATATACTGCTTCAAAAACATTTGGTTCAATGGAATCTAACTTTATTCAATGTATTTCAAAGCATTTTGATGTATTTCAGCGTAATCTTATTTTTGGGTTACTCACAGAAAAAGACACTTCTCTTAAGGATTTCATCAATATCCTTCGCTCTACATGGTAATATAAAATCAAGCCAAACATGTTATTTCATCTATAAAATTTTGACGTTGCGAGCATGAAAGGAGCTCTTTATAAGTTTCACGATCCGACATTTTGCCAGCAAAATTTTCAATGTTACCTCTGTCCATCCAAGATCGTGTGAAGAGTAACATTAATTCACTAGAAATAACGAAATAATTCAGAAGAAAAAGAAAAAAAAATGATCCATGTAATGATGCTAAAGGTCGCAGGTTGGCTAAGAAATTTATCGCCATCGTCGACGTTACCGCCACACATTATTGCCGTGCTTTGTCGACAATTTGTTGCCAATATATATATATATATATATATATATATATATATATATATATATATAGAGAGAGAGAGAGAGAGAGAGAGAGAGAGATGATGTAAATTGAACCAAAAAGGGCGAATGTATATGGAACAAGTCGTATTACCTCTCGGCCACCACTACCACCACTGTCGGAGGAGACAGTGGTGGAGGAGGCGCTGCCTCCGCGCCGGTGCCAGAAAGAACATAGACTGTTGAGGAATGTGTTGAAGAAACTCATTGTGGTAAGTAGAGTAAGCTCAACTTTTTTAACTAGTATTTATAGAAACCTGCCACTCCTCAGAAAAAGCTATTCTGCTAGCCTAATTTTGAAATATTCTTTGAAAATGTCATCTCCTTAATTAATAAATTTAAACAAACCTACAAAAAAACAACTTTGCATTGTTCAGTCAGAAAACAAATGGATAATTCACATCATTTTACTTCCAATATATTTTTTATTATAAATAAAAAGACGGAATATTCGTGACGACAGTTTATGATAAATTGATGAGTTGTATATTGTGGTGATCCTAAAGCAGTGTACTGCACTCTCTGATATTTCAAATTTGCACCATAATATAAAAGAGGTTAATTAATCCCTTGATCTAAAAAAATTAGACATTACCCGGATAAACTAAATTTCTATTGTCTCAGTTAAGCAGTGTAATTCTGCGCGCAATAACCCGTGCAATTAATCAGCATTATCATCACCCTCAACTTTAGTCTTATTATTATTATGTTATTGTCACTGTTATTATATATTGCAGTAGCCTTCAAGTTGTACAGTAGCTGTATGCAAGTGTAATCACTAATCACGCCCATGGATGCGACCTCCAACAATTTTGAGCTCCACATTGAAATACTTTTTGGGAGTTGGTTGTATGCCCATATATGTTCGTCGTTGCCGGACTGGAGGATCTGAGTCGGTATCGCACTAGGTCAGTGTGGTTACCACTCCCGCTCCAAAAAAAAAAAAAAAAAAAAAACAAAGAAGAAGAACGTTCCTCATCTTTTTTGTTAATTTCAAACTAATAAGCTGATTAGTTTGAGGCTAAGACAGATAGATCCTTAGACTCTGTCTATTTTTCTTGCATCATAAATGATTGACACCAACGAAGTTAAAGATCATTTGAACACTTTTTACTAGTACTTGTTGAATGTTAGTAAATATATTTCTAGTACTGTAACATGTGTAATAGTGAATCGCTAACTTTTCGGTCTAACTTCACGCACCTTTGTAATTGTAATAGTGAACCGTAATATTTAGCGCTCTATTCAGTCTCCTTTCTGTACTCCTTTTAATCTCTTGATAATTTTTTTATTGCAAGAGAGTTATGTAATAAAGATATAGACTCCAATTCCTTTAAGAAAAATATAGAAACTTGAACATGCATATATATTTGATGGTAAGAGCAAATAAAGAGCATGGAATTAAAGGATGAGATTAGAAGTGAGTTGGCATCCAACTTGGACAGTAGTTTCGCTCAATCCTAGGAAACTGGATAAAAAGAATCTACTTAATTCTAGATCGAATCCATAACGTCCCTGTTTGATGAGATTAGATTCGTGCCACCCAAATATCTAAATATCAAAAGTTTGCTTATTGAAAATGACACCTATAGCTCTCTCTCTCTCTCTATATATATACTGGACAATGTGCAGCCATGCATATGCCAAAAAATTTAAAATTTATTTTTAAATTTTATAATTAGTAAAGTATATAACCTTATTATTAAATTATAATTAAAAAATATTTTTAACTCTCCCAATTACAATAACTATTACATATTATATTTTTGCCGAAGATAATAAAAAATAGATCTTAGAGATAATACAAATCCATAAAAAAAAAATCTAATATGAAAATTATATATAAGATATAAAAGAGAGACAAAAGTGGACAACCAAATTCCCTTCTTACATTTTAGTATATATATATATATATATATATATACTCAAGACCGACGCTTAGATTCAATAAAACTTTTTAACGAAGACAAAACATATATTAATTTAAGTAAATTTTTAGCACAGTGAATATTATATGCCTAGGTTTCTCAGGACCTGAAGGTAAGGATAGCCTCTTTTTAATCAAATTTGTACATACAAACCAAAAAATGCAGCTTAACTCTAATAATAATTATTTAAATAAATACGTTATTTGGCAGTATTGGTAACGGTAATGGGTCACAATCACAAAATATCCAAATCCATCCTCTGCAGAAGCTTGTAAAATTGTATTGAATTAAAGCCATATTCTTTAAAAATGGTAGTGTAAGCCGGCAAAAGTTCACCATCACAGAAACACCAAATGTGCTCTTAGAAGTGTTCGCTGATCGTCCGTAAGAAGCTCTACTTGGCTTCCATGGATAAGCAAACCAATACCAGACAGCTACAAGCAATCCCCAAGGTATGTACCTTTCAGAAATGAGTCTATGTGTCTTTACGATAGTAAGCCTGACCCCAAGAACATACAAAGAACCATCAAACCAAAAATTGTCTATTATAATTTTTAGATCGGAGACTGTAGTGACAAAATCTTTCTGTCTAAGAGACTGTAACGAAATTGGATATAACCAAGTCAAGACCAAGATCACATCAGTAATATGAAAATTCCGATGTGCTTCTAATACTGATCATAGTAGCGATTACTTTTAGTCTTAAGACCAGCCATGATGACCATAGATTAGTGCAGCACACGCCGCTCAGCACCATATGTGATATTGAGATAGATGGTTGACGATTGACTATATTTGTCCAGCAGAATAGGGGAAAAAGATTGTTGAACTCAAATTGAAGATAAATCATACAAGCAGGACAGCATTGATGCAGCCATCATTCTCCGGGTTATTCGTCACTTGAGCATATTTTCCTACATGGTTAACAGTTAAGTACATAAACGACCTGATGGGACTTAAAGTTTAAGTTCATAAGAATTGCAACGCAGAAAGATCAGTTGGCTTTACCCCATACTACTTTTCCTGCTGGTGTAACCAGTCCAAGTTCGCTCACATTTACCTAATATTTCAAAAAAATTACTGAATAATCTAAAATGAAACAGGGATACCAATTAAGAAAAACACAGAATCTTGACAAAATGGCAAGCAAGAAAACTACCCATTCAAATGGAATCATGGAGAGATATCACGGACACAGCAAAGCATGTAAACAGCTTACCTCAATGATTGTCCCCTTTGTAACGACACCCAAAGAAGTGTACATCTGACCATTAGGATTTTTCTTAATTCCAATTATTTCCAGGTTAAACGTGCATTTCAGTTCCGGGTGGGTCACATGCGCTTTCGTAAACCGCAAGCCCATTGGTCGAATGAAACGTTCATACTTTGGCGGTTTTCTTGTAAATCCAGGACCAACGAATGTGGCCTTAGTGACCATTCTCTTCCATTGCTTGCCTGCAGAACAAAACAATCAAGGATGACAAAATAATTCTAGGACAGATTCTGCTAAACTTTATGAATTTGCATTGCAATTATGGAATTACTTAATAACTACTTGTCCTGTAATCACAATTCCATGTAACTGTAGCCATCTAAAAGAACATCATATGGAGGATCAACTTGTTACGACTGAATAAATCCGTGGATATTCTTGGTATACAAGGCATGAGCCACACTGAGCTTATGTAAAGTATTTATTCCAAAGATCAATAGTGTTAATTATAGTAAAACATAAAATGCAAGGATACTCACTTTTCCGTTTCCCAGATCGAACGACTCGGAACATCTCATCTTCAGCCACAGGTCTGACCTGTAAAAAATTGCAAATTTATTAATACTTCAGAGTATTAGATAAAATTCGGAAAATGGAACAAGAGAAAAATAGGCTTCGAAAATGGAAAACAAGTGTATAAGCTAAAAGTAGTACGGTCACCTTTGGCAAGGGAACATCCCATTTTCCAGCCTTTTCCTTTCGCTTCTGCTTAATTGTATTACTAAGCACCTATACATGCAGTTCAATGAACATTAACAATGTAAACAAGGTTAATTAAAAGATAACATAACATAGAGTAAAATTAGAGTAACATAAAAGAACCCACTTTTGCACGAGTTGTTGTGTCACGGTCAAGAAGATATGCAGGGATAGCGCCATCATGAACCTTATCATCTACCTTGCGCCTAGTTGATGACTCGTCATGCATAGCAAGGCTGCACATAATGCAAAGCGAGTAAAGAATGTTCTAGAATACACATTGCAATCCAACAATAGGGTATTAGCATTCAAGTTACAGTAAGAGACATTGATCGCTAATTACAATACATCTGAGCTTTGCTTATCGTCCTTCGAAACATTAGCTAAACATAATATTCATTAAACACCATTTCAATTGAAGGCAATAAACACATTGTTCAAACCAAATCCATACAGAATGGAGTGTAAAAAAATTCATCAGCAGCAACAAAAGAAATGTCCACATACCAAATCCTATAAGCACCGAGTGAAATGATCGTAAAATGAATTCATCCAAGAACATTTTGAATGGTTAGAACTTTTAAAATCAGATAAAAGCAACCTATACACAAGACGCAGATACGTTATACAATGTGCATAGAGTTGAAAGAAAAATGATAACTATCATATAAACAGTTGATACTCCTCACCATTTAGCACTAAATGAGGTGGTTACAACAATTCATTTGCAGCTTAACTATCCTAGCCAAGGGTTTAGCAAGTCGCATAAAATGCAAATGAAAGATAACTAATTATGTAAATCACCAACTTACGTCTTCTTCATCAAGGCTTTCTCCGCATACCGCTTCTTTGCGAACATCTTACCCTTAATGCCCAAAGCCTGTTCCAAAAAAAAACCAAAAAAACAAAAAAACAAAAAAAAAAACAAAACAAACATCCCAAATCAAATTCCCAACATCCCAAGATCCACAAATTTTTACAAATCAAATAATCACCCACCTTTTGCGCGAAAGCAGATCGTTTGTGGACCTCCCGAGCCTCCTTCTTGCGCTTGCGCTCGAAATGATCCAAGCGGTATCCATGGCGCTTGCGGTGAAGCTCGATGTAATCTCCTTGCGGCTAAATAAAATTCACAATAGAAAATCAAAACTTGACTGGAAATTGAGTCGATAGAATACAATAAACATCAAAATGCATCGATAAAATAGGTCAAATTCAAACGAATTAGATGCAGTTTACCATAGTGATCGAGTTTGGGGGCACCGGCGACGAAATCCTAGGTCGCTCAAAGTGTGAGGTTTTGCGCGGGGTATAGAAGAAAGGACCATTACAATGGGCCGGGATGTCTCATTAATCGTTGGCATGGGCCCTGATGTAGAATCGTTTAGTAACGAGCTATTTACCATATATATACGATTTATTAGTGTTTAGTAACGAGCTATTTTAACCCGGAACCAGGTGAGCTATTATGTATCCATCTCCTCATCTCTCCTTTCATACGGTGGTGTAAAGATATGGACCGTTAGAAATAGCAATACTTAGAATTTAAAAAAGAAATTTTGAGGACAACTAAAAAAGATGTTTTGTGTTAAGTAAGATACTAAAAAGAGATATTCTTTAATACTCGCTACAAAGTCATTTCAATTCTTCGAAGAAATTGTAAAGTCATATTTTAATGATAAAGTAAACTTCTTTGCCATAGAAATAGCTACAAGTAGTTTTGCAGTACTAAAATTCAGTTTCCTTAATAAAGAAGGGCCGTTAGTGGGCATCAGCCCGTTATATCCCCCCAATCTTTGTACTTCTCGATATCGTAGCCGGCGCCGCCACCATCTCCGCCGCGGTGTTGTGCTTTGTCTACTATAAGAATGGCGCTCAGGAAGGCGCTGGGTTGGTCGGAAGGAGAGTTGATGCGGTCGGACGCAAAGCCGTGCTCGCGTCTGACTCGCCACACCGCCGGAATCTTCTCTGTCGGCGGCGCCCTCGCTTTCTGGGTCCTATGCCGTCTTCACTACGGTACACTTTACTTACCTTTTTAATGTATTCACCGACATGGCTGTAGGTCGCTCCTGGGGTCACTTCTAGATGTACTAACCGCGGGATGGGTGAGATTCACCCTCTCGGGATGAGTGTTTAAGGAGATTGATGGTGGTATGGAGGATTAGTGACATCGTATTTATTAAAGGAAACTATTATCTTTGTGTTTCTTGTTGTTTAATACTTCATAAACGACGTGTTAATTAATAAGCTAATTATGAATTTTCGATATTTAGTTGTTGGATGTGGGTGTTTCATCACTGTGATGTCAAGTTGATCAGAAGATAGCATTGGTAATATTAGTACGCTCATTCTGTGATGCTAATTTCTTATATGATGCATAACATGTTCATATTTAGCTGCTTCCCACCATAGCTATGGGGATCAGTGCATTGCGGGGCCTCTGGATGCTTGCATGATAATGAATGAGTGAGATTAGAGTGGGCGGTAAACATGATGATAATGTGGCGTTCTCCAGCATGTGTTAATTTTCAGAATGTTTCGATCATACATAGGTTTTGTTTTTCATTTTGAGGGGTAGATCACGTATTCTGGCAGTTATATGTTCTACGCCATTCATTTTTTCTAATTTCAGGAAGGTCCTATGTATGATTGAAAAATTATGATTCTTGATTTTTGGCATTTTAAGGTTTTTTAGGTCATAGATCAAGATGAAGAGAGCCGGTCGTGCATTTAGAAGGCTGAACTTCGAACATGACCGTATATTTTTCACCTATATATATACGCGCGCACACACTCACACTCTCCAGTCACATTTTGTTGGATCTTTCCTAAACGATTTTTGAATGGTAAACATTTGCCTTCTCGCTGTCCTTTTGATTTGCCTATTACTCGCTCCTGCTTTCATGCCATTGAATTGAAGAAATTTGTCTTCAATACAGTATGCTTTTGATATTTTAATTTCCATCTTGGATACAATAACGTTATAAAATATTATTATAAGCCATTGCGATACATTTGGCGTATTGCCTCCAGGAGGATTAACCTAAACTGATGTGTATACATGGATCATATACATATTGTCATGGTCTTCTGAACATCTGCTGTGCTGAAACAATCAATTTATTATCTGGTGGTTAGGCATAAAATCATATCATACAAGCCGTTGTTCTGTTTATGGAATATAGTGAATATTGAGTTATATTCTTCTTGTTACTCTGTGTCTATTAAACTTTACCACTGGAGCATTTGATATTTGTGTTAGTCTAGTGAGGCTCCCCATGTTTGTAGCAAAGTGAGTATATTTCACTTTTGTGAGGAAAGGATTCCATTGATTCACCTTTCAGCGTATTGTGTTTCTGTTGATCGTAGTTATCATGTGCAGGTCCAAGAATAACAACTCCTAGAAGTCTCCGTTGGGCTGCTTGTGGAGCTGTTTCAGTGAGCTCAACTTCTGCAATGCTCGTTCGTCTATTTAGTCCAGAATGTGAACCGCAGAATATTGAAGCCTATGACAATGCCAAATCAAATTACCGATATTATTAACCTCAAAGATTTTTTTTTATCTGATATTGTTCTGCACCGATCACAAACATATTGTTATCGAAACAACTGTATTGATTTTGGTGTAAACTCTTGATGTATAATGATATTACCACAACATTTGTAATATATCCATGTCTCTGAGTTCTTTGTCTTTATATTATGTATAGCTGTTTCTCTCTGATTTTCTGTAGTTATTATTACTTATTCCGCAGAGTTGCTATTTACTTCACCCAAGTGCTAAAGCTCCCAGAATTTCTCCCAAATATCATAGCTAAATTGAACTAATATCTGCTCGCAAGCTAATGGAATAATGTTGAAAGTGAACTTGAATGTTGAAAGTTAAGAGAAATTTGGGCTGCTCTGGCTTTACTGTACATGATGTCTGCTAATCAAGAGACGATTATTCCCCTTGCATAAATTTCAGAACATTTCTAACCAATATAGCAGCAATGTGTTATGAAATCAAGAGAGACTTATTAACCTGCATTTTCCTATTCAACAAAGTTGGTATCTTATAAATACAAGAAAAAAAAGAAAAAAGGAAAAGAGGGCAAAAAAAGTTATACTAATTCAATCATCGAACAAAATACTCCTGGCACAACGTATTGACATGATGCTATTCGAGCAGCAGATCTGAACGTATTGACAATCATGCTATTCGAGCAGCTGAATCTGGCTCTGCTAAGGTAAGAAGCGGATATGATGGATCACAACGCGACCAGACAAGTCTATTTGAAGAAATCTCCGGATAACAAACCGATTGTCCTTCTGGGACTTCTTGAAGAAGCTCACAAGTTTCTGGGGAGACCTGGTTGGAGTAACCTTGAATGAAGGAGCACTTCCATGGAGCTTCTAATGCCGATTCTACATGCAAGGTTATATTTGACAAGCAAAGATCACTGAAATTGTCCCCTCGAATTCCTTCTAGAAGCCCTGCATGGCCGATACCCACCCCGAGAACATCCTTGATCGTGATTTTCTCAATAACAGGAAGCGCACTGGGGTCGTAATTCTCATCTGGATGATCACCGTAGTTTCCTTGGATTCTGATTGCTATTTCCACGTTTTCCATTACGACGTCGTATATGAATACATTGAAAATGTAGCCACCGCGTCCAGGAGATGTTTTGATTCTGATGCCGTGCATAGAATCATAGAGTTGAATGTGCTCAGCGTGGACTTGTGCGATTCCGCCCGACATTTCGCTCCCTAAGGCAATCCCTGCACCGGCTTTTGTTCCCGCAGTTACGTGAACAATGCTGATGTTAGAACTCGGGCGGCCGTACAAGATCCCATATTCGTCCCACCCACTCTTTATCGCGATTGCATCCCCACCGGTGCTAATGTAGCAGCCTTTGATGCATACGTTGGTAGAGGAGTCTATACAAAAAATAATAATAAATAAAATAAGAAAAAAAAATAAAGCTTCTAAAAATACATCATCTCGAGTTCACGAACGGCCAAAGTACACCACGACCAGTTTGGTTTATCATGTACAGATTTTAGCTATTAGCATTACTATGAATTGCATTAAAATATGGCTTATCAATTTCTACATTAGATAGAATGAGAGAAAGAAAAGAACATAGGAAAAGAAATGCATATCCGGAACGTAAGGAGGGTGTAGCATACCTGGGTCTATCCCGTCAGTATTTGGAGACAAGGACGGGGCAAGGATGGTGACATTCTGGATTAAAACTTGGCTGTTCATTCAGCAAAAACAGTCTCAAGTCTCTCTAAACAAATTAAACTCAACTCAAGTCAATAGTAGAGTAACAAGAGAAGAGTTGTTATAAGAGCGATATTAGAGCTCCCTAGATGTCTCACAAAAATAAATCTAAGTTCAATTTTAAGTTTTTAACGCCAAAAAGTTTTTTTTTTTTTTTTTTGGTTATTTCACAACACGTAGTATTTGGGAGTTGAATTTTGCTACCATTAAGTTAGGGAGGACAAACCTGCAGTAAACAGGATGGATAGTCCAGTATGGGGAGTTTAGAAAAGTTAGATTAGTGATGATCACCCCGGTCGAGTACATTAGCTCTACTAGATGTGGGCGAGTGTAGTCCAAGCTTCCGTTATTATACCAGTTCCACCAGATACTGCCCTGCCCATCGATAGTACCATTACCACCTAAAAGAATGTAAATTAGCATATAAGAAGGAAAAAAAAAAATCTTCTGACTGCGGCTAAAGCTCCCAAATTTCTTACAAAATTCAACTCAAATATCTCTTGACTACTTTGATGTAAGTTTTACCTGTTATTACAATATCTGTCAAATTGTAACCATGGATGAGACTTTGGTGCCTGCCACCGGGTAACTCCCTTCCTCGCCCATAGGAAGGCAGTGGATCGATTATCGGCCAATCAGAGGAATCCTATAATCCATCATAATAATTATAGAATCTTGAAATATGTAATACTTATGCCATATTGCTTGAGTAAATGAAAGTGTATAAATAAGGAAAAAAAGCCATGTACAAGTGGATAACTAGAGAAATCATATTCGAATCCAAGAAATAGTGTGACAATGAAGTTTTTGAAAACCATTAACATCGAAATATAGGATATGACATTTTCCTAACAGTAAACGACTCCCTACAAATAGTTCTTCCCTTTCATTAATTTCCTGTTATGATAGAAAATGCTATTTATCAAGGTTGTTTAGGCCATGATTTGAATCAAGGCAGACAGGACAACTAGATATCGGTGGTGCTGGATAACTCTCAGGACAAAACACGACAGACATCCCAAGTCTTCTGATAACATAGTTTTCGAAGGGAATATAAATTTGTAAAACTAGTTCATACAAATCGAAGACACTCACCATGGATCCAATAATTACAGCATCCTTGTCTAGTGACAAAGTTAGGTGGCTAATGAGACTAAAACTCCCAGTCAACCACCTCCCGGCCGGCACAAAGAGTTGAGCACCACCTTTATCGGCGAAAGAATGGAGATAGAATATTGCATTTTGAAATGCCTTGGTGTTCAGAGTGACACCATCACCAACAGCACCAAATTCTGTTATAGAGACACTATGTGGCCTTGTTAGTCTCGATCTTGTCGGCTTACAGTTGAAGTGATCTCCAGCTGCCCACTGAGTCTTGGAGATGGCTGAAAGTACTAAAATAATTTCCAGGAACTGCAAACATGAAGTGAAATTTTACTTAGCTCACAAATTTATCTAAGCAGCGCAGCAGTGTGAGTACTAAAATTGCTTCCGGAACTTTGGCAACATATGAACTTCCAATTAATTGTTAGTGCTTAGATCCTAGGCATAATTCACTCGTAGGGAAAGAACAGGAAATTGATAAAATACCATTACAAGAAGCACATATCAATGCAAGTATAAAAATTGCATCCAACATCTCGGAAATATAAACTTCTAAATACTTGCTAATGCTTAGAATGAAGTAGTGGGACTAGCAAGGTTCAGTTGATCTTTGAAGTTTAAAGAGCTCATGCCTCATGGTGCACATGAGATTCACATGGTTAACTCTCAAAACCTAAAAATATAAACAATCTTTCCAAATGCTGATCATTAGTTGCTTATTAACAACTAAATGAACGATACTTTATGAGAAGTTGAACGTAAAGATCTTAAACACTTGTGTGGGGAAATTTTCAAAACCTAAGCAAGATCCAGAGCCTTTAATTCACATGCATCAATGGCATTATTAAGCTGTTTGATCCAAAATATATGCATAAACTGAGATCAAGGATGAAGAAAACATCAAAAATAAATCTTCAACGTAAATCATCCAACTGAAGCACAAAAATTCCATTCAGAGAAAATAGAAACTCAGTTACAGTTCCTGAAAAAAAAAAAAACGCCGACTGTTGTTTCCACCATCTTACAAAAGCCCAGAACTAGAAAACAAAGACTGACTATTAGGTAACAGAGGCAACCATAATAACTAGAATAGTAGACAAGAATTACAAAGCAAATCCCATTTTAAAAGGGATTTCACTTTTACCATTTCTTCTTTTTTTGTTAAACAAAACTATTTTTCTTCCAAATTTTTTAAAATTTCTTGCATACGTCACTTACAGTAGCAAAGGAAAAGGAAGTCACTTTCTACCAGATCCCACATTATTCTTACGAAAATTTACAAAAAAAAATCCATACTACAAAAGGAATTAGATAAAAGAGAATAAAAGACAAAGAATGAGAAGAAAAGAGGGACAGAAATTTACCCAAATTGATGATCTACTCGTCATAGTCACCAAAGATCTAACCTCCTTTTTCTCCGAGTGACGATCGCAAGCTCCTCAGCCTTGTCGAAGCCTCAACAATCAACCAAATCAGAGCTTGAGTATGAAAAATAAGAAGAACAAGCCCTCCAAATCATAAGAATCTTGCGGCCAATGAGCAAATCCTGCAGCACCATAAACAACAAAAAAACTGGTCCTTGAGCAACAAAGCAAAGTGTACGACAGGCTTTTGTCCTTTTCCAAACAACTCCCCTAAACCGCACTGTTCAACTTCAAATAATAAACATGAAAAGATATTTAGAATAAAAAAACAAGTAAAGCTGTTGGTGAACTTGTTCATACATGTCACAAAGCTTTGTACATTGTATCCCTCTTTCTGCATTCTTCAACCTTTCCGTAGTTTTATAGTTCATATGGTATTGTATATTTGTATGTTGTAGGAGAGAGAGAGAGAGAGAGAGAGAGAGTTAAATAGGGAAATGTGTAGAATGGAGAGGGGGGGGGGGGGGGGGGGAAGACAGAGTGTCTGGGAGGTGAAGGAAGTGGTGGTGGGCTGCTGTACTGCTGGTGTGTAAAAGGAAAGCAATAAACAGAAGAGAAGTGTAACAGTTCCAGGATTTCTGAAAACGACCCATCGGATTCCGACCTATTAACTACATTATAAAAACTAATATTATTATTATCATTTAACTACATCACTATCCTGCTTAATGCACGTCATTAAATATAAAATGAAAATAATAAAACTAATGTTTATTTTCTAATTGTAAATATATAAGTAAATGGGACAAAAGCAAAAGATGTAATTGTTGGCTTGCTATTACGAAATTAGACAAAACCGCCGGCTTGGAAGTATGTGAAGATTTCTTAAAATACTAATTGATGGTGATGACATGAGCCATTATTTGTTGGGAGAATTGCGTTTCAGCCCCCGTTTTCCAAAATTGACGTTTCAGCCCCCCGAAACGCGTTTCCCCGCCGACGTGGCGGCGCGCGCGTGCCGCCACGTGGCGTTTCGGGGGGCTGAAACGCGCGACCCCAAAATTAGGGGGGCTGAAACGCAATTCTCCTTTATTTGTTTGGTTGATGAATTTAAAAAAAAAAAAACAAGCTAGGCTTTTTTATTACTTTTTTTTAAGAGATTCTGAGCTATAAATAAAAGACACCTAGGAGTGATCGAAGACTAGGATTTATTTGCTTGGAATAGCACCCTCCTTCGCACCGGTCGGAAATTCTTTGTCTCCACGCTATATTTTTATTTTATTTTAATATTTAAAATAAATATTTATGTGTATTTTTAAAAAAAAAATCAACATAAAAATATACATCTATGATATTTATAATTTTCATATTGAATAATTTTTAAAAATACTTTAAATAAATTTTCTAATACATTAACATTTTAACATCTTAACGGACAGAAATCCTCCGCATCATTTTCTGTTAACAAAATATGGATAGAACAATGGAAAGAGACTCTGGTGACGTTTGGTTGGTAAGTTAGAATCGGATTGGGCATCAAAATCGAAATGCAGTGGAATCAGAATAGAACTGACAAAAAATTATATAACATTTGATATATTATAAAATTGGAATCAAATCACAATTGTTATGTTCCTTATATAAAATTAAGGAATACGAAAAATATTTTAATTAATAAATAATATACTAATTATTTTTTATTATAACAAAATTAATCATATTAGCAAAAATTGCAATCATTACATACTACCATGAAATAAAGTATTGTATTAATTTTTTTTTAAAAATATTTACATACGTGCTTTGGATTAATTTTGTAAGTTTTTTAAAGATCGTAAGTTTATTTGTCAAAGTTTTGCAAAGCAGCATTTTTTTACAGAGCCCTTTATTCAATTCTCAAGCATAATACATTCTTATATGGAATCAAATAGTGACAGCAATCTGGCAATCGAGCTTGTAAACGTAGTAGGGAGGGAGATGATGATGGTATTTATTATTATTAACTTTTAAGCTACTCCTATAATAATTAGAATTGATAATATTCTTATTCATAATTCATGTTCATAGGCTGGCAGAGTGATATGGTTCAGCTGATTGCAATGATTCTCCTTTCCAACAGCATCATGCCATTTTTCACTGTTATGTCCGAGGGCTTTGATATGTTACATTGTTAGATCAGATCCTTTTGTCACAAACTGAGGAAACACACTGCACTCTCTTTCTTTTCTTTTTCTCTTTTTCTATATATATATATATATATATATATATATATATATATATATATATATATATATATATATATATTGTATGGGTTGAAATTATAAGTCTTTTGAAGATTTATTTGATGAATGATTTATATAGATGTGCTGAATAAGCCACTTAGGGCTTATGTTATACTAACTCAACCAGAGTTTGACTGAACATTGGAACATGAACAGCAAATTATTGTGATCTCTCTCTCTCTCTCTCTCTCTCTCTCTCTCTATATATATTATTATATATATATATATATATATATATATAGGCTATTCTCAGCTCGACCTAAAGAATAGCCCTCCGTAAGGTGAGTCGTGAACCGTTGGACCTAGCATCTCGATCACGATTAACGGTCCAGATTGTATCTTTCAAGATATGATCTGGATCGTTGATCAAGATATAATCTGGACCGTTGATCATGATCGAGATGCTCGATCAAACGGTTTATGATTAATCTTACGGAGAGCTATTCTCAGATCGTGTTGAAAATAGTATATATATATAAACATACTCGAGGCATGGCCCCATACCGTCACTCCGTCTTCACCTATTTATTATCCTAAGACAATGAACGCACCCATCCTTACTATCCATACAAAAATAATGACTACCGACAATGCTCCTCTTATTATTGCAGAAGATTGCAAGTATTTTCTTCTAATTATGACTGTCGAGTTTGATTTATTTTATTATAGCAGAAATTATAAGTATTTTTTTTATTTTTTTGTGACTGACGAGTTAGATTTCTCTTATTATTGCAAAAGATTGTAAGTATTCTTTATTAAATGAAAATAGAAGGAACTTTAGTTAGTTATTCTTGTATGAAAAGGAAGCTCGAGATTTATAATGGAGGAGTGGACAGCACAATGTGAACAAACAAAAAGACTTAGAAAGCCAAAAAAAAAAAAAAAAAAAAAGGGAGTATGAAGTAGCATGACAAAGCTATGGGATCCAATGCCAATGCCAATGCCAATCAACGGTTCAGCCATAGCTCCAAAAGAAGCATATTTAGCCCGCGTTCATAGTTCGAGCTGCCGTGAATGTAAATGTGGCATCACGTATTCTATTTCTCACAACTTCAAACAATTTTATGTACGTAGTATTTTGTGAAACGCCGTGAATGTAAATATTATAATCCAATTATTCTTCTGGGCTTAGTCAGATCCGTCTTAACAGATAGAATAGCTGATTGTGGTCAGCACATTTAACTTCAAGAGTAACTATTTCTTCGTCTGAGAAAAAAAAGTTTAAATAAATATTAATATATGACATAATAATAACTGATGAAAATCCAAGAAGGTTAGAGAAGAGTGGGGGGGAAAAGGAACAGAATGATCAATGCACAGTGAATCTGTGATCTTTGTAAACCCTTTTTTGGCACTTTACAGATATGGTTCTCCTTTATTGATTCACAAGGAGGAACTCTCTCAACAAAAATGATTTCTTGTTGGGACATTTGTTTTTTTTTTTTTTTATGACTTTCATAATTTGAAATTACATTTTGTACACCCCCTTATTCAAAATAACAGTTTTAGTTCTCCTTTATCCTATAAAATGATAAAATTATCTCTACTACATATCCTAAAAGATGATGACAGTTAATTTTATCATAACAGTTTCGTCATTTCAAATTTTTAAGTAGACATAAAAATATTATTTTAAATTAAAAATATATTTTTCTAATTTTGGATTATCGAAAGGTATATTCTTTTTCTAACATATTGGAGTAACGTAGCACATTTGTATTTTATAAAATTGATTTTGCTAAAACTTTATTACAAAACCACCCCATTAACTCTCCTTTTATAAGCCCAAACCATACTTTTATGTTGTTTAATTCGAAAGCTCTAAATAGCTAGAAAAAGGCCTGATTTAGTAAATTTGGATGGGAAGTTGGTCTAACCACCATTTGCTTCTTCAATATTTCGAAAGGGGAAAAAGAAAATAACATATTTAAAAAGAACTGTGCCAGTCGTCTGGCCCAAGAAGGCTAAACTCACTTTATATACCCGACTTTATCTTTTTGGTTTTTTTTTTTTTTTTTTTTTTTTTTTCTTACAAGATATTGAGACCAAACCAACTAAATCGATTCCTGTTTTACTGACATCAACAGTAAGAAACTGATGTGAGAGAAGAATGCTGATTTGGTATAACTTTTTTTAAAATAAGATTGATATGTCAAAGCTCTTTTTAAAAACTATAAACACTAGACTCCCCACTAATAAAAAAGGATGACTTTTCAGCTACCTCTAATTTTCTTGACTTTTAGAGATGATATTCGTAGTATCACTAATGCATAGTCCTACAAGTTCTTGACAAGAGTAATGAACAGAGCACTCTACATCCATATATTTTATCGATAATAAGGAATCGACTCAAATATACATCAACAATTCATTTTTTTTTTTAAATCATAAAACCTTTGCAACTTGCATCTATAAAACAAATCTGCTATCTTAACGAAAGAGCATACCCGGTACCACAAAAACTCCGGCGCATGTAGATAGATACAAACTCCAGAAAGTAGAAGGCCAATTTCTTGTCTACACCATTGCACCCTGGTTTGCTTTTGTAGGAGATAACTGCCATACTTCGAATACACAACTTTTATCTTCGTTAGGCTTGAACTTTTATCATTCCACAAGGTCCTCTCGTGTCATCTTAAACCAAGTTGATAAATAATGCTTCCCTATCTAATCTATCCGCGCAACCATGGCAGCTGAAGAGGATTCCCGACTTGAATAATAACCAAGAAAATAAATAAACATCTGATTTATGATAAAGGGATATCTAAGCATTACAAGCAGTTTGTCTAAGCACTCTCTAAACTACAATCCCAAACAGAGGCTTGCATAATATGATATTTGTCGGCAAATGATAACTTTAGCAATTCCATATTAATTCTGATACAAAGAGAGTTTGCATACACAACAAAATCATGTGATTTATGTTGTACTATGATGCTGCTCTCAAGTGAAGTGCAACCAAGGAAGCATAGGCTCCATCCTTGATATTTATCAACTTGTCGTGCTTTCCTTTCTCTATGATTGCTCCATTACGTACCACCGCTATTATATCCGCATGCTTTATCGTGGACAAACGATGCGCCACAACCACAGTAGTCCGATTAACCATTATTTGATCCAGCGCGTCTTGTACGATTCGTTCGGACTCAGCGTCCAGTGCACTAGTTGCCTCATCAAGTAGCAGAATCTTTGGATCCTTCAAAATGGCACGAGCGATAGCTATTCGTTGTTTTTGTCCGCCTGATAGTTGGATGCCTCGCTCCCCAACGATTGTTTCATATCCCTGCAGTTTTTTTTTATATCCACTCATAGTCAATATCTTTTTCATGAAAACCACGCTCCTAATATAATAGTAGCTGACGATAGACATACAATTTAATAATATTGAAAAGCTATTAATATAACTTTCAACCTTTAAAAACCCCTATTTCAGAAATTTTTTGAACATAGCGATGTTGTTATTACCTGCTGCAATCCACATATGAACTTGTGAGCATTTGCCAATTGCGCGGCTGCTACAATCTCTCCTTCGGTAGCGTTTCCTTCCTTTCCGTAAGCAATATTTACTCGAATAGTATCATTGAACAAAATGGGTTCCTGGCTCACCAAGCCCATTTGTTGTCTTAACCATCTGAGCTTAAACTTATGCAGCTCAATTCCGTCCAGAAGTATTTGACCTGCATCGGGATCATAAAACCTTTGCAACAACGAAATTACTGTAGATTTGCCGCTCCCGCTCTCTCCGACCAATGCCACAGTCTAGGACAAAATCAATAGATTGTGCATCAAAGTTAATTTCTACGGTATTAATATGGATAATGAGATTGCATATAAAGAAGTTATGATACCTTTCCAGATTGAACAGCCAGTGTGAAGTCTTGGAAGATTTGTATGTCTGGCCTAGCAGGATAATGAAAGCTTACATGTCGGAACTCAATATTGCCCATTACTGTCTCTAAGGTCATCCCAGAATCATCACTCGGGTCTATCCTAGATTTTTTATCGAGGATAGCAAATATTGAAGCTGTAGCAGAACTGGCTTTGGATGAATCTGGCGCTAGGGAGCTAGACTGAGAAATTCCAACAGCAGCCATTGCAAGAGCAAAGATAACCTAAGCAAGTATGATATTTTTTGTAAGCACCTAATATGCAGCCATGCCAAGAGCAAACAACACTTAATAAGTATGCCATTTTTGTAGAGCTCTTAATAACAAAAAACGTTGGCAATTCTATATATCAAGTTAATTACATTAAAATAAGGATTCAGTTGAACTACCTAAAATAATCAATATTTCAATTTTCTCTTTAAAATTAGCTAAAGCGTTTTCGTTCGAAGTTTTTTTGGTAGCTTACTGGGCTAAGATGCTTGAGACATGAGATGCTAAATTACAAATAAAAAGAACTTAAATATGACATCCTATCCAATTCAACTTGCTTGAACGAAACCCAGGTGTGCCTCCATGCGCCCCGTGCACCAGTTGGGGTTCTCCCCATCCGGTGCCGCGGTAGGGGTTTGAAATGCAGGTATGCCTCCATGCGCCCTAGTATGGAAACAAGCTTTGGCATGCATGCAAGGCATGCGTACGTTCACGCCCCGCGGGGCGCCTGGTAGAAACCACACCTAAGCCTAACAGCACTGGTCGGAGTGGCTTCACGCTGTCCGCTCTTTTTTCAGCTTGCTTAAAGGAAATAAAACCAATTACGCAATATTGTCTAACCCAGTCGAGGAATCTTGTTAATTCAGGATATTTTGGGTAAAACATTTGTATCATCTAGCCTTTCGAATAAATTTTCTTTTAAGGATATTTTGAGTGACAGCTACTTATTTTCATGCGTACATTCCAACAACATGGCAATACCATTTGTCAGTTTCAGATGATTTGATGTATACATACCCGAAAAACATTTCCGAACGTAGTCTTTTCATCTTCAACAAGACGAGCCCCCGCATAGAAACTGAGTGCAAAAACACAAAACAAGAAGAAAAACGAGACCCCGAAACCAACACCACTGATTATCCCTTGCTTTATTCCTTTTTGCATTGGACCTTCACATTTTTGCTTGTAAAGTTCCATCACCTTGTCTTCTGCCGAACATGAAGCCACCGTTCTTATACTCCCTACTGCATCATTTGCAATTTGGCTTGCTTCCTCATACATCATCTGCCATATCCGCATTTTCATTATAAAAAGGAATTCATAGCATCAAGTAAACCATGATCATATGAAGAAAAAGACTAGATAATTTATGGGAACTGTATAAAAATAAAGAAATAGAAGTTACTATAGAATGCAACTTTAGTTTCCTTAAAGTTCTCTCAAGTCCGGCATGAAAAGTTCACTTACTATCGAAGTCCGTAACAGAGTGGCACTTCACTCTTTAACATCTTGTCGTAGGATATAGCTTCTATCACATGCCAGTCTTTCATTAGCTGATGTACTAACTACAAATTCGCCTAACCAAATGTTATAGATCAAACCTGTACCATTGCTTTCTTAAAAAAGAGGCACACAATAATTACATTCAGTTGAGTTTCATAACCGAACCTTTGCATCTGTACTGAATCCCTTTATGAATTTTATCTGGGCATATCCACTGAGACCTAGAAGAGGAATCAGAGCCAAGACAATCAGAGATAGTTGCCAATTCGCAACGAAAGCAATCACCAAACCAGCTATTAAACTTGTCGTGTTTTGTACCAGTAATGCAAGCGCATCACCAACCAATCCCCTAACCGTGGCTGCATCTGCTGAAAGCCTTGCCCCAATTGCACCACTTGAGTTCTCATCTTCGTCAAAGTATGCAACTTCCATGTTAACTACTTTCTCAAATGTCATTAACCGAATTCTTCTTATTAGCTTCGCGCCGGCAACTGCAAAGAAATATGTTCTAGCTGGAATAGCTAGCAAAGAAAGCACTGCAAAGAACAAAAATACCAACGACCACTTTCTGGAATCTTTTCTTAATATATCAGGAGGCCGGTAAAATGCATTTATCACGTTTGACAAGAGCAAACCAAATGCAGGCATTATGCATCCGTAAGCAATGGCACCAAAACAACCAAGTACCAACTCCGGGATTTCGGGCTTATTAAGATATGCAAGGCGACGTAGCGGCACCTTCTTTTCTTTTTCAGATTGTTTACCGTCTTCTTGTTGATGTGAAGTGCTTGCTTGGATCTCAACTCCTACAGGTAAACCAAGAGATACAGAGAATGAATGGCTTCTGCTATTGTTTCCCATAGATGATCCTCTACTGAGGGAACGATTGAGGGACATGCGATGGCTTGATTTTCGTCGCTCATCCATTAAACCCTCTGGTTTGTCCTGATCTGCATCTGTATTTACTTCTTGTAAGTGTATAAGTTGGCTATATGCACCATCTGGATCTTTTATTAGCTCAGCATGTGACCCTAGCAAGCAATAGAGCACTAGTTAAGTACCTTCCACTAAAAACAGAGCTATTAGTTGGTTGATTGTTTATAAAAGAACCATATAAGCAAAAGACCGATCTAAAGCAGAACAAAATGAAAGTACATATTTGTTATGCAGGACTCAAATAATAATTCAAAATATCAGTCTATTCATTTGAAGCTTCAAAAATCACTGTTGAATTTCCTTGTCACACATGAATCGTTTCAAGACCACATATATATACAACAAGGACAATGACATAAATACCCTCGCTCTCTTAACACTCCCCCTCAAGTTGGAGCATATATATCAACCGCTCCCAACTTGTTACAAATATAACTCACACGAGGACCTCGGAGAGACTTAGTCATTAAGTCGGCTAATTGATCATTAGACCCCACGAATGAAGTTGATATCTCTTTAGCTTGTATCTTCTCTCTAATAAAATGGCAGTCAATCTCAATATGCTTAGTTCTTTCATGAAAAACGGGATTTGATGCAATATGGAGAGCAGCTTGGTTATCACATATAAGTTTCATAGGTTTAAGCTGCATCAAATTTAACTCCATCAACAAATGCTTCAACCATATCAACTCACATGTAGTTAAAGCCATAGCTCTATACTCAGCCTCTGCACTAGATCGGGCTACTACATTTTGCTTTTTGCTTTTCCAAGATATCAGATTACCTCCAAAGAATATACAATAACCAGACGTGGAACGTCTATCAGAGGGAGAACCAGCCCAAACCCTAGATGCTCTAGATACCATGTTGAATTTCCATGTCACACATGAATCGTTTCAAGACCACATATATATACAACAAGGACAATGACATAAATACCCTCGCTCTCTTAACAATCACCAATTTGAATGTTGTGCATCATAAATAACCCTATTTTTCAGAAAAAGTAAATATAATAAATGGCCTAATAAATGGAAATAAACATATTAAAAAGTACTTTCAAAGAAGTCGTACCTTTTCCAACAATTGAGCCTTGATGTATTACAGCAATAGTGTCAGCATCTCTTACTGTACTTAGTCGATGAGCAACTATGACTGTAGTTCTATTACTCATTATTCTATCGAGCGCCTCTTGCACAATTCGCTCCGACACTGTATCAAGGGCACTTGTGGCTTCATCCAGTAATAGAATGCGTGGATCTTTTAAGATGGCTCTTGCAATTGCAACTCGCTGCTTCTGCCCACCAGATAGTTGAGCACCATGCTCACCGACCATAGTATCAAGACCCTGAAAACATCGCATTCACAAAGTCGCCGCTTAATGAGAAGGTGCCATACGATGGATGTAAGTGAGAATTATGTCAATGAATATTTTACCTGTGGGAGTTTGTCAATGAATTTGGAGGCATTTGCAAGTTCTGCTGCTTTTCTAATTTCTTCGATTGTGGCGTTTTCTTTGCCATAGGCTATGTTGTCCCCTATGCTAGAACCAAACAGAACAGGCTCTTGACTTACTAAACCAATTTTTCCTCTTATCCATCTAAGCTGGAGCTCCTTAAGATTTATACCATCTATAAGAACTTCGCCTGCTTGTGGATCATAAAATCTTTCTATCAGGCTGACTACAGTAGATTTTCCACTTCCACTCTGACCGACCAATGCTACAGTTGTTCCACTTTGTATGTAAAAAGAAAAGCCATCAAATATTTGTTCATTCGGTCTTGCTGGGTAGCTGAAATAAACATCCTTGAATTCTATGTCTCCACGAATGTCATCCAACACTTTTCCAGTAGTATCGTAAGCATCTATCTCCGGCTTCCTGTTAATGGTCTCAAACATCTTGTATGCTGCAGCTTGTCCAGCTGCGAAAGCCGTCAAGCACGGAGATGCCTGTCCCAAGGAGCTGGAAAAATGGAATAACAACCATACACAATTGTTAGAATATCTTCAGTTCTAATAACTAAGTGCCTCAAAATGCAGAATATTCAGAAACAACTAATCATATGTCAAAAGACTTACAAGGAACCTACAAGCAGTGCAAATATGGTATTAATAACATCACCTCCCGTATAGCCTTTGTCCAATATTAACTTCCCTCCGTACCATATCCCCAACGCATAACCAGAAAACACAAAGGACATAACCACACCCAGACCTAATCCTGTAGCCAGGCCCTCGTGGAGGCTGGAACTATAAGCACTTCTCAGGGAATGGGCATACTTTCTCACAGATAGCTTTTCCCCAGTAAAAGATGCCACCTGAGTGCAACGGATCATGTTAGAATGATCACCTAAAATATTGGTGAAGAGGTAAAAACAACAATATCGGCAGAACTGACAAATATATGGGTGAAGAGGTACCGAGATAAACAACCAAAAACCATAATACTACATATACGTCTAGAAAGAAATGAAGTTAGAAATTCTCTCTCAAAAAAAAAAAAAAAAAAAAAGAAATGAAGTTAGAAGTGACAAATATACAAATGTACTATTTAGATAATTTACAAGTACGAAATCGCAAATAGCTTGCAAAATTTTAACAACTGTCGTTAGATTTATCAATTGTGGTTATAGAAATTTTGACTTACTGTTCGAATGGCTCCAATTGTCTGCTCAACGACAATTGCTGCTTCCGAGTAAGCTGCTTGTCCTCGAGAAGCCATTTTCGCCAATACCGTGGCCATTACTGCACCGGCAATCACCAGCGGCGGAAGCATAGACATCATAACCAGGGTGAGAAGCCACCCTTTAATAAATGCAACTAGAAAACCACCAATAAATGTTGCTAGCAGCTGAATGAATTTTCCGACCTGTAAACGAAACCAGTAACCTCAGGAAGCAAACTAAATGTTTGAAGTATAGACGCCACGTTATTGAATTTAATGATAACTGAGAAGTACGCTCTGCCTCCGATTATCATGTAGTGCATTTACATGGATTAAAAGTCAATGAAGTATAACTGATCAAAGCTAGCAAGTGATAAAGGAAGCACAAAATATCCAAGCACGATTATCATACAGCATGTGTTAAGTTAATAAAGTAGTAATCATGCCCAAGATCTGATGAAAATAAAATGACCAATGTTAGGGACCTCTAAACACCTCTAAGCAATCAATTTTGTGTACATGATGCACGAAAGAACGCAAAACCATCATTATAACTTATGATAAATGACATGATTTTCAGAATGCAAGAAGAACCATAAGTATGAACTTAATTATTACTATAAATGCAAAACCCAATCTAACCTTTTCTCCAATTGCATCTTGGATTAGAACAGTGTCACCGGACATCCTCCCTACCACTTCTCCCGTATTTGTTTCTTTGTCGAAGAAGGCAATTTCTTGGTGTAGTATGGTTTTCAAGTATAAATTTCTGATTCTCGTGGTCTGCCTTTCTCCCGTAGCCATCCAACAAGCCACCTCTGTCAAAGAAAAATTAAGTTCAAGCTGTTCCAATAAAACTCTTTCCTTTTTTTTTTTCCTTTCTATTGAGAAAAAATCTTTCCAAGTGTAAGCGATATGATTTATATACTTACGAAGAAATGATGCAATTCCAGATCCTATTGCCAGATAAACAAACTTGATTGACACCTAAAACACAAAAAAAAAAAAAAAAAACTAAGCTACAATGATGCACTCAACCATTAGAATGAAACTTTCTGTTTTATGAACTAGGAAAGATAAGATGGCATGCCTTTGAAACTTCATGAACAACACGATGAATATCCGTCGTCTCCCCAAATGCATCCATCAAATTACCGAATAGAACTGTCATGAGAGGCTGTGCCGCCCCGTTTGCTACAGCTCCGACTGCGCCAACAATCATTAGAAAATAATCTTTTGAGTCGGCGAATGCGAATAACTTTTGAAATGGAACCGTGTTCTTCCCCTCTTTCTTTTTGCCATCTTCATTGTCTTTCCTATCAGGGTCTTTATTTGGTTGAGCTTCTGTTGTTAATCTCAAGGACCCAATCGATTCTGTGATGGGAACGTCCTCGCCGTTCGGCTCGCTCACCGATTCAACTTCCATGTTTATTTAGCAACAAAAACAAAATCCCACCTCAAAATCCTCCACAATCAGTACTACGAAGAGTATCTGCACAAAAAAGGAATAACATCAAAGAGAAGGAAATCATAAACTAAGATAGCACAGAAATCAAGCCACATAATAAAACAAAAAGCAAAAAATCTGAAAAAAAAATTCTGAATATGTTACTTTTCACACAAAAATATGATGTTTTCAAGAAAATGAGAAAAAAAAAAGAATGAATTGAATGTAAGCAAAGATGTTCAAACGTATGAGATGTCTAAAGAAGGATTAAAAACAAGGACTGCAAGTGAACTATAACTGACTACAAAAGTGAACTAAAAGTAGAACAACAAAAATCATAATAAAATAGTAGAGATTTTCAGCTTACCAAATTAAAAAGAGAAATTTAGAAATAAAATGAAGCACTGCGGTGTCTTTTTGATACCTCAGATTTTCTCAAAAGAAAAAAAGGACTCATGGTGATTCGTGTACACAAATCAAAGGTCACAATTTCTGAACTGAACAGTCCGAACCCCACAACAAATTAACGAACCCAACAAAAAAAAAGAGATTAAAAAAAGAAGGTTTCAAGTAAAGGATTGGAATAAAAAAAAAACTTTGAATGATTATCAGATTTAGAATGCGATGAATGAGATCAGAAGATGCCCATGACAAGTGAAAAAAGCAGAGAGAGGGTGACGACTACCAACCTTGGTGAAAAGAAAAAAGTCCAACCTCTAAATGCAATCTGAAACAAGTGAGGAGAATGTGTTGATGTATTTATACATAAAATTTGGTTTTTTGTGTTTTGTGGGAGAATAATCAGATCAGCTGTTGCTACGAAGATAGATGGACGTGGGATGGGATTGAGTTGCATGGTGATCAAGGAACATTGTTGCAATTTTTTCTCCTTTTATTTTATTATTTTTTTTAAAAAAAAAGGTTGATTGTTGGGCATTATTATTAATTTTTTGTTATTTGCACAACTAAGCTTGGTAATTTAATTCTTCACAGCCAGACCCCTTATAGTTTGTGAACTTACGATGTAACGTTTATTTTTTAGTCGAAGCAACTCCAGATTTTTTGCTGAAAACTCGTGAAAATCTTTATCTCTGCTTGTATGATAACAGAGGCTCAAATGAACGCTCCTGGACTCGTTGCGACACACCCTATACTGTGAGATATGAACTTATATATATGTTAACCTCCAGAAAGCTTTATTGTGAGATATGAATGAACTATATATATATATATATATATATGTTAACCTCCAGAAAGCTTTATTGTGAGATATGAATGAACTATATATATATATATATATATATATATATATATATGTTAACCTCCAGAAAGCTTTATTGTGAGATATGAATGAACTATATATATATATATATAGAAGTAAGATTTATTACATAGAGGAATCCGATCTTGAACCGACGTCGAACAACATTGTTTGCCACCCGGCTTGAGAAATTTGATGCTGGACTTTAATAGTGAATATTAAGTTATCAGGTGATCTGCAAAATATGTTTCTTTATTTTTGGATCGTAAAAAGTGGCCCAAGTGATTTTAATTGGTCAACATTGTGAAATAAAAGAGTGATTCTTGGGCGTAATGGTTATACCACGTCATTCCGTATAACGGCCTTAAAAAAATATTTAAAAATATTTTTTTGAAAAAAAATTTAACATCAAAGTTGTAAATTTTGACGAGATCTACAACTTTTATTTTTAAATTTTTTTTAAAAAGTTTTTCTAAAAATAAGTTTTGGGGTTTTAAAATTTAATGGATTTGAAACGGATTTAAAAATTATTTAAAAATTCGTTTAATTCGTTAAATTTTAGAATTTCAAAATATCTATTTAAAAATATTTTTTAAAAAAATTTTGAAAATAAAAATTGTAAATCTTATTAAAATCTGTAAATTTTATTTAAAAATTTTTAAAAAATATTTATAAAATTTATATTTTTATTTAAATATTAAAAAAATATATGCCGATGTGATGTGGATATTATATTGTAAAATTTTTCGAAAGGAAATAGAAAAAGTTGCTGGACTTTTTGCGGTTGTCAAAATCGACCGTACCAAACACAGTGAGCAATCTTTTGGGACTTTATCCTCTGTTTCGGTTTGACTTTTCCTATTATTATAGGAAGCCTCGTACCAATTGATTTGCTCAATTAAGTGCACGATTAGATGTTAAAAAAATTAGAATTTACTTTTGTCAAAAAAAAAATATCAAAATTTATTTTTTAATATATACTATTTTTGATAAAAAAAATATAATAATTATATTTTTGGCATACCATTTAATATTTTTTCGAAAAAATTTTAACTGCAAAGTTGTAGATCGCATTAAAATCTATAACGTTATAGTTCAAAATTTTTCCTAAAAATATATAAAAATAAGTTAAATAAATAAACAAAAATTTTATCTAATATTTCGTGATCCGTATTAGCTGACGTAGCGCAATTCTCTCCGCATATTTTCCCGCACTCTGGTGCGTTAGCACCAAGGGAGCCGCCTCCGTAAAAAAAGTCAGATACGGCTGGGCTAGTTTTGATTACGAAATATGTGCCTGACGAATTAGGTGTCGTCATCACGATTTTATGAGTTAATATATACTTCTGTCTAAACTTATATATATATATATATATAATAATAATATTGAATAGAAAAACTCGATTTTTTATTGCTTTGCAATTTTATTTTTTTTAATTTTTATTTAAAAAAAAAAATGTGATGGAGAGCAGCTTATTTTTCCCAAATATGTGGAGATACGTGAATCACACAAAGGTATAGCGCACAGACCAGAGCAAGAGCGTTGAATACATGCATAAGAAACACAAGGACGAGCCAGCAAAACGTATATTTCCGACACGTGGGATTTCTTCAAATGTTTTGAATAATATATTCAAAGATACACATATGTTTTAAAAAAAAAATTAAATATAAAAATTATAGAACAAAAAAAAACAATTTTTCATATTCACATTAATAAAGTGGAAAATCACCTTCCCAAAAATGTCTAATTTAATGAACATAGCCATTGTAAAACTGTATAAAAAGCTAATAGATCAGGGAATTTGATTCGGAGATCTAATTCAGTATATATGTTAAACTTAGAATTTGTTCCATATTTAGAATATAGATCTCTATAATTAATAGGATTATTATTTATAATTAGAGTGAGGAAGAGCAAATAGAAGGATAGAACTCCGGACCACTGAAAGTGGGCTCAAAGAATATTTTATTAAGCATATCTTAGAGAGAGTACTTAGAAGGAGATACCGAGACTCTACGAAGTTCGTTTCTCAAGCCAATTTAAAAATTATTTAACTCATCTCTTATCCTTAGTATGTTTTCTACTGGTAACTAAAACTAAAATTTATGGTTTTATCTCGGAATTATCCCAGAATTTGCATTAAAAATATCATGTATCATGTGTGATTGCTTATAATATTTTATAGCCACTTCTACCGTCGAACACTTAGAAAATTAATTGGGTATAAACTCGTTCAGTTGGTTATCGTGGCTGAGTACTGGAATGGGATCATAACCTGCTCCTCATAAAATATTGGTCAGATATTCGAATTTCAGAAATATCTAATTACGAGAGATTTTATCTTAACACGTATTACTTTTTATCAAGACGTAGAATAAAAATCGAATTCAATGTTCTGAAAAAAAAAAATCAAATAGAAAACAGCTAAAGCATGATTTTGTTGGTAGAGGGGTCAGAAGTAACATTTTAAAAAAAGGAAAATTGCATTTCAGCCCCCCTAATTTTGGGGTCGCGCGATTCAGCCCCCCGAAACGCCACGTGGCGGCACGCGTGCGCCGCCACGTCGGCGGAGAAACGCGTTTCGGGGGACTGAAAAGTCAATTTTGGGAAATAGGGGCCTGAAACGCAATTTTCCCTTTAAAAAATTGAGTCTTGTCGATTTCTTGTCTCAGTCAGAGTGGGATCGTAGCCACCAAGATTAAAAAAATAAAATTATGTGTAAAATATTTAAATAATAATAATTAATT
The DNA here is from genome assembly GCA_002076135.1 of Xerophyta viscosa. Lineage (NCBI taxonomy): Eukaryota > Viridiplantae > Streptophyta > Magnoliopsida > Pandanales > Velloziaceae > Xerophyta > Xerophyta viscosa. The sequence goes on along the minus strand of MJHO01000001.1, from coordinate 11,804,055 downwards.
ATAGGCAAAGTGCACTACATTCCCGGATAACGGAAACATTGCAGATTGCCGCCATGCAGATCTGGAATATTAAATTCCGTAGATTGAAGCGCCAACGTGATTTACGCGGCTGACTTGATCATACTTCTGCCATTTAAACTCCCACGTTTATTGGTGAAGGACATAATATATAATCGACTGTTCATATTTGTGCGGTGATTACGCGGCTGGTTTGATGTTTTCTCACTTTGACCAGATGAGTTTGCTCAGATTATCGAGGCCTTGGTCAATTTTTAATCTGACGTCGATCTCGGCTGATCAATACTGAATACGGAACAAGCTTTGAACAGATTGACAGGATATCGGTTCGATCCGAAGCATCTGCAAGACGTTGCACCAAGTCGGTATAGGTCTGGCGATCCTGAGGCTGGAGCATCGGGTCGATCCGGAGTGTCGATCGGCAATCGAGTTGAGATCGGTTTTGATCTAGTGATCTCGAGATATGCGCATGAACGCGTCGGCGGCGTGTGCACCTCGGTTATATGAGATACTTAGAATGTTTTTTTGCATCTGATGAAAAGTTTTTTCTGCTAACATATGGCACCCAAATTTTTTATACTATATCAGGAATTCTTAGTAATTATAGAATTATTTTATAAACAAATAGTAAATTAACCCTATTCTACTTGATTGGTTATTGCACATAGTTTCGAATTATCTCGATAAACTTTGCGAAAAAATCAGAAAAATTTATCGTTGCGAGCTAATAATATACAAGGAATCAAGCTACAAAGTGAGTTGAATAAGCATCAAGATATGGTTCAAAAAAGAAAAAAAGTGATATTTTAACGGAGCAAGATGTTTTGGATATATTTTGGGAGATTCTTTTTTGGAGTGATTTGGGAGAATCTTGATCTGAGCTTCGACGATCCAATTATTTTGTGCTTATCCTTTCCATGACGTTGTTTCACTGTTTGTTGGCTTTATTATATATATAGAGAGAGAGAGATGGTTGCGAAATAGAATTTTTCATGTTTGTTATTCTTATCCTACTTCCACCAATAACAGCCACATGAATGGGTTTTCCTACGTATCTAAATTTGATGTCCAACGTTCTATTTTTTAATTTGAGAAATTACATATAAGACTCTATCTTCAAATAATTTATAGATCAGCCCCTGATTTTAAATAATTTACAAATTAGTGACTGTCTTAATCTTTGCGTCAGGAGTATTTTGGTTATTATATAAATAATTTTTAAAAAAAATTTGAATATAAAGTTTTTTTTATTATAATCTATAATTTTTATATTCAATTTATTTTTTTTTAAATTACATATCAGTCCACCAAAATTTGCGTCTTGTATTTCAGCCTTCGAAAACGCGTTGTCGCGCTGACGTGGCGGCGCTCACGTCGAACTTTTTCGTATTTTCGGAGGCTGAAACGCACGACTGTTGCTTTAGGTGGGGCTGATATGCAATTATCCTTTTGTCTGGTCTGTTTTTGCTGTGACGGATGAAAGCAAAAAGACGTTGGCATTGCAGCCTCGCTCCTCCTATCATCCATCAGCCATCACTCATCCAAGATCGTGAATTGTATTTATTTGCTAATTTCTTTATTTATTAGCAATTTTCTTTATTTAATTTCACCTTACACATAACCAAACACATAAGTCGAAAGAGACCACTAGATATCAACATCCTTGATCTATGGCTGAGATTCAACGAGCGTAGTCTATGAATAATCTATATAGTTACAAAAGAAGTTTCAACCTCAACTTTCATGTTTTTCCTGCAAGCAACTCTCACCGTTTGGTATATCTGTATACATTGTGATCCCGGGTTACATCACAAGACAACCTCTTTATTATTATGTCTAGCCATTTGAAGGAAATGCTAACCGCACCGCTAGCTCCGTCCACGGAACTGAACCCCGATTACCATGGTTTGGTTTGCCGGTCAGGGGATCCCAATATTAGGAGATTCCAATTGCGTCAATATATATATATATATATATATATATTAGGATGACTCATGCTAATAGTATTTACCGATCCGAGGTACAAGAAAACATCATTCGAGTTATGGGAATGAATTGTTAATCAAGACTAGATTTTTTAGCGAATTGCCGCCCAACGTATCCCCATATAATAATATTTTTCTTTTTACAATACCACAATATTTTACGTCAAAATTGAAAAATGTGCTCTCTCAATGAGTATTATGTCATAGACATTGACTATGTAAGTGATAAAATAAGTGAGCTGAATAAGAATATCAATTTTCTTCATATACAAGTAATCTAGTTCCCCGCTCAGTAGATCGACTAATTTGGACTCGTTCACGATAGATAGCATCTCAAGTAAGACTTTTAGCGATCACTGTTTCGAAATTTTTTTTTTGATATATTACTGTAAATGACTCTGAGCATGCGTGCAACGAATAACATATAAAGGTGCGTAATATATATGGTGCATCGCATAATTTTACTTTCGAGTTGAGCCGAATCAGACCCTACACAAACTGAATAAGATGGGCAAAGCTACAGAGGTACGTAATCTCTGCCATCTCTTAGAAACAGAACATGTAAAAAATTAATAAAAACAAATTAACCCAGTTACTTGAAGATGGCAAATTCGATCTAGATTGAGAGATACATTATTATAAACAACAATATGACTTCCTCAGATAAATACTTGCAAAAGCTTTAAAAAAAAACAAAAAAAAAAAAAAAACGAAACAGAAAAGAGGAATAATAACAAAAAATTGTATGAATCACTGCTGTGTACTCGCTCTTGAGTGGAGTGATACTAAGAAAGCGTAGGCTCCATCCTTCATATTGATCAAGGACTCGTGGTTTCCTTCCTCTATGATAGCTCCGTTTTTAACTACTGCAATCAAATCAGAATGCTTGATTGTGGACAACCGGTGCGCGACCACCAAAGTTGTGCGGTTCACCATCACCTGATCCAATGCATCCTGGACGGTTCTTTCAGACTCCGCGTCAAGTGCACTCGTTGCTTCATCGAGCAGCAGGATCTTAGGATCCTTTACTATGGCTCGGGCAATGGCTATTCGTTGTTTCTGTCCGCCTGATAATTGGATTCCTCGCTCCCCCACAAGCGCGTCGTATCCCTGCAGTTTTAAATTCATCGACAATTAGTTCCTTTTTTTTTCTTTTTTTTTTGAGGAAGACGGCACTGCCGTGTAGCCTCACCTGGCCTTTTGACCAAGGAGGAATCGCGCTCGGACCTATCCGCTCGGGCATCGATCCGGATAATCACACCGCTGCAGCCAAACTAGTGGATAATCGCGCCGCTGCAGCCGAGAATCGAACCTGGTTGCTCAGGAGCCCTCTATGCTCCCCAACCAGGAGCCAAACTCGCGGATAATCAGTTCCTTTTAATGTTATCGAATAAAAATAACTCGTAGTGGTACCTGCTGCAAGCCGGATATGAACTTGTCAGCGTTTGCCAATCGCGCGGCTGCTACAATCTCGGCTTCGGTAGCTTCGCCTTCCTTTCCATATGCGATGTTCGCTCGAATGGTGTCGTTAAACAAAACAGGTTCCTGACTGACCAAACCCATCTGTTGTCTTAACCATCTGAGTCGAAACTTCTGCAGTTCAATTCCATCCAGCAGAACATGACCCGAATCGGGGTCGTAGAATCTCTGTAACAACGATATTGCCGTAGATTTCCCGCTCCCACTCTCTCCAACCAAGGCCACAGTCTGAAACAACACATTCGAACTTACTCTACCAGATTGATTTGTAATGATATTATTACATAACAAAGATTTTAAGTTCATTCATCACCTTCCCAGATTGAATAGCCAGAGTGAAGTCTTGTAAGACTTGTACGTTTGGCCTAGAAGGATAGCAGAAGCATACGTTCCGATACTCGATATCGCCTTTCAATGTGTTCAAAACCAACCCAGAATCGTCACTTGGGTCTATCCTGGATTTTCTATCAAGGATATCAAATATTGAAGCTGCAGCAGAACTGGCTTTGGAGGAATCTGGTGCTAGGGAGCTAGACTGTGAAATCCCAATAGCAGCCATGCCAAGTGCAAAAAATACCTGCGACCAAGTATATATTAAAAAAAGTTAATGCTTAATCAAAATAAAATTTCTAAAGATAATCTAAACACAGACATAAATAGTAATATAAAAGTAATTATATTATATATTATGTAATATATATTTTCTTATATATATATATATATATATATATCACCAACAATTCACATTCCCTTTCAAATAATTTTTATATATGTTATGTGGTATTTATTCTTGCTCTAATAATATGTAGAGAATAAAATTTATTTTTTAATAAAAATAACTACTAATATATACAATTTAAAAATATGAAAAAAATAAAAGATAAAAACTTAAGTTTTTAAATATCAATAGTTATATATATTAATACAAAAGACTAACATTCTGACATCGAACAGGTGCAAAACTAGTATTCCCTATTACTACGCATCAAATGAGATGGTAATTTGCAACTAACAAGAATTTAAATGAGACACTCTGGCCTATTCAACTGCTTTAAAAAATGCTTTAAAAAAAGACTTATAGATTTTTGAGTAACAAAGATTATGTTAACACAGACAAATTTAAAGAATAAGGCAGAATAATATTTTGTTGGTTGGGAGGGTTTAGCTGCACACATACCCGAAAAACCTTTCCGAACGTTGTCTTTCCATCTTCAACAAAACGTGCTCCGATGTAGAAACTTAGTGCATAAAAACAAAACAGGAAGAAAAAGGAGATCCCATAACCAACACCACTGATTATCCCTTGCTTTATTCCCTTTCTCATTGGACCTTCGCATTTCTTCTTGTAAAGCTCCATCACCTTCTCTTCAGCTGAAAATGAGGCCACTGTTCTTATACTCCCTACTGCATCGTTTGCAATCTGGCTTGCTTCCCCATACATCATCTGCATCGTAATATATATCGGTTTATAAACATTAATTTTCTCTTTTCATTTATTATTGCATTGAGTTCAATGAAATAGTGTTCAATTTTTACATGTTATCATTTGTGTTATATCTTTATTATTAGCTAATGTACTGACTACCAACATAATTTCCCCTAATTAAACGAATCACTTCCATATAGTTGTATAAACAAACCTTTGCATCTGTACTGAATCCCTTCATGAATTTAATCTGGGCATATCCGTTGAGACCTAGAAGAGGAATTAAGGCCAAGATTATCAGAGAGAGTTGCCAATTCGCAGCGAAAGCGATCACAAAGGCAGCTATTAAACTTGTCGTGTTCTCTACTATCAAAGCAAGTGCATCACCAACAAGTCCCTTAACAGTAGCTGCATCTGCTGAAAGCCTTGCTCCGATTGCACCGCTTGAATTCTCAGTATGATCAAACCATGCAATCTCCATGTTAACTACCTTCTCAAATGTCATTAACCTAATTCTTCTTATCAGCTTGGCACCAGCCATGCCAAAGAAATATGTTCTAGCAGGAAGTGCTAATAAAGAAACAACTGCAAAAATCAGGTATATCAGTGCCCACATTCTAGAATATTTTCTTAGTTTGTCCGGTGGCTGATAGTATGTGTTTATAGCATTTGATAAGAGCAATCCAAACGCGGGTAGTATGCACCCATTTATAATGGCAGCAAAGGAGCCAAGCGTCAACTCTGGGATTTCTGGCTTATTAAGATATGCGAGGCGGCGTAATGGCACGTTCTTTTCTTTTTGTTTCTTTGTGTCTGGTGGCTTTGATGTGCTTCCTTGGATTTCAACTCCCGCATGCAAACCAAGAGACGTAGAGAATGAATCCTGATTGTGGTTACGCGAAGATGATTCTTGACTTAGCTGTTGTCTATCTTCAACTAAACCCTCGGATCTTTCTTGATCTGCATCATTATTCATATCTTGCAAACGTATGAGTTGGCTATAAACTCCACTCGGATCTTTAATTAGTTCATAGTGTGAACCTGGCAAGAAAGACCATGACTTTGGTAACTTATGTCTTAGTAAAAGGAAAACATATCTAAGTAACAACATCAAAGCCTATAAAGTGGAGGTAGAAGATGGCGGATCTTCCAAATTAATAAAAGGTATACCTCATGGATAATCTCAACCATGTGAATAAAAATCAGTTTAAAGTAAAAATAAAATGCAAAGTCAGAATTTGAGCGAAAGATTTAGCAAGAGTGATCATAATTCACATTTGAAGTTTTGAGCTCTTTGTTTCACCTTCCTGTGTATTATAAATTACCTCACAAATATTGAGAGTATCATTACAGAAAAAAGAAACTAAAATGAAAAAAAATGCAATTTGGAGAAAATATTATCTGTAATTTGAAGGCAATATTATCTTTAGAGAGCCTACTGCTTTATCTTGTTCATTAAGTATATATGAACCACCTAATTTACTGTATCTGCAGTGAATATTTACCTTTTTCAACAATTAACCCCTGATGTATTACAGCAATAGCGTCAGAATCTCGCACTGTAGTTAGTCGATGAGCAACAACGACAGTAGTTCTGTTATTCATGATTCTATCTAGAGCCTCTTGCACAATTCTCTCCGACTCCACATCAAGGGCGCTTGTAGCTTCATCGAGCAACAGAATGCGTGGATCCTTTAAGATGGCTCTTGCAATTGCAACTCTTTGCTTCTGCCCTCCAGAAAGTTGAGTACCGTGTTCACCGACCATGGTATCAAGGCCCTGAAAATTGCAAATCACAAAAATAATCAGATAATGTTAATAATATCGATGCATATGAACGACGATAGATCCTGCTACCTGTGGCAGCTTGTCAATGAATTTGGAGGCATTTGCAAGTTCTACAGATTTTCTAATTTCTTCGTTTGTCGCATCCTCTTTTCCATAGGCTATGTTATCCCTTATACTAGAAGCAAATAAAACAGGCTCTTGACTTACTAAACCAATCTTCCCTCTTATCCATCTAAGCTGGAGCTCCTTGAGATTTAAACCATCTATTAGAACTTCTCCAGCTTGTGGATCATAAAACCTTTCTATCAGGCTTATTAAAGTAGATTTTCCACTTCCGCTCTGTCCAACCAATGCTACAGTAGTGCCGCTATGTATGGAAAGAGAAAGCCCATTGAGTATTTGTTCATCCGGTCTTGCTGGGTAGCTGAAGTAAACATCTTTGAATTCTATGTCTCCAAAAATGTCATCCAATACTTTTCCTGTGGAATCATAAGCATCTATCTCTGGCTTCCTGCTAATTGTCTCAAACATTTTGTATGCTGCAGCTTGTCCTGCTGCAAAAGCGGTCAGGCATGGAGATGTCTCCCCCAAGGAACTGGAATATTAGCAGGGAAACATAGGCGATTTAATACTTGATTATAATAGTTTTACACTGCAACGTATTGAGAAAATACTAATTATGCCATGCAAATGAAAGTAGGTTCGGACTTACGAGGAGCCAGTAAGGAGTGCAAATATAACAATAACGACATCACCTCCGGTATAGCCTTTGTCTAGTATTAACTTCCCTCCGTACCATATCCCCAACGCAAATCCGGAAAACACGAGAAACATAGCTGCACCAAAACCAAATCCGGTAGCCAGACCCTCTTCGAGGCTGGTATTGTAAGCCCTTTTCGTCGATTTCGCGTATGTTTTCACAGACAGTTCTTCCCCAGTAAAGGATGCAACCTGATTATGACAGATCATGGTAATACGTGACTTGCTAAAGTAAAGGTATAAGAAAACTTATTAACAGAGCCACTACCAAATAAACAATGAACAATGAGATCACTGCAGATAGACTCTTTCTATGCTTTTAAAAAGAAATGAAGTTGGAATTGACGAACATAAATTACAATTCAACAATCAGTTCCAAATCTGAAACTAGAAATGGCACTTTAAAGAAATTCAACTATCTTAAACGATGTAAACCGTGATAATAGATTAAGTTACACTTACTGTCCTTATAGCCCCAACCGTCTGCTCGACGACAGTTGCTGCGTCCGCATAAGCTGCCTGTCCTTTAGATGCCATATTTGAAATAATGCTTGCCATTATTCCACCAGAAATTACGAGCGGTGGAAGCATAGAAAACATAACAAGGGTGAGAAGCCACCCTTTGATAAATGCAATTATAAAACTACCAAAGAATGTCGATATCAACTGAATAACCTTTCCGACCTGAAAAAGAAATTTTGGAAAGTTCAGGAACCAATCTAGAACTGCAAGTCAACAAACTGAGGAAACACAATGAAGCATTAATTTCTGAAAATTTAGTTAAGTTGATTTGTATTTGAAAATTAGCAGAAATAAGACTAGTGCTAGATTAGAGCAGTTTCCAGACCATGATTATTGTCTGTGCAATGAATTATCAACGGGTAAAAGTCATCCAGACACAAGCACAATGAGATCGTATGCAAGAGACATAATACTAACTTTTTCGCCCATTGCATCTTGGATTAGAACAGTGTCACCAGACATCCGCCCAACTACTTCTCCTGTTTTTGTTTCTTTATCAAAAAAAGAAATTTCTTGACGTAATATGGTTTTCAAGTATAGATTTCTGATTCTAGCAGCCTGCCTTTCTCCGGTAGCCATCCAACAAGACACCTCTGTCAAAAAAACCGAATAATTAAGTTCACTCTGTTGCAAATAAACACTTTTCAAGTGTGAGAAATATGGCTTATACACTTACGCAGAAATGATGCTATCCCAGATGCTATTGCCAAATATACGAACTTGATGGCTACCTGAACAGAAAAGAGAAGTATAGGGTAGAAAGATTCAATTATTTGGTTGAACTCTGTAAGCATAAGTTGAAAGATGAAAACTGTAAATCAAATAATGGCCGGAATACCATAGCAAAATGTCAAAGATAAGATATCATGCCTTTGAAACTTCATGAACAACATCATGAATATTGGTGGTCTGCCCAAACGCATCCGTCAAATTCCCGAACAGAACTGTCATGAGTGGCATCGAAGCACCATTTGCGACAGCTCCAATTGTTCCAATAATCATTAAAAATAAATCCTTCGAGTCCGCGAATGTAAAAAGCTTGTGGAATGGAACCGTGCTAACCGCCTCTTTCTTACCATCTTTGCTGTCTTTCTCATTGGAGCTTCTACCTCCCTCTTCGACTGCTGAAGCATTCACGACGAAATCATCCTTGCGGTTCACTTCAGTCACCAAATCAACTTCCATATCTGTTCCTAATGAAATCTTTTCACCTCAAAAGTCTTCCGAAACCAATACTAATTACAGTAACTGCAACAAGGAAGAAATAAAATCAAACATAAAGGAGGGAAAAATTACTAGAAAAATCAACTGAAACCATCATACATCCAATATGGGAAAACATAAAATTTTTGAAGATATTAGACACCATAAACGAATTGCAGTACTTAAGAATAGCGGATGTTACATATTCTCGCTGCAATGGGTGGGAGACATTTGTGAATTCACATACGACCTGTACTCTACGGTCTGAATAGGGGAATTTTCCTGTGGCCGAACCGTCAATTATCGGCTTAGGACAGGGTTTCTACTTATTGACAGATTAGAGCAATTTAGAGAATATTTAGAGTATTTCAACAGCAGCAGAATAGTGACAAGCATTCCTCACCGTTAATGGAGTTAGTTCCGGCGAGGAGAAATGAATTGTACCAAGATGGTGAGGAAGAAGAAGATAACACGAACGACTTGCGATGCACGTCGCCGCATCAGAGGCGGAGGAGGGAGGAGAGAGCGTAGGTGAAGTTGCAGACTTGTACGGCCATGCCTACGGCCACGATGGCGGGAAGAGCAGCCCAGAATATTTGATTAAATCTCTGTTCTGCTTCTTCCAAACTTCTACCTCTAAGCTTTTACCAAGATACAGATTTAACCATGCCCACATACTCAACGAGTACGACGTTAAACTTACCCAAGAAGAAACCATTGATTGCAATTAATTTTTTTTTTTTTTTTGAGAAAAACCATTGATTGCAATTTGAATTGCAAAATCTGAAGATATCTATATATATATATATATATATATATATATATATATATATAGATACCCATCTTTCTTAACTTTGTTTGACCTAGAGAAAAATTGAGACCAGTTACCCATCTTTCTTGACCTGGAGAACAAGAAATATGCATGGAAGATGTTGGAGTTGCTTGGAAAACAAGGTGTATCAGTATCGTGAACCGAGTTTCTTACCCTTTTTTTCATATCCTTGGAGAGAGAAGTATTTAGTCAACGGGAACAAATAAATAAATAAAATAAAAAATTATATGAAACTATTTTACCTCCGTAACTTTTGTATTTTTGTTTTTTCATTAACTAATTGAATGAACGATTATGGTGGGTTCTCCACCTCAGCATTTCCTCAAAAAAAAAAAAAAAAAAGAGAAAAAAAAAGAAAAAGAAAAAGCAAAGGCTTGCATGGCGATTTTTTTTTTTTTTTTAAATTATTTTTAATTAAAATTACGAAAATAAAATCAAATATAAAAATTTATAAAAATAAAACGCTGCCGCCAGTCAGACTGGCGGCAACGTGCTACCGCCTTTATAACAGGCGTTAATAGGTAACGCCAGTTTAACTGGCGGTAATACTATCGCCAGTTAAACTGGCGTTCTTTATTAACGCCAGTCTGACTGGCGTTCGGAACGCCACTTACAGTGGCGTTCAATGTTTCTAATAACCTAACCCGAGCCCAGTCCCTCCTCTCATTTCTCCTTCCCCATTTTCTTCCTTTACTTCGCCCCCCTCCCCCATTCTCAAAAAATCTCGTCCCAAATCACAAAATCTTAGTAAAATTTCATAGATCTAAGTGAGAATTACATAGATCTACTAATTTCGACCAAGATCTACAAAAAATACGGTATGTATTTCTAAGTTATACGTTTTGTATTAAATTGTAGATCTAGAGTTGTATGTACTTGTAATTGAAATTATGATTGTAGATATACATTTCCGCATAGTACTAGTATTGTTTGTGAGATTTTATGATTTATTTTATATATTTGTATATATACGGTATTTATAAGGTATACGTGTTGAATAAATTATAGTATAAATTTATATGAAAATATGGTGTTATGTACATTAGTGTAGCACGATAAATATAAAGTAAATGTAATCTATGTATCCGGTCATATGTGTGTAATGTACGTAATACATTGTATATTTCGTAGGTATTTTTTAAAATATTATCTGTCTAATCGTAGTGCAATACGAAATATATATAATAACGCTATCATGTACGACTATTTGTTTATAACCGATTATATTGGATGTTTATAGATGTCGCAGCGCCAACTTATTTGTTACATGAACGGCAATATAGTGGAAGGTCCGAATGGTGTTTCTTATGATCGTCAGCCTATCAGTGCTGTAATAATACCTTCGAAATGCACATATGCCTATCTAGTCAGAAAGTTATGTAGAAGATTTCATGTTGATACGGCACAGTATTCGCTAAAAATATTTCATAGATGTCCGGTGCCGTCACGTGATGGATCTGTTACATATGTGCTAGTACCTATAGATTGCGAAGATGACATGGAAAGTCTCAACGAATTTTTTATGGACACTGTGTATATTTATTTGAATTTGGAGATGTTAGAAAATCCATCGCAGGCTGACGACGATCATGCCGGTCCAAGTGAGCCTATTGAAAATGTCATTGTCAGTCCAAGTGCGAGAACAACACAACCTAATAATTCAGCGAACGATCCCATATGTAATCCGTTTTCTCAAATCGAGGATTACATAGATAACGATGAAGATTCCTATGAAAGTACACATGTAAACATTCCCGATGAAGGTTCGTCCGATGACGCCGAGGAGGATGGCGGAGTTGATATAAGTCCTCGCATTGCTGAGGCAGGTAATCAAGATTACTGTCAAGCCGGTCCAAGTGCTCCAGAGACATTACCACCCCGTATTGTGCCTCCCTCATACACAAATCTTTGTTGGAGCGCAATTGAACAAAATGCTCCTAGAGCTGCTTGGATGCAGGATACTGAGTCTACTTGGGATCCAAAACAAGAGTTTCGCACGGGAATGTGTTTTAGAGACAAAAAAGCGTTGACTCATGCAGTGAAAGCATACTCAATTGAGGTGCAGCACCAGTATAGGGTTGAATTGTCCAATGCGATCCTTTGGGTGGTTAACTGTAAGAACGGTAAAGACCATTGTAGATGGCATTTGAGGGCACGATTTGTAGCATCAGAAGGAATGTGGAAGGTGGTAAAATATCGCGGCCCCCATAACTTTATGCAGGCTTCGGATTGGAATGTGTGTCACGAGAATTATATTCAAATCTGGAATGAAAGGCTTGACCGAATTGTCCAAGAAGCCGGAGACAATTTCAACGGTTATTTGGAGTGGTACAAGCGGATCACCAGAAGATATCTTTCCCGCAAGTGCCTTATAAATGAATATATGGTAAGATTTTATAGTTTTCTTTGTTTTAACAATGTCTGCAACACACCTGTCATATATGTCAAACTAATATTTTTTTCTCGTTGATATAACAGTTCCACAACATAGAGAACATCTACAATATAGCTGGAGACGACGCTATATCTAGCTACACTCACGGAGCGCATATTCAGAGTATCTGTACAGAGATGTTTCGACATTATCATGAGTATGCCCTGGGAACACGTGCAGACATTCTTCCGATGGCGGTACCCCCTGTTGGACATAATGACGAGGCGGGTGTGATGAATGATGATAATATTGGAGTCCAACAGGAGACTGCAGATGATATGCACTTTCGGGAGCCGGATCATCCGCATCCAAGTTGGCAAACAACATATATGGACTTTGCTCCTTCCGCATACGGTACATACGGGCAGGGTCCTTCCAGATACGATACATACGGACAGGGTACGTCTACTTCTCATTTTGGCGCATATGAGCAGGATCATGCTTCACATTATATAGGCTATGAGCAGACTACATCTGCAACATTTTACGAGGGGCCTTGTACTTTTGATCCGGGTTATGTTACTCAGGAGGTACCCCAGTTTCAGGAGCCAGTGCCACAGCCGGAGCCGGAGCCACAGCCGGAGCCAGAGCCGGAGCCACAGCCGGAGCCGGAGCCGGAGCCACATCCGGAGCCGGAGCTGGAGCCACAGCCAGAGCCACAGGAGCAGCCGCAGGAGCCACAGCCGCAGCCACGACAGCGCCGACGTTTCAGCGGATTAAATTTTTTAAGGAGGTCAAAAAGAGAAAAAAGACCTCCAAAATCTGTATACGAAACGTAACTAAATCGAGTTTATATTTATACTGAGATTGTATTTATTTTTGAGACATATATTTTTATGTTGTACTTATGTTAAGTATAGTTGTGCTCGTATATTCTTTTTGTAGATATTTAAATATTTGGGTTTATATTTATATTTGAGTTAAATATTTGGGTTGGCGTGCTTTTCGGGGATGGTAGGTGGGTTAGGGGGGAGGGGGGTTGAATGGATGTTTTATTGAATGTGGGGGACGGGGAGGGTGTGTGTGTGGTCGGGGTGGTTGGTTGGAGGGAGGGGTTTAGAAGTTTTATTGAGTGTGTGTGTGTGGTGGGGGGCACAGCAGGTGGGAGGGGGGCTAGCAGGTGTTGGGGGGGGGGGTGGGGGGTTGCAAGCTGCAGGTTTGCAGCTTGCAGAAACGCCACTGTAAGTGGCGTTTCCATCTACCGCCAGTTTAACTGGCGACAGCTTTGTCGCCAGTTAAACTGGCGACAGACACTGACGCCAGTTAAACTGGCGGTAATAATCCTGCCGCCAGTTTAACCGGCGGCAGCATTTTATTTTTGTAATTTTCTGATTTTGATTTTATTTTCGTAATTTGAATTAAAAATAATTTTAAAAAAAAAAAAAATTCCTTGCATGGCTCTCCACAACTTCAACTTTTACAAATAAACCGTTACTTTAAATTTATTAATTTTTATGCATAAAAATACTTATTAAAAAATATTTTTTTAAAAAAAAATTAAGTATAAAAATTATAAATTATATCGAACTCTATTTTTCTAAATATGTGTTACGAGTTTTCAAAATTTTAGTAGATTATTCACTAATCCGTTAAAATTTTAAAATTTCAAAATATTTATTTTAAAAAAAATTAAATAATAAAATTATAGATCAAACCAATATTTCTTTTTATATTTAATTTTTTTTTTAAAAAAAAACACTTATATATATATAACAAAATATTTCTAATATGAATTTCGTTATGCACAATTTATGCAATGAATTTTAGCATTTATCTTGAGACCTAAAAGCTCTTTATTTACTAGCTTGATAAATAATATTTATCTGGAATATAAAACAAAACAAAAGTTTTTATATATATTTGAGTAGCTTGATAATATATTTATCTTGAGAATAGAAAACATAACAAAATTCTCTTGTGTGATGCTAAAAGGTTGGAACTATCTTTTTTGCAGGTCAAGAGATGAGGATGGTATTTTGCATTAACCAAATCCTATATTACTACTACGCTTAGCTACTGGCCCCGTTAGCCGCCCTTTATCATGATTCATGATTAATGCCTCAAAAAATAGATCTAATCCCAAAAAGTTTCAATTATTTAAAATCAGCCCTTTAAATTCTGAGTTTCTATTTCAGTCCGATTTACTAACATCACGTCAGCTAAAACGGATAGCCATATATGGAAAGAGTTTGGAACTAGGTAACACGGACACGGGCACGGAGACACGACACGGCACGACACAGCGATACGGTAATTTTTAAAAAAAATATGACACAGATACGGCTCGAACACGACAATAAAAAATTTAAATAATTAAAAACATAATTTATATAAAATATTTAAATATTAGTGAATATAATGACATTCGATAATAAATCTATAAATAATATAATTTCGCATTCTTAAAATAAATCTAAACACTAACAGTTTAATTATATCAAGTAAAACTAAAAAATATAATATCTGAATTTATAATTATATTATATTACTTATCACTATTACAAATAATATTTAACTCTTCTATATATAAAAATAAACAAAAAAATAATTCTTTAAAAAAATAATATAAATACTAACACGTGTGTCGGACACGCGTGTCCGAGGAGTGTCGTGTCTGACACGGACACGGACACATCGACATTTTTGGAGTGTCCATACTACATAGGTTTGGAAGAATTGCCTTTCAGTCCCGATTTCGTACACTTTGCATTGTCAAGGGCTTATCATATGTCATCATCAGCCTTTTTTTTTTTTTTTGGAAATAGCGAAACGAAATCTCTTCCGGATCTCCGTTGACTCGCGGATCACAATTTTCTACGCACACCTACCAACCCATTTTGAATCTGAGTGTACGCAGAAAAAAAACTCCGGCTTGACGTCTGTCCCCGGACATAGAGTGCAGCAATACGCAGCCATCAGCTACCCTGCATCCGCTAAAAATTAGCGGCGCCGGCACATCCCCTTTGCAGGATACACTTCTCCTTGCGGGACGAGAGATGGAACCCGGATGGTGTGCACACTTTCCGAGACGAAGCGTCCCACTCGGTCGACCCAAGTCCGGGAGGCCTTCATCAGCTAAATTAAGAGGTCGCTAAAGCAAAACTCAGTGTTAGCTGACATAAATAATTATAAAAAGATCTTTCTATTTTTGGTCAAGAAAAAGATCTTTTTATATAATCATAAAAAAAAAAAAAAATTTTGTCTATAACCTATTTATTTTTATACGACCGTTATAACGAATAAATAAATACGGACTATTCCAATCAATTTCTTAAACCAGCAACTCATGTTAAGGACTGGAATGTAAAATACACTTCCACATAATGTTCACCAAAAGGGGGAAAAATTTATCATATACAAATTCGTCTTAAATTTATTTTGCTATGCTTTTCTTCTCACTTTTTTTTGAGAAATAAAAGACAATTATGAGGGGCATAAATTGTTTTCCCTCGAAATAATTATAAATAAAGA
Organism: Xerophyta viscosa; assembly: GCA_002076135.1. NCBI lineage: Eukaryota > Viridiplantae > Streptophyta > Magnoliopsida > Pandanales > Velloziaceae > Xerophyta > Xerophyta viscosa. The sequence goes on along the minus strand of MJHO01000001.1, from coordinate 11,788,138 downwards.
AAAAGAAAGAAGATATCAAGAATTATGTATCACTATGTTGCTCTCAAGTAGAGTGACACCATGGAAGCATACTTTCCCTCTAAATTTATCAAGTAGTCATGCTTTCCGCTCTCTAGAATCGCTCCATCTTTCATTACTGCAATCAAATCTGCATTTTTAATTGTCGACAACCGTTGTGCAATAACCAAAGTTGTCCTGTTCACCTTCGCCCGATCCAATGCATCTTGTACCAATCTTTCAGACTCGACGTCAAGCGCGCTCGTCGCTTCATCAAGTAGCAAAATCTTCGGATTCTTTATTATTGCCCGTGCAATGGCTATTCGTTGTTTCTGTCCGCCTGATAATTGGGTGCCTCGCTTTCCCACAACTGTGTCGTACCCCTGGCATATCAATTCATTCATTATCGGGTTAAAAAAAAAAAAAAAAATTCAAATTTCTGCTTCAAATTCATTCATTATCGGGTAATTTGAGATTCTTGTAATTAACTTCCTTTATGTTAAAGAAAATGATTAAAAATTGTATGAATACCTGGTGCAAGCCAGAAATGAATTTGTGAGCATTGGCTAATTCTGCAGCAGCTAAAATCTCTGCTTCACTAACATTTCTTTCCTTCCCATAAGCAATGTTTGCTCGAATAGTGTCGTTGAATAAAACGGGTTCCTGGCTCACTAAACCCATCTGTTGCCTTAACCATCTAAGCTGAAACTTCTGCAGTTCAATTCCATCCAGCAGAATATGACCTGCATCAGGATTGTAAAATCTCTGCAACAGCGATACTGTCGTAGATTTCCCACTCCCGCTCTCTCCAACCAAGGCCACGGTCTAGAGAATGTAATAATATCAGAGCACATACTTAAAATCGACATCAATTTCAAATTATCTATTTGAAATTGATAGGATGATAATTATAAATTAAAAGTGAAAGATAGCATGAGGTTTTTTTTTTTTTTTTTACCTTTCCGGACTGAATAGCCAAGAAGAAGTCTTGCAAGATTGGAATGTCTGGTCTAGATGGATATCGAAAGCTTACATGATGAAACTCGATATTTCCCTCAATTGCTTCCAAGGTCAGCCCAGACTCATCGCTTGGGTCTATCCTAGATTTTCTGTCAAGTGTAGCAAAGATGGAAGCAGCAGTTGATTTCGCATTGGAGGAATCTTGTGCTCCTGCACTAGACTGGGTAATCCCTATAGTTGCCAGGCAAAGAGCAAAGAATACCTGCAAATCGTAAACAATATGTTGCATGAGCTAAGAATCAGATACAATACGAAGCAAGTAACGAGTTCCTACAGGGATTTTATCTAATTCAACTTGCTTGAGAATTTATAACAACACATACCCGGAAAACCTTTTCAAATGTTGTCTTCCCATCTTCAATTAGGCGAGCGCCCACATAGAAAATGATCGCATAAGCACAAAATAGCACAAAAAAGGAAATCCCAAAACCAATACCACTAATTATCCCTTGTTTGATTCCTTTTCTAATTGGACCTTCACATTTCTTACGGTAAAGTGTCATCACCCTATTTTCTGCTGAAAACGATGCGACTGTTCTTATACTTCCAATAGCTTCATTTGCAATCTGGCTTGCTTCCTCATACATCGTCTGCCACATTCAGAAAATTTGTTACGGTACATATACCCGGAAAAAGAAGAATTGGATAAAGAAATAGAAATACGGTGGTTTTTGCCCCTACAACATGAATAATAAAAAGACCATCAAACAACTATCCATTTTGATAGTTCGATCTATGTAATATAGCTTTCTCACAATAGGGTCTTTCTACAAATGAATAACAATAAGTAATTCAACCTGCCAACCACTATATTTAGAGAGTTGGTTAGCCATCACCACTACAAAATAAGTGGCGTAGGTTTTGATCCTGGCTGGGCCCTAGCTTCCAAATAAAAAAGAGATTGAAACCTATTATGTGAGTCTCTCTCAGATAAAGTTCAACGCAAAACCTTTGAAGTTTTGTGCTTCACGTGATATCCTTGATATATAAGCTTTATATGTAAGTTAACAATGCACTACATCACTTTCTTGACAGTAGGAACAAACCTTTGCACTGGAACTGAATCCCTTCATGGCCTTTATCTGAAAGTATTCATTAAAACCCATAAGAGGTATCAGGGCCAAGTTAACCATAGAAAGTTTCCAGTTTGCAGCAAAAGCGATCACCAAGCCGCCAATTAACGTTGCCATGTTGTGAACTAATAATGAAAGTGCATCACCAACCAAGCCCCGAACTATAGCGGTATCTGCCGACAGCCTTCCGGCAATAGATCCACTTGTATTCTTGTAGTCATCAAACCATGCTATCTCCATGTTAATGGTTTTCTCAAATACCATAGAAGTAATTCTTCTTATCAACTTGGCACCAGCCACGGCGAAAAAATATGCCCTAGCAGAAAATGCGAATAAAGATACCATCGCCAAATTCAGGAATACCAATGACCACTTCCTGGTATCATGTTCGAGTTTGTGTGGTGGCTGGTAGAATGCACTTACCACATTAGATAAGAGCAAACCAAATGCAGGATATATGAGCCCATTTGCAATGGAAGCAAATGAACCAAGAATCAACTCAGGGAGTTCTGGCTTATTAAGATATGCGAGACGGCTCAATGGTATTTGTCTTTTTTCCTCAGATAATATTTGACAGCCTTGGGGTTGAGATGTTCCTCCAGCAGTTTCACTATTTATAGGAAAAATAAGGGGTGGTGGAATAGAATGAGAGCTGCTGCTTCGCAAAGAGGACCCTTGAGATATGTGTTGGCTTGATTGTGACTCTTCATCAACACAAGCATCTTCCTTGTCTTGATTTGCATCATTATTTATTTCTTGTAGACGTGTAAGTTGGCAATATGCGCCATCCGGGATTTTTAACAGCTCAGAATGTGAACCTGGAAAAAAAATCACCAGGACTTACTCGCATATTCTAGATTAGAAGGTAATACATCAATTGATCTTATTCTAAATAAAGGGTGTCAAAAAGAATCAGGCCCAAGGCATAGAACCCCAGAAACAGGCTTAGACTTTGATTAATTATCTAAGGTTTTGACATTAGATGTGAACAGCAAATCAAAATTGTATGCAAACAAGATATCTGAGCTAGCATCTGCAACAAACTACCACAAAATGTATAGATACGCAAGCAATAGCATAGTCTTAAGCTTCTATCTCTTGGCTCTGAGATTTGTATAGATAAAAAAACAAAAGGAAAAAGAACCATGTAAAATTTAGGAGGAGATCAGGTAGAAATGTTGACTGCTAATGAGAATGGAAAAGCTCTTTTTAACAAGAGAATAACATTGATGAATTTATTAGCCTGATAATTTACCTATTTCATAAATAATCAAATAAGAACAATCAGTTAGATGCACTATATCGAGCTTTACCTTTCTCGATGATTGAACCTTGACGCATTACAACAATCGTATCAGCATCTCTTACAGTACTTAGTCGGTGAGCAACTAGCACAGTAGTCCTCTTAGTCATGATTCTCTCAAGTGCCTCCTGTACAATTCTCTCGGACTCTGCATCAAGGGCACTTGTGGCTTCATCTAGAAGTAAAATGCTTGGATCTTTTAAGATAGCTCGTGCAATTGCAACTCTTTGTTTCTGTCCCCCAGAGAGCTGAATGCCATGCTCACCAACCATGGTATCAAGGCCCTAATGCAGATAAACCATTTACCAATTTAAAAAAATGGTAAGAGAAAAATAAATATCTGTTTATTGATTCTCATAACACTAATCATGAGGAAACAAATAACTACTAAAATGAGTTTGTAGTGATGCTATATATGTGTGCGTCTGCGATTCTCATACTACTGAAATAAATTTATGATAACAAATATATTTATGCATATATGTGCAAGCAAATGTGAGCGAGCATACGTGCTTAGGTGCATGTGTATATGTGTTATCCACAGATACGTACATGTGGCAGCTTGTCTATGAATGTTGAAGCATTTGCAAGCTGACATGCTCTTCTGATCTCTTCAACTGTTGCATCATCTTTGCCATAAGCTATGTTCTCCCGGATACTAGATGCAAATAAAACAGGCTCCTGACTGACAAGCCCAATCTTGCCTCTTATCCATCGAAGCTGAAATTCCTTGAGATTAATACCATCTATAAGGACTTTGCCAGCAAGGGGATCATAAAATCTTTCTATCAGGCTGATGACTGTCGATTTTCCGCTTCCACTCTGTCCAACTAGTGCTACCGTTGTGCCTTTTCTTATGTGAAGAGAAAATCCATCTAATATTTTCTCATGCGGTCTTGTTGGATAGCTGAAATAAACATCCAAAAATTCTATGTCTCCATGTATGTCATTAAAAATTTTCCCTTTGGTACTAAATGCATCTATCTCTGGCTTCCTATTAATTGTCTCAAACATCTTCTGTGCTGCTGCTCGTCCTGCTGCAAAAGCACCGATGCACGGAGATGCCTGGCCCAAATAGCTGGAAATTGGGATTACAAGTGTAACACTGTCAGATTTTTCCAAAAATACAATATATATATATATATATAGAGAGAGAGAGAGAGAGAGAGAGAGAGAGAGGCTATTCTCAGCTCGATCTGAGGATAGCCTTAGTAAGCTAACATCTCAGCCGTTGATCTCCTTGATCTAACGGCTGAGGTTTAATTTTACACTTAACGGCGTGAATCGTTATTCCGTTAAGTGTAGTTGGGCTATCCATAAGGGTCACAGAACAGAAAAAGCTGGTCATGACTTACAAGGAGCAGGTCAGTAGTGCAAATATCACATTGATGACGTCTCCTCCAGTGTACCCCTTCTTCAGTATTAACATCCCTCCATACCATATCCCCAAAGCATATCCAGCGAACATGAAAAACATAACCATACCAATACCTAATCCAGTGGCCAAGCCCTTATGGATGGCAGAATTATAAGCACCTTTCATTGCTTCAGCATACTTCTTCATTATTTGTTTTTCTCCTGTAAATGATGCAACCTGAGGATGAGATTTTGTGTTAATATTACCACCTAAACTTAGAATAGAAATTTAATGCTACAGTAATTCAGTAGAGCCTTAAATATGTTAGCATTTTTTGCAGAAAGACTTCTACAAAAATTTTAATGACCTTGGATTTGTTACATGAGAATACCAAAGGTAGGTTTCCGCGAAGCTGAAGTTGAAGGTTAGAATGATGTGGAGGAATTATTTGGCGTTACATTGGAGCTCAGATAAATCTCTCGCGCTTACAAATTCATAACAGCCTTTGCACTATGTACCCTTACAAGTAATAAACCTTTGACTTACAGTTCTAATGGCGCCGATTGTTTCTTCTACGACAACTACAGCATCTGAATATGCTGCCAACTCTCGAGATGAGATCTGGGTTATAGCAATGGCTGTCAGACCAGCAGCAATTATGAGTGGTGGAAGTGCGGAAAGCATAACCAGGGTGAGAAGCCACCCTTTAATAAATGCAACTAAAAAGCCTCCAAAGAATGTTGTTATCAACTGAATGAACTTTCCAACCTGTACCAGAATGTTCACCAATAACAACAAAATTATGAACAATGCTTATTAGTCATGTGATCATCAGTAGAAATGTAAAAGGCGAACCTAGGGCACAAGGCCACTCTCAGCCCCTGCTAACTCGCGAGGGTTTTTTCCAAGCCCCTGCTAACGGCGTACGCACCCATGCCGCTACTAGCGGAGAATGTTTCCATCCTGCCTTCAGCAGGATTCGAATCTGCACTAGTGTCGTGGTGAGGGACAACCCTTACCACTGTGACACCGGCTCGCCCCTATCAGTAGAAATGTAAATCATCTTATTTGTCATGTTTGCAAAACCAGACCTTCATACTAGATACGTGATACTGGAGGATGGTTCTATGATATTATCATATAGCAATAGAACTATAAGATATTTATTACCAACAGATTTTAAATGCATGTTCTTGGCTAGGTATCAATCATCCTGGTAAAGAACGTAAATATTTAGTAGATTATAAGTAGTTTCCCTTAGAAATATGTATTATAACTGGGTCATATAATGTGCTATGAGAAAGTTTTCTGTAGATCTGTAAGATGAATATATCCAACAAGTGACTCCTAAAACTGGAGGGGAGCAAGCATTCTTTTGGTAGATGATCTAGAAGAAAACATTAGCTTAAACTTTCGAATGTCTAAAAAAGAAAAATGAATCACAATAGGAGTCAAGAGAATAACCAAGTTTAAGCAAGATGCTAAAAGGAAGTGCAACACAATGATCTCAAGGATAGCATATGTACCTTTTCGCCGATCGCATCTTGTATTAGAACAGTATCACCAGATAACCTCCCGATGACTTCTCCTGCGTTTGTCTCTTTGTCAAAGAAAGCAATTTCTTGGCATAATAAGGTCTTCAAGTACAAATTTCTTATCCTTGCAGCTTGCCTTTCTCCAGTGGCCATCCAACAAGACACCTCTACAAAACAATACATTTTAAGAAAAAAAGAAAAAGAAAAAGAAAAAGAATGGAGAGAGAGAGACAGAGACTCCTAGCATTCAATTTATTGCATTTTCAACCTATCCTTCTCAGAATCAGAATGCATGGTTTAAAGTTCATATACTTACGGAGAAATGATGCTAACCCTGATCCAATTGCCAAATATACAAATCTGATACACACCTGAAAGAATAAGAAAATCCATAAGTCCAACAAGCTCCATTTTTTTCTTTCATTATAAATAAGTCTCTGCATAAAGGAGCACATTAATATTGGGGCCCAACTCCAAATTCTAATATATTATAACTAACTCCATCGTCACAGACGAAGCATATAAAATTAAAACAGAATTGCAGGCCATGCAGAAAGTATTCGCAGTAATGCAAACGTCATTTAATGAATAAAAAATGAAAAATAACCACATAACATGCCTTGGAAACTTCATGAACTACATCATGGATGTCAGTAGTCTTTCCAAAAGCATCTGTCAATTGTCCAAACAGAAGAGTCATCAGAGGCTGTGCAGCACCATTGGATAGAGCTGCAACTGCACCTACAATCATCAAAAGGACATCCTTTGAATCTGCAAACATGAAAAGCTTGTGAAATGGAACCATTCGCTTTGCCTCCTTTTTGATCTTGCAATCCTCATCATCTTCTGATGAAAAGCTTGATGATGAAGCCAATTCCAACTTGTAATTAACATTATAATGCCCATTTTCATCCATCATTGCGTCACCTGCTGATGTCCTATCTTTCTTCTGCCTATCAGCTTCTATCTCAATCTTGTCAATGATCAAGCTAAAACCTTTTCCTTTTAAGATCTCCCCTAATTAGCTGCATTGTAGTTACAGTTTCAAATATTCAATAATAAACACATCAAATAACACGAAACATAACGCTTAAAATAATCCCAACTCAAAACTAGTTGTTGACAACGGCCTAAGCTTGGTGTAAAATACAGATTGCCCATATTTATATAATGTTTCAAATTACCAAGTAATATAAGTTAAAGATAATTCTTTCTTCTGTCCATATAGCTAATAAACGCACCATGATATGCTAATCTAAAACACAAATAAAAATGACATCTTAATTTAAGCATATCTCCCTTACCGACTAGTTCAAAACCAATACAAAAGTTTGACAGAGAAGCTAATTAGTTAAACATACAAACTCTCGCTACTCTAACCCTTATATAAGGGTCATCCTATCCCTTATGATATGTCAAAGTTAGCAAACCATAATTCAAGTAAAAGATCATTCTTGTTTCTTTCTATCTATAAACGCCCCTTGAAATTTTAATCTACCAAAAAGAAATCAATTTATATCTTAACCTAAAGCTCATCAACAACTACAAGAACAAGTTGAGAAATTCACAAATAGGATAAGATTCCAAACTACAAAACTGCTAGCTAGTTTTTATCCTTCTAGTAGAACAAGCTCAATCACCAAACTGTGAACCAAGCGGCCAAGGACCAAACTATACTTATACCAGATTGAAATGGAGCAGCGGGAGTTTGGAGGAGTCTAGATACCTGTGAGAAGGTTGTCGCTGATGAAAAATTGGACTACATTTTAAGAATATGAAGCTTAGGGGCAATTTGCAGCAAAAACTTACAAAGAAAATCAGTGACACTATACTCCTTTGAAAGTAGAATGCAATCGGTAAGTGAGTCATGCTTTTACCTCGCACAATTTCCCACCAAGTTTTACACTTCCAAATCTCAAAACTCACCCATCCCTTCCGCAGAACGATCCTAAGACCGTGAATTGCACCCATTTCTACTGTACATGGTCGGAAAGCGCAAAATGGAGCAACTCGCTAGCATGATTCTTGCTAAATATGGGAATACTACACAATTCGAGTAGTGTCTGCTGTTTCGAAGAGCTTTGAGTTGCATTTAATGAATCTATGTGACGCTACATGATTGAAAGTATATTAGCTTCTAAGATCAACATGTTCTTCGTAATTTTTTAACTCTGCTTTTCACGATGCTAGGACATGCCTGCACATTTTCCCGGGGTACCCTGTGGTGACTTATGCCTATCACCAGTAAACCCGCTTTGCCACCCACCGCATGGAAACAAGTCCCTTATCCGCTATAATAGGTGGCAAAGGAGATGAGTGCAAGTCGAACGTGCGCAGTGCATGAGAAGCTCCCAAGGTGCTAAGCATTAGACCACCCGCACTGGGGCCTGTTCATGCAAAGTCAAAATTTAGCAACAATAGTAGTTCAATCAAAGAACACTGTTTGGATAAAACAAAAAGAAAATGTGATTGGTAATATTATGGGTACATATATAGTTATAACAGAAAATTAAGTAGTATTCAGTGCACCCATATATGATAATGGAATTTGAGAGGTTGGCTTTTGAAAATGTAATACTTTGTGTCCTACTGGCTTCGCTCCTCTTTCGATCTCCAACCTTCATCTCATTACACCTATCCCCGTGCACCAAGCCCCACCATACATTTAGGCAAGGACGAAGAATACCAGTGCTGTTTCAAAATTGACATCCCATTCACCATTTTGTAAATAATTGAAAGACAAAAACGGACCGCAGAAAAATATAAATAAATAGTCGCACTTTGAGCTCTCGATGCTCCGGCTGCCGAGGCCGCCTCGTCGCCGGCGGAGCGCAATAGAAGCGGACAACTCCGCCTCCACCTCCTCCGTCGGCGACGATCACACCGGCGAAAGCCATCCTCCACCGCCGATCTCACCACCAGCAAGTCGAATTCGAGCAGGCCGACACTTGACTCGAACACGACTCGTCGAGTTCGAGTAGGCCGACACTCGACTCGAACACGACTCGATTTTAGCTACGTCTGGACTCAGCTTAACCAAAAAGGAGCACGGAGGGTCAGTAAACATGTGGGGTAGAGCCCTGGAACTGGGTACACAGAAGATATATCTAATTTTTATTATGTAATAACAACCCTTCCTAAATATCCCATTTTAGGACCTCCTACTACCCTAAAACAAATAAATTTCAAACTTACTTGAAAAAAAAATAATCAAAATACATGTTGAATAAACCGTTGAAGTAATACTTACATAACAATTGTTTGTAAAAATTTATTTTCAATTATGACTTCGGCAGCATATTGGTCCATAATTTGACATCTTTTCAATAAATTCTAAACTAGATACTGATAAAATAAATATAACTAAATAACCTTTCTATTGAAAATTTTCAAAAAATGGTCCAAAGCCCAAGGTTCAGGAAAATCTCCGACAGCCAGCCATTAGAAAACATTTTTCTGTATCAACCTATAGTAATAGAATTACATTATTACGAAAATGATAATATTTTAATGCAGTATTCTAATACAATAGGGTACGCATACGAACTATAGTTCGCACAAGTAACTCATACTTTTGGAGAGAAATGAAACTCATCGTTGCGAAACTAGGAAGACGTACCCTTAAGGATCTATTTCAATATGACAAGGGAAGATATATAATATACCTCAATGTTTGGTGCAATTGCTTGGTATTATTCTTCGAAACTTGGAGCACAATTAGTTTGCAAAAGATAGAAATTTAAATGATAAGCTTCATATGGCGAAAACGCTTAGAATTTATAGGAAAAATGTGAAGGCTTGAAGCTATAGTCTCACCCATACATACAACATGAAAAAAACAGTTACGTGCCGCCATTTCAAAGCCAGTACAGTTTACAGTGCACTAATTATTCTTAGTTATCCTTTTCAATTTGTGAGAAAAAGAATTGATTTTTGAAGTGTATAAGTCTGCAAAATTTGTTTGACTTGGTCAATAAGCATGCATGACTTTTATCTTTTATGGTGATTTATTGGATGTGTTCCATGTTTAGTCCAAATCGATAGCCGTTCTAACGGTTGCACTCAGTGCCTCCTAATAACATAACAACAAAAATTACAACATCGCGGAAACAAAAGCAAAATTTTAGTCTCATTTGTTTGTTTGGTTAGTTTTCACACGGGGCATGATCCGAACAGACTTTTATTTTAATTCTACAACTACGTCAAAATGAGAGTAGCAGCTACTAACTTCCGAACAATAACTATCGTATCGGTGAGTAGTCTGGTATTGTGTGCTCAGAATAATCTCCTTTCAGGATTAAAAATGAGAGCAGTGCATGCATGTCTTTAAAAAAAAAAAAAGTTTCACATAGCCTAGGATCTATAACAAAAAATGGTAAGTAAAATAAATGAGATAAAAAAATAAAATGAAAAAAAAAAACATCAGCCTGAATTAGTATATCCGATTTGGCCGGAAGCTATCTTCAAAGACTCATCCCTCAGATATAATTATCTATTAGTATTTCGATTCTTCATTGAAGAATTTCAGAATGTGTCCTAGGGATAAAAATATCAGCATGAATTTGCAAAACTAAATTTGTAAAAAATTTTGTATATATATATATATATATATATATAACTGTCCTCTCAAAGTTGTTGCACCATATGGCATTCTAAATAATTTTGATATGGCACATAGCAATTGCTCTTATTCTAAAACAGCCATGTGGCATTTGTATTAATTGACAGAAATTTATAAAGTCATTTAATATCAAAAGTCTAATATAAAAATAAAGACTTAATAAAAATAATAAGTTATAAAAAATTTAAATAGATATATAAATATCAATATAAAATAATTATATTATATATTATATAATATTTATTTTTATAAATAAAGTTTTATTTTATATAAAATTATTTGATCATATATATATATATATATATATATACATATGACATGTAATATTTTTTTCTTATTCTAATAATATATAACGAATAAAATATAATATATTAATAAAGTTAACTATCAATTTATATACAATTATAATATAAAAATAATATGACTAATATCTGTGTATCGTACAGGTGTAAAACTAGTAATAATAATATGTTATTTATATGCTACATTTAGTAATGTGCTAGTTATTGTATAGGGTAAGCAAAATTCTACTAAATTAAATCAAAGTATATAAAAAGCAAGGATTTACTATTATTTTCACTGAAATATTAATGACTGATCGCTACCTAAATTTTGGACGTGCATGGGATGCGATGAAACCGACGTCGACGATTGTGGAAGGCAAGTTTTAAACAACAACGTCTCATTTTAAGTGCTGAGAATCACAAGCAACACTCGTTTTCCGTCACTTTCTTTCCAAATTTTGTTTTTCCTTTTTTTAATTCTTAATTTTTTGTTTAATTACCAAAAAAAAAAAAAGATAGATAGATCGGTCCTGCTTTTGTATATTCATCACGAAAAACAGAAGGCAATTTTTTGAGGCATTTTCTTTTGAAATTATTTTGAAAAAAAATTGACACGTAACCAATTCATTTAGAGTAGCTGTTTTAATTAATACATTGCATCAATAGATATTTCACCACCCCTTTATGAAATATACAGAAGATAAATTTGTTATATCTTATAGATAATCTGGCACGTAAATATTTTGAAATGAAAGTTATATTTTGAATATATTTATAAAATTGTAAGTATTTTATATTCTATTTGGATATGATCCGGAAATCATACAACTAAGAGATGTGGAATAACATAAAAAACCAAGACAAAAATGATTAGTTTTCTCAAAGCACGGAACTTTATATATAATTTTTTAATCTCAAGTTTATGCTAATAGTTCTTTGCATTAGTCCAAGGTTATTCCATCCTAATAATGGTGCGTGCAAACAACTACTTTATATATATATATATATATATATATATATATATATATATATATATATATAATGTTTAGTAAATTTGTCACCATAAAAGCCGGGTCAGCTTTGCCACTGCAGCTTCATACTTATCTACATGACTGTTTAGAATATCTCACAAATAATACTAATTATTGTACACTTTCATGAAAATATAGGTCAAAGGTAGAATTTTTTGCATGAAAACCAATATTTAACCTTGAAACTACCAGTTGGAGCCTGGAGGCCATAAGAATATCCTTCAGCAAACATTTAAAAATTATTCTTATTTATATATAAATTCTTATTTAAATACCTAATAGCAATAACTTAAAATTCTAATAATGTAGCCTCATTGGCATAATACTTTAGATATTTTAATGGCTAAGAAGTGAAATTGTAAGGCTTGAGATGAATTTTAGAAAGTTTATAAAAGGCTAATTCTACTCCATGTAAGAAGCTTTATTATTAATTCTTTTTTTTCTTATAATTTTAATTTGTTTTATTGCAGATAAATGTTATCATTATCAACATTTCTATAACCATCACATCAGAAATTCCTACTTTTCTTCTTCAATAAAGATGTTTCCGATATATTGCACAATCAGGCTTCTACTTTTTTGAGTTTATGTACAATCAGGGCCAGTAAGTTTTTCTCTTGATTCCTACGTACTTGAACACTAAGAGTGTGCATATCATTCAATTGTATGAGCTTAAACATTGTTTCGAGTTTATTAAGTGGGGCACATATATAAAACTAAATGCGATACACCTATTTGAGCATAGAAAAATGTCAAAATAAGGGGGCTGATCGCGCCAAGGGGGCTGATCGGAACACCAATTTATGCAAAATGGCATAGATGTAACCTTCATCAATAGAGGGATTTTTGTTGTTTTAGTGACATTTTCTTGTTGTGTTAGTGTGTGTTGTACGAAGTGGCTAGCTGTGATTTCTAGACAACGATGTATACTAGATAGTATATAACTTGCACGCATATTCTAAATAACCCTATGCCCCCTTGCTTACGGCATAGGGAAGCTATATTAGAAAAAATATATACCGGATGACGTCTATATAGACAAATTAGTTAGGCATACAATATTGTATCATTTAATGTGATCAAGACTTTGTTTTACTGGCTTACATCAAATGCGTCAATGCGTCAATGCGTGTGGCTTCGGTTTTTCCATTTTACGGCATATTTTGACACCATATTTTAGTACGTCATTCTTCTTAGTGAGAGAGGATTTTTTCCGCAATAAAAAGTTGAATTTGTATATACGGAAGTACGATATAATAACTAAGCAAGTTCAAAAAATAATGAAAATGGAACAAAAAGCTTAAAGAAAAATCAACCAAACAGGTCCTTTTTTTCTCTAGCTCGCAAACTGCGAATTTATCAATTGCCGCATTTTTTTTGTCGTTTTAAACAATATTTTCTCGTTATACGATTATTAGTCAAACTTCCCTATGTACATCTACGCAACAACGTGATAAACATTTTTATTTATTTTTTTGCATAACTGGAGTAGGAAAACTATTTTTGGCAAGATCAAACCTTTATGATGTTCTAGTGTAGACCCTGTCTGTTAATAATTAATGCAATTGACGCTGCAGTAATTCTCCTATTGGTCCACATAAACAGATTGAAGGATAGTTTGGTGTGGATGAAAGGATTATATTCTTTGAATGAGTCTCGGGATAGTTAAATTTGAGGCATGGAGCAATGCTCCGTGGAGTTTGCAGAGCAGCTTTTATGAGCCAATTTAAAGTATCCATTTATGAGCACTCCTATTTTTAAGGACCTCTGGCGGTTCTGAAGTAATTAGTGCCGTCAACATTCGGATGTACTGCTGACGGCCTGATTATATTAGGGTTTGGAGCTGTGCATGTAATTGGCACAGATGAGTTCTGTTCAGGCAGTTAAAAGTTTCTAGAAATTGATAATTGTCTTTTTATGAAGATTGTTTTGGTTTTTATCCTATATTTCAATTGAAAATAGAATGAAAATATGGTCCCTCGCAATCTGCTATGGCTGTTTATTGAAGATTTTGAAGAACATACAATAGTTTCATCACGATTAACAATTTAAGATGGTTACTAAAGAGAAATGCTCGACTCTCCTACAGTCTACCAAAATAAATCTACTAATAGATATGATAAAAATGAAAACTTAAAAAAAAAAAAAAAATTTAATTATTTTCTGAAAAAACTTCTAATATAAAAGTTATAAATTTTTATAATTTTTATAACTTTTATGCTGAAACTTTTCCAAAAAATATTTACATATATTTTTGAACTCCAAAATTTAACTAATTTTAATATTATTTTTAAAATTCCCGGAGTTATAAAACACATTTCTAGAAATATTTTTTTTTTGAAAAATTGAGACAGAGTTGGGCTTAAAAGGATGATTTTCAATACTAAAATTATAAATTTTATTAACGATTTGTTAAAATTGTTTTAAATTTGGATAAATTTTTGGTGAATTTTTAGGCCTCCAGCTTTATTACTCTTTACGAAAATGTAAAAATCAAGAAACAAGGAAAGCAATTATTGATTACAGACGTTGTAGCGAATGTTCTAAGCGACGCTCTTCATCTGCTCAAGCAAGGCAGGTAGATGTGCAGCCTCAACACATTGCGTGATCAATCGGAAACCCTTGGCCGGCGGCAGCTGCGAGCTGATGATGCAGACCGGAATTATATCGGAGTAAGTCAGCGGCACAACCTGCAACGGCGATCCCCACCCATAATCAACCTGACCGAATCCGAGCCTGCTCCATTCCGACACGAATAATGTCGTGTATTTGAGCTCCGGCAGGTAAGGGTCCTCCCCTACGCCTGCAGCCCAATCCTCGAATTCTTTCCCGAGCCTCGCCTTTGCTTCTTTGATCATACAAACAACTTCCACATCCGTCGCGCCGACGAGTTCGCCGCTGCGGACCGTAGCTGACACCGGGAAGAAGCAATTACCGTAGAATCCCTCCGGCAGCTCCGGTTGGACTAGCGGACGAGCGTTCGCAAAGAAAACCAGCTTGACGTCAACGTCGGGATCGACCCGAACCGCCCGCGTCCGACGTTGCCAGAGGTTCGCTGCGAGGATCTCGAATGTGGAGCAATGTCTGCCAGTTTGCTCGTAGAATTTCCTCTTGAACGAGGCAATGTGGTCCGTGGACATCTCGATTGTGGCCTGCTCGAGCTTGTAGTCAGCCACGGGCAAGGGCGTAGGCGTTATGCCTTCAGCTGGGGGTCCATATGTGGGCTTTGGTGGTGCTGGAACAGCTTCTCTTAGCCAAATGGGCTCGACCGATGGCTTGTCGAAACCCCTCGCGTGCTCGCCTATGCAGTTTAGGAACTTCGCGGCTCCTAAACCGTCACAGACACTATGGCACAACTCGAGCCCGATCGCGAACCCGCCGCACTTGAATTGAGTCACCTGTTTGAAAAGTTTTAGGATAAGGACAGAATTTTATTTGGCAGGAATATAGTTTTAAATGACTGGATGTTAGTTAAATACTTGAATATGAAACTAATTACCTGCATAAGGACTAAAATGCTATTAGGGTCGGTGTCTGTTGGAGGATCAGGAAGAAGGTCATTGTAAAATGGCACCAGAGGGTGGCTCAAGTAGTTCACATCTTCAGGCTACAATCGGCCGCGGCCTCCACCATCCACGCCCCTTCGCCGGTGCAATCGATCTGAAGTTCGCCCTGACTCGATCTTACTAACCTGCCAGTTAGTGGATACAACCAAATTAACTAGTGTCTTTAAAGTGTTATTTTCTTGTAATAGTATTTGAATTTCTAAGAAGACGTTTATAAAAAATGATTCAAAAAGATTTAGCAAAGACCAAAAAGACAATCATCAGGAATCCATAATACAATCTAAACCACACGCACCATACTGATAATACGTACCATATATATCCCGAACATCGTGTGGTTTAGACATTCTATTTAATGTTTGCCCTAACTCGACCCTTACCTGCCAGCCATTGGATAGAAGTGAACTAATGCCTTAGAAAGCGCTCTTCTAATCACATCAGCTGGGTTAACACCGTTAGCGAACACATGGAATGTTCTAACTTTGCAGTTGAGACCAGGTAGACGATCGATGGAAGACAGATCCAGTATGCCGAGGGCGTCGACGCTGCTGGACGGACCATGAATTTGGAGGGTTTGGTCACCGTAAGAACCATATGATCAGAGTGATGTATGGTGAAGTGAAGATGAATGCGTTCCCTTTCCAAAATTTATAGATACTCAAATACGAAACTTTATATTTATTCATATATTTTTTTTTATTTTTTGGGGTGTTGCTTGTTATAGTGCTTGGCTTGGAAGATGAGATTTCTGCCATGTCTTCGAGTGCGCGTCTGCTTTGTAAAGCACTTGCATCTAAGAACATGGATAAATAAGCTCTTCCCGTCTCTCCTATTAAATCTCTACCGTTCATCTCCTAACATCCATCCCGACACTCGCCCACTCCCATCCTCACTATCGATAATTAACCACAATATTTTTTTAGAAAAAAAAAAAGAAAAAGAAAAGCAACTCAGGGAGCAAGTGGAGGGACAGCCACCAGCCCTGATGAGAGAGGTATGCATACTACTTGAGTACAGTTACAGGTAAGATTGGTTTGACGACTTATTAGTGGTTGTGACCTAAACATTCTTTTCTTCTTCTTCTTCTTTTTTTTTCTTTTTTAGTTATATCTCTTTTATTTTTGGTAGGAGAAGAAGGTGGTTGTCCTGCATAACACAAGCATCGATATTCCAAGAAAGTTGGTAATGAGCAGCAGCAGATCTCATGTTTGGTATCTCTAAATTAGCCCCTAAAGAAATCTCTAAAGCAGAGTGAAAATGATCCATGTGTCACATGGTGATGATGGGTCCCCAACCCAAAATGTATTTAGACAAGTGCACTTCATCTCATTATAATGATATAATGATGGGTTAATTAGTAGCTTGTACTCATGCCATATAAACCCTCTATACATTAAGCTCTGTATTTAAAATTCGCATATGATCTTGTATTTTGATAATTTGCCATCCACCTTGTATATTTTCGTCATTTTCTATCATCAACGTAATTGGAGGTCATGGTATATCCTCTTTTATTTTTGTAATTTTTTCTGGATTTATTAAGATGTTAGGAACTTTCTAACCCCTCATTGCTATGGCGACCAAAAACGAGATCACAGACGTGGCTAGCCAGAATTATGAGCCATTTGGCATTTACCAAATCAACTAATAGAAGACAAGCTTACATTTATTCACTGTATGAGTCCTCCCAAAACTAATTTCTGGGCTGCCTATAGGAGGTTTCAGGATTTCAGGGTCATAATTTACAGATATTAGAGACAGTCCATGCGGCGGAGCTGACAGTGCAACTTTTGCGAGAACTTTGCGGTCGCGGGCGTCCAAAATATGGGGGATGATATCAGGAGGCAATGCTTCTCTTCCAATTTGAAGCAGCAAAGCTACCTGTTAAAGACAAAACTTTAATATATTCTTCAAGAAAGATATACTCACTAGAAATCAAAAGAAAACATCTTCCATTGAACAAGAATGCATAATCATGGAAAATGTTATCCCAGAATAAAAACTTAATTGATCTTTCAAATATGGTTACTATATATGCCATTAGATGTTTAGGAAATGCGACATTGTATCGTCATCATGACTACAAATATGTAACCCAAGCTAGCTGTTAGGGTTATCATGAACAATGCAATTAAAGCAGAGCACACTCCCATATTTCTTTTATTTTATAAGATGGAATGTGCGCTGGAATTCCAACCAGATAAATAATTTGCCAGATTGCGTTGCATTTTCTATTTGGCGTTTTCTGCTTCTTCCTGGCAATATACATTTTCTGCGGATGTAAAATGGATGTTACATTCTCATGTCTACCATGCTTAATTTCTGGTATTCATAGTTCTATATTTCTATTTCATATTTGTTAATGTTAAATTATATGCTAAACAAAATTAATTGCGTCTAGTTAACAACAACATTATATGGCTAAGTCATGCACTTCTACAAACAAAATAATAGAATGTTCCACATCTAGGTTATATACCTTGACATGGCAACAAGTTATTTATGTGGTTAATTATCAAGTCTTTCTCTTATTTTTATGATAGTTAGTACGTTGATAAGGCCACCCATTAGCCTTACGTGTCCCGTACACAAAATTATGAAATTAAGAATCTACTGATAATCTACAACCATTAGAAAAGCCCTGTATTGTAGAAAGTTAACTTTAACAGAGGATATGACAAAACCATGATTCCATATCTTGCAACTGCTTGTGATCATTAACACTTTTCAAGCAAATGGATTATCCCAACATCATATTTAAATTAGATCTAACGGAAGCCTAGAAGTTCACAAGATGAAGCATAATGCTCACACCTTTTTCAACCTTTTTTTAAGGAAAAAAAAAGATGGGAGGTAATATTATAGGATTATACTGGTTACTCCCTTATACAAGAAACATGATTAGACAGGTCAAAAGCAGGTTATAAACATGCCTGAATTAAGGAGATAATGGATATAAAATGGTTATAAACATGCCTGAATTAAGGAGATAATGGATATAAAATGGTTATAAACATGCCTGAACAGTAGCTACTACAGCGCATAAAGGCTTTTCTCCAAATGAAGTTTTAAACTTTTGCTACATTGAAATCTTGGTGTTCTCAAGTCCATATTTTTTTTTCAACTGAAATCAATAATCTAACCGCAGAATTTTCCTAAATAAAATTGTTGCCAAGCAAGTAGCTTTCTGGAGAAAGAATGACTAGTATCCATTCACCATTTAAAAAGAGGAGGTTCCTATTCATTAACGTAAATGGAAATTACCATGTTTCTGACTTGTCTGAATAAGAAGCCAGTGCCTTCAACTTCAAGCTGCAGCATATTACTCTGCAAGTGAAAATATCATAACGTCATACAAATCTAGGCATGCACATCCTGCAACACGTAGCTCGGGGAGATATAAACCTAAGAAAATTAGCCCTGTACATGATTTTCACACTATTAATTTGATCAGTTAGTAATTACCATTTCATTGATATCAAAACGAAAGATCTCCTTGACTGGATTCGGCAACCCATCATTCCTTGACGCATTTGCAAAAGAAGAGAAATTGTGCTTCCCCACAAAATATTTTGCAGCCTCTCTCATTATATTTGGATTTAGTTGATATGTACTATGGTATGCATAACGACTCTGAAAAGGGTCCATTGTCGGGCTATTATATATCTTGTAGTGGTAAATCTTGCTCTTCGTGGAGAACCGTGCATGAAATTCAGGGCACGCAGCGCTGATCTCTCTAACACGGATTTCTGAGGGAAGTAGTCCATTGAGAGCAGCATGAAGGGTATCCAAGCTATCAAAATTAAATGGTGTAACGAAGTGTGCCACCTGACATACAAGAAATATTAATACCTCTTCTAGATGCTCACAAGTAAATCTAAACATCAAAAAAGCATTTCCGAAAAAATGAAACCATTATTTGGAAGACACTTTGTGAGAATTTTTTGGAAGTCTCGCAGTGTTCTTACCAAAATACCTTATAAGAGAAGTATATAAGCGCTAGTTTGTTACACGTGATTATTACTAATTCCAAAGGATTCTAATAGTCTTCTCAAAATCGAAATTCGAATCTTGCTCCTGGTTCAAAATAACTTAAATCAATAAAAAGTTTATTCAGACCTGGCCCCATGCATGAACACCCGTATCAGTCCTGCTTGCTCCAGCCAAAAGTAGTTCCTTCCGATCTAGCTTTGTTATGCAAGTTAGTGCATTCTCGATGAGGCACTGTATAGTAGGAGGAGATACTTGATATTGCCATCCTGAATTTTAACTTCAAAACACTTTAGAAGTCAGGCCCAAGACAGTAAGTTAATCCATGGAATACAATTGGCTATGTAATAAGATGAGCAATGACTTGAAGGAACAAAATTTTAGTATGTAGACATTATCGCTCGCCCATCATGCCAAAGAAAATTTTTTAAAACTAATCTGAATGCTCGAACTCTTAGGCGACAACACACTTAGCAAAGGTCAGTTCAATCTCGCCAGGCAAGTATGTGAAAAGAGTAATTAACATCATAGCCTTCTAAGGGATAAGTCTAGAGTTCGGGTCTTGCGGGAAATGCCCTTAAAATGATAATAAAATAAATAAAACTAAAAACCTTAGCCTTCCACAATATAGGCAGTTCATGCTGCTTACGGGGTAGTACAAGTTGGTTGTCCACTCAAGAAAAGGGATATAGTTCATCCTGTAAGAAACTATTTTTTTGTGCTACACACTCATTGCTTATGGTAATAGATAATGAGGTTATATGGACGTTATAATGCACATCCAGTATGTAACTAAAAAGTAAACAGTAGGATTATCGAAGAAACCTAGTAACCTACTTCTTCATCGTTCTTACAAACACAGGCCCATGTGGTTCAGCTAAGGGAGTTCAAGGTACATAGTTACATCAAATAGTTCCGATGCACATCATAGAGTTGTCCTAAAGGATTTACTTACAGTTACGGACTAGAATACATTTTTTAACTTGACATATAGAAATAATAAGATATGAATCTGCAATAGCTAGTACATAAGTCAGCTACTTCCATAAAAATAATCATTGTGTAAAGAGAAGATGCCAATTGGACTTGTTAACTATCCAAGTTCATACTAATCACTGAGTAAAGAGAAGATGCTAATTGGACTCGTTAACTATCCAAGTTCTTACTTACGTACATCCTAATACTTCCAACTCAGTACAAACCACTAACACAAACACACACAAGTCACAACTTCTACTCTTCAAATCCATTTATGTTATATAATAAAGTAAAAAGGGAACACACTAACCATAACCCATAAACTATCATAATTCTTACTTTTAAGTGTTGAAATGCTTACACTTCATTGAAAATGATAATCGAAACAGCATTCGCAATCTTCAAAAGATCCAGAATTTTTGGCAAACTAAATCCTAACAATCTAAATAAACTTAACAGATCATCTATACAAACTGACATACATACTTTGGTTCTTAAAAGTCATAAAAAAACATGTCAAATAAAAAAAAATAGCACACACACACACACTAATCATAAGCTAATGACTACCTTAATTTAGGTCTCAAAGCTTCCATAATGCTACAGGACACTAAAACCTGCATTTAACAGTATTAATCCAAATATTTATTCGAGAATAACAACAAAGCCTTTTCCAAAAGTATCGGGTCAGTTACGTTACATGTACACCACAGTGCACTATTTAGAGCCATACAATAATCCGACGACCAAAATTAAATTTACTTCCTGCCAACACGTTTTCTTTCAATGTAATCCACATAAACTCTCAAAGTTCAGTTTGTTCCTCTCGAGACTGGCAGACTGCCATACAAAAACCCGCAAACCGCAACACTGCGTAAAGCAGTAATAGCAACAGTGTCACACAATAATTCCAACACTGCACGTAAACATTCAGGTGCTGGACTAAAATAAAAAACCTTAGATGGACTACCTGAAATAAAATTTTAGACCAGGGGCTGAATTGAAATTTTCCTTGTATAATCTGATATACGACAATAATGAGGGTTTGAATTTGAAGGTTGGAAAACAAGACCTGCGAACTTGGTTCCGTCGTATGCTATAACCATTCGCCATTTGTGCTTTCCTGATATTGAAACCGCCGGCGGCGGCGACAATACATCATCGTCTCTTCCGTTTACGCCACCAGCTCGCTGATAATTAAATATCCGATCCGTTTACAACTCTTACAAAATACAAATTAAGCGCACGCACACACACATAGAGCGAGCTTACAGTGATAGAAATGGCAGGAAAAGGGGAAGAAGCGAGCGCCATGGCCGCGAAGAGATCTCCTTCATGAGAACTTCAAACGATGAGAAAAAGATTAGGATCACCGAGACGCTGCCAAAATTAGAGGGTAAAGAAATGCTTGGACTCCTACATAGAAGGCCTGTTTATGGGCCTACTATGGGCCTTTACTGTTTAGTATACAGGTATCCATCCTATGGAAGTCCTATCTTAAACTTGTAAACTGTCTCACATAATCCACTTAATCTTGGAATAATACTATTCACCTTTTAACTATTTAATTATTATCATTAGAAAATGTGGCATATTTGGATTAACACATTAGTTTATTATAGATAATTAGATATAAAAATGAAGGTACAAAGCACTTTGTTATTACATTTTCACCACCTAAGATTTATGTAGTCGGAGTAAAAATGCACCAATGTGCATAAAGTTTTTACCATATATGCGTAATTTTTTTTAAAAATAAAATATATCCAGGATATGTCAAAACTGTGACCCTTAATTAGAGGCTATAAAAATATACATCCCGCCAAATATAATCGAGCTTAAAAGTAGTACCATATGTGTTGCAAACCTTAGTTAAATTCTAATTCTGTATGTGAATTCGATCAAGTATATATGATAACTATGTTTCATCTCACTGTTAAAAATAAAATAAAATGGCGAAATGTTATAATCGAATTATATTTTTACAGCAAGCAAGCACGCAAATACACTGAATGTGCAGTTGCACCCATAGTGTGGGTCAGGCTCCATATGTATTCACCTTGATCTATCCTGGCTCGGTGGTAACCAGTTTATACGTTGTTGACTAAATCTTGCATCAAGTTGACTAATTGGTTCTATCTATCCCTTTAAGACCTTCTTAAAGACTATGAAACACAAATGAAACGGATTTTCTTTTCCATTCTCAGTGAAATTGAAATCAACGAAATGAAGAGATATTTCCTGCTCCTCAGTTAGCGCGTATCTTGAATCTCACCCTTTTATTTCTTACACCTATCCCAAGGCCGGTGAATAACACTAATACCGATCAAACACCAATCCCGAGGACGGTAGGTGCTTTATCACTGTACAACCTGAGGTGGTCGTCTAATTTCAGATGGACTTGGCCTAATATGGACTTGCCCACCACGGCTTAGAGCAAGAGGTGTCTATTTTTTTTAATGAAGTACGATCATTATTTATTTATTAAAATGCTGATATCTCTTCAATTGAAAGGTATCTATATCTACATTAATTGTCTAATTCTGTTAATTAAAAAATAAAAAATAACTCAAATCTTCCAAAGAAAAAAAAACCTTGCTCTACTTTAAGAAAAAAAAAATTACCGCCGCTCGATTTACTATATCTTATACAAAGGGTCTGTTTACTTCGCGCGGAACTGGTGGATCTCGTGGAACTCGGAACTCAGAACACAGTTTCGCTGTTTACTTCGCCACGGGAACTCGCGGAACTCAATTCTGAGTTCCGCGAGTATATGATAAATTGAGTTCGCCCACTTCGCAGCTTTTAGCTGCGAAGTGGGCGAACTCGTTCTGTCTTCCGCGCGTGAGTTCTGTTGTGTTCTCGCGATTTCTTCTCCTTCCTCTAGCGACCACTGTAGTCAATGGTTGAAATACTTGTACAATGTGTAATATTTTTTTTTTTAATAAATACATGTATATGTAATAATAAACCTTTTGTAAATTTTTATTTAATACAAATTCTTTGTATTCAATACTTTTTGTGTTCAAATTTTAGAACTTATCTTTTATAATTTTTAGTATTCAAGAATATAAAATTTATTTGATATATATTTAATACATATAAAATAAAAAAAATATATAATATAACATATCCTGTGTAATATAATATATATTTTATAATATATAAATTTAAGATATTAAATGAGAGATACATACAAAAGATAGAATATAATATATAATTTAATATAAATATTTAAATATAAATTTAAAATAAATATAATATATTTTTTATGTCTCAGTTTACTTCCAATTACAAGTAAACAAAAAAAAATTATCTTTCAGCCCTCACTTCCAACCCCAAGTAAACAAAGAAACTATCTTCCAGCCTTTACTTCACAATCCCAAGTAAATAGAGAAACTCAAAACACCACTTCTCACCCACTTCTCAGTTCTCACAGTTCACCCACTTCTCACTTCTCACTTCTCACTTCTCACTTCTCAGACTTCCGCGCGAAGTAAACAGCCCCAAATATGTTCAATTTGAACAACCCAAGTCGAATTTAAACTGAATATAACCCGCTAGTTTCTATGTTTACTTGTATTTACACAATAAACTATTAGTAAATACTTTTTTTTATATTATCATAAAAAACCTCAGCGGTAATCAAGTTATTTTGATACGATCATCGTAATTAATAAATTATTATTGAATATTGATAACTGTTCAACATAAATTACTTAAATAAATACCTTAGCAGTCATAAAAGTGTCGCATTCAAGTAATTTGAACAAAAAAATAAATAAAATAAATAAAATAATTTACCGCCGCTGATATACGATATTGCTATAACATCAAATTTATTTTCCTGAAAATGACTTGAAACTGTTTTTGAAAATGAGGGATGCAAGCAACTTGTGCTTTTGTATGGACAGCCATTTTTTGGGCATCAAGCAATGCTTACAAGCATGCAAATATCACCCTAAAAAGCGGGAATTGCGTCCGGACACTGTAGCCCGATAGTTCCGATAGGAGCTAATTTTCACAATTTTTATATTAGTGGGGCTAATACGGTATTTCCACCACTAAAATCACTATCATCTGAAATAGATAGCTTTTAATGATCCGCAAAAATGGATCCACAAAATCTAACCTTTTTTCGTCCATGATTCGCAAAAATGGATCCACAAAATCTAACTTTTTACGTCCGGACATGCTCGGACTTTATTAATGTAATTGATTGTATTGACAAAGAACTATAAGAAGTAAATGTCATATAAATAAATCACAAATTTTCAAAGAGAGACGCTATACTGTCCGAAATTAGTCATGATCAACCATTTTGAGATCATCACGCAAACACAGTGTGATCCACTCCTTATATGTATGTATGTGTGTGTATGTTTATATAAATGATCTTGTATAATTTTAAAAAAGAAAAAATTACTCATTCTCAATAAATCACACATTAAACTACATATAACTAATCTCCGCCACATATTCGTCTTGGGATCTGCACATTTATCTCGTAATCTGTACAAATTATTAAAATTATAACTATATCCATTATAAAATCCAAGAGGAAAAAAATATATTATAAGTGAATTACATAATTATAAATCGAAAGATACAAAAATATAAAAAGAAAAGCATACGATAGGGTGAGTTCCCCTTTCATTTAATAGATTTGAAGTCTTAAGTCTCTCTCCTAAATAAATAATACAGAAAACTTGCCACCGCCGATCTCGTTAGGTTTATTCAAAATTTCCAAGATAACCAAAATGTTTAAATATCATACATTCTTTTTTAAATTGTTTGTAAAAATAGTAAATATTATACATTATATCTGAAATTGTTTGTGAATATTTTTTTTGGCTGAAAACTTTACATGAAAAAACGTAAATGAATCCAATTAATTAATTAATTTAATCAATTAGTTTATATGCATACGTACGTTTGCATGCATGCATTTAATCAATAATATTCTATTTTTTCAAAGATTTCCGCTATCAACGTGTCTTAAAATTGCTCACCATTTTTCTTTGTCATCTTCTTCTACAAATTAACCAAAGTGATTGAAACATTTGGATTTATTGCTTTCAATGTGAAACACACTCTATACACACACACACACACACACACACACATAAATATATATATATACCAGCAAACGACATATATTAAAAATAAAATTTATAATTAGTAAAAAACTAAATATTATTAAAAAGTAATTAATATTTTTAATTAATACAAAAAAATATAATTATAATTAGTAAACGATTAAATTTATAATTTAAAAATATTTTAATTTTTTTTAATTGTACCGATCTGGCATATATCATATTCTTCTAGAGAGAATAAACAAATAGATATTAGATTTAGAAACACAAATTCATAAATAAAAAGTAATTTAATCTTGAAATTATATAATATGAAATAAAAAAAATAGATTTATAATTTGATACTGAATATAAACTAAATAATATGTATAGTAACTACCACATATAATTTAAAATTATATTTAATTATAAAATAAATTATATACGACACCACTAAACTTTTCTCTTATATATATATATATATATATATTGACAAGTACAATAAAGTCCATCAAGGTAGTACAATCATAGACAAGTTTTGTGTATCATGTTATTGTCATGCATCCGGATGGCAAATTGCAATTAATTCACGAAATGGATATTGATATATTCTCCTTCACTTATGTCAAGATTTGATATAATAGGTCATGACATGCACAAATAGCACTTTTTTTTTTCATTTGTGATTTTTATGTTCAATTTTATTTTAGATTTCAATTGAAAATTGAATAGAATAGTAGTCCATTCCAAGATGATACTTATTAGAATTGAACCTTTATTTTAATTTTTACGATGGATAAATCGTGGTCGCCTCAAAATACCTACACAATACTGCTCTTGCCGGCATAATATTCAAGTAATTTTTATATCATTTTGGTAATATTTGACTAGCGTTTAATAATTTAGCAAATAAAAAATGTGTGATGGAAGTTCCTAGCTCCACAAAACTCCTCTAAATTCATTTCCATTTAAACATGCTCAAAATCAATGTAATCCGTTGATATTCATTTTTTTTTTTTGGCATTTTAGTTGTTTATTTATAATGCTTTATATTGACTTGATAATATTTTCATTTGAAAATCCCAAACTTACCTCAGTAACCCCACGTTTTGCCCCTCCAAGTCATTATTGATTCAACCGTTCATCGAGTTTAATATTTTTCCGAGACCTATGCATAATATGGTTCATTTATCACAGCATATATACTACTTGAAAAGTGAATTAAGACGTAAAGTCATAATAGTTTTATTGATTCAACGGTCGGTCGACTATGACATCTTTCCGAGATCCACACATTATATGGGTCGTGTATCACAACAACATACTGCTTGAAAAGCGAATTAAAATTTTCATAAAAATAAAAAAGCGAATTAAAATGTAGGGCCATAAAATAGTTTTATTTTACGGTAAATGTTAGATTTATTTGGTTAAACACAGCATGTGGGCAACAAATGTGTTATGGCAAACGAACAAATTAAACGTAATATTTAAAACATTTTTAAAGATGTAAAAAGTTGTTGCATTTTTAAGATTTCATGGATTTTTAAAAATATTTTGATCGATCAAATCAGAGCATTCATGGGTGGTCGGTAACGAGTTGATATCCTTACCGACCAGCCACCGCCGTCGGCAATATCTTTAAGGGCTTGACTCCCTCGTCTCGTGCCGCACGTTTTAATCAATAACCTATCTAATGAACTAAACAAACAACAGAGCCTATTTAATTATCATAATTACATTTTGTTTTGTTTCATATTCAGTTTAATTAGTACCGACCATATATAGCATTCCCCTGACACACGTGTGAACCAAACTCGGGCTGCAATCGACCGTTTAAAGTTTCCGATATAGCACTAATCTGGACTGCCACGTATTAGTAAAAGAGTTGGCCACTAAATGGAAAGAATAGTCTAAGTATTTCATATGACCGACGTGCACACGCCGCCGAGGCGTCCATCCGCATACATGGAGATCGACATTGGCTTGACCGACATGAGGCCTCAGTCTCCAGATCGCCAGGTCGAGATCAACTTCAGCTCGACCGGCCCAAAGTCCTAGCCTCGGGCCGAGATCGACCTCGGCCCAACGTCTTGCAGATATTTCGGGTCGACCCAAGGAATAGGCATAAACTCCGAGGTTTGTCCGGTACTCAGCATCGGTCAGCCGAGACCAATTACCGAGATCCGAAGTCGTTCCAGACTCAACCGAGGCCTCGCCCTACCGATCGAGGTCGTGGGTCCTGAATAAGTGGAAACCAAGTCAACCGCGTAACCGTCGCGCGAACATGGAGCAGTCAATTACTACGCCCTCCACCAACGAACGTGGGAGTGTACGTGGCACAAGGAAGACCAGTCAAACCGCGATATTCGTCAGATCCACTATTTTCTCAACCGTCAAGACCCAAGCGTGCGCCCAGCAACGCTTATAAAAGACCGCTCAGGGCACCG
This sequence comes from Xerophyta viscosa, assembly GCA_002076135.1. Lineage (NCBI taxonomy): Eukaryota > Viridiplantae > Streptophyta > Magnoliopsida > Pandanales > Velloziaceae > Xerophyta > Xerophyta viscosa. The sequence continues at coordinate 11,759,858 of MJHO01000001.1, read as the reverse complement.
TTGATGGAATTCATATTTGGATGCACTTGAGAGCACCTTGAGAGAACTAAGAACTAAGACTTCTAACAGATTGTGCCAAGTTTAGTTGTGCGCCTGAATGAATTATAATCCGAAGTATCTTAGACATCTGTAGAGAGAGAATGAGAGATGTTGTAACTCATCAATCCTAATGATATTCATGTGTTAGCTTACGTGATCACCCGTAATTTTACCTTATACGCTCAAAGGTTTTCATGTAAAAATCTCCGTGTTCACTTATATTTCCTAGCTGCTTCTCTTAGCCAAATCAGCTTTCAAACACTCATTGATCGACAGAGATCTCGATCTGGTTCAAAATGATATATACCAACCAACATTGGCCCACAGTTGGTTAACATGACTGGATGGCGGGAGGAGAACATAATCTGTTTCTCATAATAAATAGGTTATGAATTCGAATTTTAATAACATATTGTTCAGAAATATTTTATCTCGCCATGACCCCAATAAAAATAAATCATTATAATTGATGGTGTTTGATTTATTTTATAATCGTCAGAAATGAAAATCAATTTATTCTATCAAAAATGTGAACCCAATAGTTACATATTTTTTAATTTTCATATATCTCTATGATATAATATATAGAGATATCGAATCATATTTTTATTTCCTATTGAATTAAATATGATAAAATATCATATGTTTTTATTTCTATTATAATATATTTTTATCTTCATTCTGATTTCTATTTAAACCGCAACATAACCAAACATAAATCCCTATCCTCTGGCCGTCTGGGCATCCAGCCCTACCCCTATTTCATATATATATATATATAATATATATATATATATATATATATATATATATATATATATGATTTCGACGCCCCGAACAACTTTTTGACTTGGACATATATGGACCCAGTTGATTCCCTGGTACATGTCCATTGTAGGTTGATTTGCAACTTTGAGCTCTGATAAAATCTTATTTGCATAATTGCATTGTAGAAGTACGAATGAAGCTCCGATGCATTGTTATTTAAACATGAGGTGTGAACGTGCGAAATTAGATTATAAGAATCTAATCATAGACGTAGGTACTGGATGATGCGCTATTCTGCAAACTAACAAAAGTCCGTGTTGTGCTCATGTGGTGCAGGAGAGTTTTGGGCCCCACACCGGCGGCGTCCGACTGCGAGCCATACGCGTCAAAATTGTGAAAAGGCAGCAACGTTCACGTCATTCATCCATGCACATGCAGCACAGTCGCAACAGGTCTATGTCCTCTTAGTACGATTCATGACTAGAACATTACATTATGAGACACGCTAGTCTACATCCACCGCATCACAAAAATTTTATCAATTTATATAATTAAAATTAAAATATTTCTTTAAAAAAATTTAAAATAACAATTATAAATTTTAATAAAATTTATAATTTTATGTTATTTTTTAAAAAAATATTTCTGATATTTAAAAGTTTCAAAAAATTAATAGATTTGGAGAGGGCTTTAAAACAATTTGTAAAACTTGTTAAATTTTAAAGCACTAATAAGATCTATTTAGAAATATCTTTAAAGAAAAAAAATTTTAACATGCAAGATACAACTTCCAACAAAATTTACAGTTTATTTTAAAAGTTCTTCAAAACATACTCATAAATTTTGTATTTTTTTAACTATAAGAATTGGAGGACTTTTTGGTGACGTGGTGGAATAACAAGTATTTTTCTTATATTATAATAGAAAATCTAATCCTTTTTTCTTAATTTTGTTTTAAAATCTAACCCTTATATCGAATGGGATCATTTGTAGTGCCCACTATGGTTTCAATCTGGGTCGTTTATCGGCCCAGTACGTATTATGAGATTTTTTAATTAAATTTTTATTAATTTATTTAATTTATTTTTAAGTATTTTTATAAAATATTTTGAACTATAAAAATATAAATTTTGATATGATTTACAACTTTATAGTTAAAATTTTTTCAAAAATGATCAAATAGTATGTCAAAATGATGATAAAAAATTTAATAGAAATTTATTAAAAAATCTCATGATATATACTGTACCGATAACTGTCCATATGAATACCACAGGGATCCGGTCTCCCTTTATATTGCCTATTTAGCGAACATATAAATAGAGATGGTATTCACATATTAACCTTAGAAGGGTACTAAATTCAGTTACACAAAAAGAATCTTTCAGTTGAAATGAATTATGGTACTTGAAGAACTAACTAATAATAATCATTTTAATTATTTCTTTATAGGCTTTATAGATATTAGAAATAATATAATTTAGGTAGCATTTTTTCTTTGGTGTTTGCTCCATAGAGGTTATCTCTATATTAAATAATTATTACTGGAAAAAATCTCGAAAAAGTTTGGACACGTCGAGGCTTTCTTTCCGCGTCATGCGAATCTCACGTGCTCTTCCGAAGCTTCTGACGTCTGTAAATCGAGGAAGTGAATTCCGGAATTTGCTTCTTTTTTTCCAAAACTATATAATAGTTACAGGAAACCATTTTCCAAAAGGCAAAAAAAAAAAAAAAACAGAGTTCCCAAAAATTTTTTTGGGGTGGCTTATTCTACGATGCGATCTTCGAGATCACAACAAAGGTACTGCTTCAAATACTTTTCCAAGATTTTATTTTTATTTTTTATTTTTTTTTGCCCCAGCTTTTGGAAGTGACTTCCAGCCAGTTCATGGAACTACAAACGGATGAGAAATTGACAAGGAACTGTGATGAGTAGATGAATCCAGTTCACTTAGGTCGTTTTCGCGGCAATTTAATTCGATAGCGATTATGAAATTAAAGTGTGAAGTTTTCTTCTACCTCTATGCTTTAGCATGCACGATAGGGAACCATTTCGACTGAAAATTTATTTATTTAATAATAATTTACTTGCTTATTATTTATTTAATTTCACGATATTTGTGCTTACGGTATAATCCTCAAGCCCGCTGAGGAAGTCTATATTGAATATGAGACGATAAATATTCAATATTATATTATTACCTGGTCACGAGGGAGAAAAAAAAGGCACTTTACAATAGAAATTCCAAAATAATTCCATCATAAAATTTTACTGTTTATTTATTCTAAAATTTAATTAATATTTTCGTATAGGGTTTCTTATTTGTTTGTTGTTTGAATAGTATCCAAGTGCTTTTTCCCCCCTGAAACTAACTAAATTAGACTCGGTAATAACCAATAGAAGTCGATAGCTCATATATATATATATAATATATATATATATATAAATATTATATATATATATATATATATATATATATATATATGACTTATATTATAATAATTATCTACATACTTTTCACCATTATACATGTAGATAAGCATGATATAATGAAGATTAATAATTCATATTATACAAAGAAATACGTGCCTGCTTTTTATTGGTTAAATGCGGACCAAGTTGAAAACAAAGCTTGTTTGCATAAGAAAGATAAGCGTGGAAGTCTGTTCCTGGAAGTCTCAGATTTCCAGGGCTTCTCAAAGGAAAAAAAAGATTAAAAAATGCCAAAACAATAATAGAACAATATTGCAATTTGATGTAGGTAAATACCATAGACATTTTTAAATTCCATTTCTTTTTTGGTATACGGTAGACAATCAAACTTTCGGGTTTGTTAACGAAGTCGGGCATACTCGGTTGATGGAACTTGAATTGGTGTCTTCTGAGAGTTTTTCAGTCCTGCGAAATCTCAGTGCAAGTTCTATATAGACTGAATTCTTCTATGTTGATTAAAAGAATTCATATTTATACTTTTGACTATAAGATTGCGCCATAGCTCCAATTGCAACATCTATGAAAAATAAAATTCAGTTAATGGGAGAAAGGTAACCACTGGATTCGAGATAGGAGTTAACAATTCTTCAGGGCCAAAAATAATCCTGAAAAATTTAGGACTGATATGTTATTATCTACATCAGCCACTTTTTTATTTTTTTTAATTAAATATATGGAGAAAGATTATTGTTTTGTGATTATCTTGAAAAGTGAAAAATAATATTTTTCAAAATATGTAAAAGTAAAATGTAACAATTTCTAAAATATTTTATTAAATTTTTGAACTGATGTGATAATATCACATCGATACTGAATTTTTCAAAATCAAGGTAAATTGAAAAATAGCATTTCTCTTTCGAGATTTATGAGTTATATTGATTCCCGCCGAGTGAGTCACTATTATTGACTGTTGCTAAAAAGGATGAAAATAAGCCTTTAACTTTTCCGCATATTAAAATTAGAAAGGATAATAATCAGTTTTCAATATCCACGTACGAAAATTAAACAGGATAACAATCAGTTTTCATTTTCCGCGTTCGAAAATTAGACAAATCTCTGAAATAGAGGGCCGAATTCTAGAATTTCGACGGATAACGGGTAAACGGACACGGTATCCGATAAGTGCACGTTCTGAATTCCCCTTCAACACCAGCAACCGAAATAAATATATCTTTAATATATATATATTGACAAATTTGCAATCCCATGTATTCACTCCTTAATTAATACAATATATATATATATAATTTGTAATCCCATGTATTCACTCCTTAATTAATAGAATATATATATATATATATATATATGTGTGTGTGTGTGTGTGTGTGTACAAATTTGCAATCTCATGTATTTACTCCTTAATCAACACCACCTCCTAATTAAATACACCAATTTAATACAATAATAATCCAGGGACTGTTCTGATTGGACCACGTGGCACATGCGTTTCCCGCAATGACGCGGCCGAAGAAGCAACCGAAGATGACCGATCTGCAAGTTTTGGGAGGGTTTTCGGGGGCACTGCATTTTGCGCTATAAAACCACCAATCGCAGACGATGCCTTATCGTGCACCTCGCAAATCTTAACTGATTTTGAATTTATTGAAGAGAGAAGAAGAAGAAGAAGATATCTTGACTCTGTTGCCGGAGCACCGACATCGTTCCGCCGCTGGTAATATCTACAATCGTGAGAAGCAGAAGAAGCTGATACTTAGATTACATAGACAGCTTAGTTATCATCATCCATCGCCGTTTGATCTTACGTTGAACTAGAGGAGCGAAGCCCAAACACTGTTGCCGATCGTGCTTGCATTGCGGCAGTGTTCTAGAAGGTAGTTCGACCGGAATTCCCCCCCACCGTTGTCGCCGCCGTCAGTGTGTGATATCACCCTTAATCGTGTTGTGAAAGTATATGTTATTATAGTAGTTTGCATTGACAATCAATTGCTATCGCTTAATCGAGAGAGCGCACTATATCTTAGGCCGCGTTATCATCGTCGGCAATGCAAAACTCTTCCGCTGCGGCCGCCGCCGCTGGTCGAGCGGATTTCTTAATCGCCAACAGATTGTAAAATTATATAGAACACTAACTAAAGAATCATATAAATAGAATTTAGAGGCCGTACAGACAGCTTACTGATCCTCGGTGTTCATCTTACTACAAAGTAATTTCAATTTCACTAGTTTCCAATTTCCGGGAGAGGATTTGGGGGGGGGGGGTTGTGGGAGTAACGCGGCTAACGCCAATTAGAGAGAGAGAGAGAGAGAGAGAGAGAGAGAGAGAGCATTAACGTGCTTGAACGAAGGAGTTACTAACGCCAATAAGGTCTTGCGGCGAGATTATGAATCTCGTGCCGAGGTTATAGCATATTAGCTTGCATGAAACCTGAGGCGCTGCCGCCGCATCGTCGGCGAGATATTGGACTTCAAGTCCAGCAATGAAATTTCATCCAAATAAAATTCTATATATTGATTTTTGTGCAGTTTTTGCAGCGACGCCGTCGAAGGGGGTTGGTGAGATTGCCGGAGGATGGTGAGAGAAGAGTGTTGTCTGGGAAAGTATGAGATCGGGAAAACTCTCGGGGAAGGAAACTTCGGCAAGGTAAAGCTCGCGAGGCATGTCGAGACTGGCCAACTCTTCGCCGTCAAGATCCTCGATCGCAAGCGCATTGTCTCCCTCAAGATCAACCATCAGGTACCAGAAACTGTTTCCTCTGATTTTTGCCTGATCTGTTTGGTGGTTTTTCCTTGATTTTTTTTTTTTTTTGGTTTCTCTATGTGAATTTTATTTAAATTAATAAGTTAATTAAATTTTAGATTAAGAGGGAAATTGGAACTCTGAAGCTTCTCCGTCACCCCAACGTCGTCCGCTTGTATGAGGTGCGTTCTTTAACTTGTAATTTTAAATTATTTTGGTTCTATTTTACGTCCAAGTATTATGTTGAAGGTTACTTAAGAATTCGTCTTTGTTCCATTTTTTTAATTTTTTAAGCTGCCAGGTCCAATTTAGCGTCAATTTAGTTGTAATTTTTCAATTTCTAGATTTGAACTAAGCATGAAATCATTCATCATAAAACTCAAAATTAAGCAACAAATATGACCCGTACATTTCTGATTTTTCAACATCTCGAAGTTAATATGTTAGTTTAGTCCCTAGTTTGTAACAGACGTAAGGAACTAATATATCTTCAAAATATTTAAATATTACCAACAAAATTTTCGATGTCATTCTTATAGGGAGTGCACTTCGTAGAGACTTCTACTAGAAAATGTTTTCGTATAGTTTTATTCATCATGCACTAAATGGCGTAGACCATCTATTCAATCGTTAATAATTGATAAACTAATTCCATCCATTTGAAGAAAGGGGAAGTGCCCTACCATTTATTTTGGATTATTCTTTTCCGATTTTCACCAATCTAGAAATATGTCTTTGTTCATTCTTTCCGTGGTAATAAAAAAATTAACCCTAATGAAATTCTGGAGCCACTTGCATTTCTTCATGGCCACAAATTTGCAACGCAGTATTAGTATTTTTTGCGATGATGGTGGTGACCATGAGGCATAACAAGTTCTTTTGAATTTGATTGATAGTGGCCCCAACTAGCAACAGACGAACCTGGTAGTCTAACACACACTTCCCGTTCCTTTCATGCTTCACCCGCTCTGTTGGCTCTATTCAGAGGAAGCAGGGCAATCGTACCACTTAGCTGGTTGGTTCAGATCATTTGTTCAACATTATATAATTTTTACTGACACTTGGACAATCTAACAATTAGAGATGGTTCATTCTCGTAAACTCCTGCACCATTGTATGGAAAATTAGCTCTAAAATAGAGGCAACGTCTTGTCTCTGTGTAAAGTATCAATAATATAGTACGGTGTAAAAAAAAACGAAAAAAAAATTGGGGGAATTAGAGGCCTAAAAACTATCAATGCGCTATTCAGAATCAATTTCTGAAGCTGTAAACATGTGAATGTTTCTTATAGGTTTTGCTTTATAGAAATTCTCTCTCGATATCGTTAGAGATTAAGAGTTTCTTAATTGACGACATATTAGAGTTTGTACTAAATTTCCAAACTCCACGTTTATATCTAACTGTCCTTCCACCACACCATTCTTCACCTTTCACGGGTATAATTTATGGATACGTTTGATTATTATTTGTTAAATAGTTTAGAGATAGTAAATTAAAAATAATCTATCTTTGAAGTTATGTATACTATGTTTGGAAAAATAGCTTGTTCGTAAAAATTTAATTTGTACATATATAACTTAATTTTAAGCTATGTAATTTGTACATTATTTTAAGTTATGTAAAATAGCTTGTTCATAATTTAATTTGTACATAATTTTAAGTTATGTAAATTGTGATACAAAATTTAATTTGTACATATATAACTTATAGCTTGTGATCCTTTGCTAAATGAAAATATTACAGAATTACAAGTTACAAAAGCTAAATTAAAATAAAAGTTATAAACTTCAATTGAACTTATTCTATGACCCCACCGCTCATTATCGGAAATGGCGCGGCGATGATGGGACGAAGTATTGTTAGCTATACATGATAGTGCCCAGAGTTTCTCCGACGTACGGGTTTTTAATAAAATATAACATGGAGCATAGTACAGGGGACAACCGGTGCAGATTAACAGAGGACAGACCCACCATGGTCCATGGCTCGAGGAGAACACCGGTCCTTTGGTCCGACTATATGAACGTGCAGCAGCGTTTATCCAGTTCACTTGGATTATTTTATTAGTACTGATTAATATAGTTTACATGAATACGTACCACCCAACAACTGTGAATTGGATAAAGCATAGACGAACTACATTGACAGGTGGCCCCTGTTGTTGTTGTTAATTTGAGGACTGTAACAGCCCCTCCTATCAAAAGGAGCTGCTGCTCTCCTTATCCCTCCTTTAATTTTCTTGCCAACTACCATACAAATACATAATACGAAAAACACAAAAAGAGCCTTTCGAATTATTGAGGGATAAAGTAATGGTTCCAACAGATGTGTGGTTGTGATCAGTTGAGGTCGTCCTGTGGATGCAGCCACCTCCACGCGAGCTGCGTCCAGCTAATAACTTTGATTGAACTCCACATTGTTAGCTAATAATTCTGCAGTTGATCTGCTATTTTTGAGATACTCCGAATCATTTTTGTATATCAACCACATGGGTGGTGCCCTTGTGCAGTGGGTCCACTTCTATATGCTGACCTCCGCATCTGCCGTTCTGCTTTTGCCGTTTTAAAAAGACAAATTTCGCGGTGAGCGCCATCAATGCTCCTGTCCTATTTGTCTTTGTCAAAATCTCATTTATTCATTCCTTATATTATTTTAATTTATACTAATTTGGCTGCGTAAGATGGAAATAATATTAAATAGGAAGTAAAATACTTAAAACTATATTAAAAACATGTTTTTCTTTTTCTTTCCTATTTAGAAACTAAAACAAGCCTAGGCGCCTAGGACGAATGATCGGTACTTTTATCTCAAAAAGTGGAGGTCTTATATTCGAATCTTACAAGCACCACCCATAAGGGTGCGGAGGATTTATTCCATCTGTATCGCATGGAAGGTAATACAACGTTCGGACCTATCCAAATCGAAATATTAGGATTCCTCGGTTGGGGGAACATAGGCTGGTGCCATCCGTTAGTTTATCTGTTACGATGGTCGCATAAAAATGGACTGATTAAGGGCAGAGTTTCCGACGATAATCTCTAAAAAAAAAAGAAACTAAAACAAAAAAAATTGTTTTTTCTTTTTCTTTTATGATGAAGAATGGTGCATATGTATCTCATTTGTTGGTAATTCTTTTTTTTTTTTTAAAGTAGATACTTTTTCTTTCACGGATATATTATTGCTATAAGAAAGTGAACCAACAGAACCGATCTAGGATTTATGCATACTTGGCTACCTCATCGAAGGATTACAATTGATATGCATATTTTTATAACTATAGGCATGCCTAAACTTTTCGATCAACATAACTAAGTTTTCGTATAACAAATTATATTATGTTGTATCATACTTATCTATGATGATTAATATATTATGTTTTCTTAAATCTAGCAGGTATTGGCAAGCAAAACCAAGATTTACATGATACTTGAATATGTGAATGGGGGCGAATTATTCGACAAAATTGTAAGAATATGGTCTCTATTTCGGCATAAGTATTATATGACAATCTCACATTCTCTTCATGAGCTAGAATATAAACTTTTATTGTTTCTGAATGCTCAAGGCTTTAAAAGGCAAGCTTTCTGAGAAAGAAGGAAGGAAGCTTTTTCAGCAGCTTATTGATGCTGTAAGCTACTGCCATTACAAAGGAATCTACCACAGAGACCTGAAGGTATATATACGCCAAAGCAATGTTAGATATGCCAACCATCAGTTTAAGAATTTGAAAAACAAAAACTTCTTTAATTGCATATGTAGTGCTAAATAATCTAGTTGTTCCTAATTGTTTCATTGTTTTTTTTTTCTGGGCAGCCTGAAAATGTTCTTGTTGATGCAAAAGGCAACATAAAGATTTCAGATTTTGGACTCAGTGCCTTACCTCAGTCTCTAGGAGTATGTCCTACTCTATCTGACCAATTTCACTAGTCATACTTGGTTCTTTTATCCCCTCAATCTTACTATTTACCTCATTGCAAATGTATCAGAATGACGGGTTATTACACACAACCTGCGGGAGCCCTAATTACATTGCCCCTGAGGTGAATTTTTAATTAGATATCCATATATAATGTATTTTCCAAATAGTATTTACTTAAAAGATGGCTTCTGCTTTAGGTCCTTGCCAACAGGGGGTACGATGGTGCATTGTCAGATATATGGTCTTGTGGAGTCATCCTATATGTCATTCTTACAGGATATCTTCCATTTGACGATAGGAATCTTGCTGTTCTATATCAAAAGGTAAATGAGATGCTTCAATATGCAATACATCTGCAGCTCTCTAGGAAAAAGAAAAACATATTTTTGTATCTGCCAACGCTATAACATTCAACTAATCGCTAGTATAATTCTTTCAGATTTTCAGGGGAGATACTCAAATTCCGAAATGGCTCTCTGCTGGAGCTCAAAATCTTCTAAAGAGGATCTTGGATCCTAGTCCAGTCACCAGAATAAATATAGCTGGGATTAAGGCTGACGAATGGTTTAAGCAAGACTATGTTCCCGCCATTCCTAACGATGACGATGAGGATATTAGTTTTACTAACTTACCTCTCTCAGTGAAAGAGGTAATTTTAAACAGTTGTTTTTTCTCCATTTCCTTTACACGTATTCAGTCTGTATTGGATAGACAAACTTATGCACGCATATGCATGCTCTCCAAAACAACTTACCTCTCTTATGTAGTCATCTCTATTTTGATCGCCGCTTGTTCTAATTCTGCTATGCTAATTGCTTCATGCAGCCGACTGAGAAGGATGAAAAACGGAAAACACCAACGCTAATAAATGCGTTCCAGCTTATCGGGATGTCTTCATTCCTTGACCTTTCAGGATTCTTCGAAAAGGAGGTACGAAATTGTGATGTTTCCTTTTTCGTTATAAAATGTCTGATTATACCTTCAAGTATGTTGATTCGAAAATATGTATATGTTTTTGTTATTGCAGGATGTCTCCGATAGGAAGATCAGATTCACGTCAAACTATTCACCAAATGATTTGTTCGAGAAGATTGAGAACATTGTTACAGGAATGGGATTTCAAGTCCAGAAGGGCCACGGCAAGGTTAGTAATACATTAAATTATAATACCGTAACGAAACTAACTTTAATAAAAAAATTAAAGAACGATGTCTAGATTTAGCCTCTTGATTGCAATATGGTTTATGATTTTTAAAATGTTATAGTTTGACATCTATGCTTTTTCTCGGCAGTTGAAAGTAATGCAGCATGCCAAGGTTTCCAGGAGAAATACAAAGAGCCCTGGGTCCCTTTCAGTTGCTGCAGAGGTAATTTCTAATTACAAAATATAATTCCAGCATCGCTATAATAACCAGAGCAATGCTAGGGCTCCGAAAGTTCCACCAATAATCAATCAAGTTCACTTTAAACATCAAAGAATTCGCTCTTCAGATGCATGCATTTCAATTATAAATTATAGGTTCTTTTAGTAGTCTAGCATTTATTTTAATCATAATGTAACAAAATTCAAATCTTACAGGTTCTCGAGCTAAGTCCATCACTCTATGTGGTTGAACTGCGGAAATCTTATGGGGATACCTCATCGTATAGAGAGGTAAATACAATCTAAGCACATTTGCTTAAATGTATCTCTTTGGGAGACTAGTTTTGGAGGGAAAATTAACCATACCTTGTTTTCGCCCTCATTGAATCTCACCCATCAACCCCTTCACCTATCCCGAGAGTAACTGTTATCTCTTGCATCCTCGGAGGTTAAAATGCAGGTGAACGCTTGATATCCCAATGTTTCACCCAATAGCAAATCAACTCCACTTTAAAGTTTGAACTTTACCTGGTTCACTTATAAGCAGCAAATAGTTCAGTATGTTGGAAGACTTTTGAGACAAATTTTGGGTGTTGTAGAATTTGTATATACATTTAGATGGAATATATAGACTGCTTATGCTACCTTTTTCTGGTACAGTTGTGTAAGAAGATAACGCATGATTTGGGAGTCTGCGAAAGTCAAGAGCTCTTGAAGACGCAATCCCTAATACCAGAACTCAAAGGTTTTGAGAGCGAAATGTCTGTCGCTGCAGTTTAATATAACTGCATCGATTTTTTGTATATTATATGATCTGGAGAAGATCTAAGTTGTATAGGTTGCATAGACATAGAGAAGGCATTATATATACGTCAATGTATAGAGATAAAATATATTCTTTTTCTTGCGCGTATCTTTGTACCTAAAATTCTATTCTTTATGAATGTGGATAGTACCACGTCAGATAAATGGTATCAAAGCTGAAATTTGATGGTTCAATATATGCAACGCTTCCATTTATCTAAAGAAAAGAAATTAATCATGTGCATAACAATTGAAGTATATAAACAAAAAAAAAAAATAAAACACCCAATTGTGATTGATTAAATTAAAATAATGTTATGATCAACTTCTATAAAAATTGACGAAAGGCTTTTAGAAGAAATCAGAATGTTACCTGTTCTACTGCATCTGTAGTATTCGTTGCTCTGGTTTCACAAATTCTGTCTGAAATTAGACTTCCGATCTTCAGATCTGATAATGAGTGGCGAGATAATCCAATATTAAAACATTGCTTGCAATACACCTGATAAGGAAATTAAAAGACAAAGATTAATAGACCACCCGAGGTAGTTACAAGTGATTTTCTTTTTTTATGGTCCCAAGTCGCGACCTAGAGCTAGGGCTCCGCCCATATAAGGCCATCACCTGGCTTCCCATGAAAGTATTTGGGAGTGCCCTGTCGCACGTGAGGGGGTGCACGTCCGCTTACCCGCCAACGAAATATTTTTACAGCTGATGGCACGGAAAGTCGAACCTGGATGGGAAGGGATCCTGAGCCCCCGCCCATCCAGTGCAAAGTAATGCAATGGAAACAATTTAAGCAGAAAAATAATATATTAAAGCAAACAATCTTGAAGTAATAACTATTCAGGGCTGTATCAACTATCAAGCCTAAGCATATGACAACAAGATTAAAATGGATTTTATGCAATAGAGCAAGCAGTAGTAAGTGACGTCATGCGATGTAGTACTGACAGAGTATTAACAGAATAATTGTAACTTACCACAACTCCCCTAGCTCGTCAACAAGGTTATACAATTTTCCTTCATCTTAAGTTTCACTTTTGCATGGACTCCGTCGCAATTTGCAGGAATTTCAATCGGCTGGACATCAGATAGACAGAGCTAAAACATAGCACTTCCTTATACATAAGAAGATTGTTAGATCTTGCCAATATAAATGTGACATGTGATGCGATGCTACTTATGAAAATTCAGAATAAACTCCGCTAAAGAAGATCTGGTATACGGTCTTCATGCGGAGCTTTGAGATCTGATAATTTACATTCGAAATAAACTTTCGGAAGAAATTTTGGGAGATGATTTGGAGCTCTGCATTTCGGCTTGCCAATATAAGCATGCATTGGGACATACCTCATATGGCTTACGTCATCGTGGACAAACTTTGAGATCTTATAAATTACATTTGTAAGGAAGGAATTTCACCAATAATCTCCGCAAGAGCACTTCCCTTCAACAAAATGGTGGAATCTATTTCGGTCTCTGACAATTAATCTCCGTTCGTAAGCCAACGATATAAGCTTGATGGCGGTATGACAATCTTCACATGTTCGGAGGTTCTTGAAAATTCTGAGGGTGGATTTTGGAGGAGTCTTCAGAAGCCCAAAAGCAATAGCCAACTTCTCGCTGTGCTCCACCAATAAATTCTCCCGTGAGATCTCCTCGGTGTCTGGCAAGACCGACGAAGTCATTGGCTTATACCCTAACTCTTTTATCCTCTCGATCATTTCATCTAACATCTTACAAATTTCACCGTACATAGGAAATGACCTGTCACTAGCAAGAAACTCATGCACCCTATTGTCTATTTCAATCGAGCTGATCCCGGGGACTCTTCGGGCGTTGTTAACTTTAATCATCTTTCTGACTTTTGCGACCTTATCCCACTTATTTGCCTGTGCATAGATGTTCGATAAGAGAACAAAATGGCCGTCCACATGAGGCTCCAATTCTGTTAGTCTGATGATCGCTTCCTCTGCGATATCAATACGCTTATGGATTCGACATGCACCAAGAAGCGCCCTCCAAACCACAGCGTCCGGCTCAAAAGGCATTTTGTTTATGCTTTCTTTCGCATCGTCTACTTTCCCCGCTCTACCTAGTAGATCCACCATACATGCATAATGCTCAACCTTAGGATTAATACCATAAACATCACTCATCGATTGAAAATAAGCCTGACCTTGATCGATCAGACCTACGTGACTACACGCCGTGAGAACTCCTACAAAAGTAATATCGATAGGTTTTACCCCGTCAGATAGCATGTTTAAGAAGAAATCTAATGCGAGCTTCCCAAGCCCGTGGTTTGCAAGTCCTATAATGATAGTGCTCCACGCTAGAGCATCCCTCTTCCTCATTTTCTCGAATATTGCAATCGCATTTTCCACATCGCCGCATTTGGAGTACATGTCCACGAGAGATGTGCCGAGCCTCAAATCCACCTCAATCTCATTTTTCACGATCAAGTTATGAATAGATTTTCCAATGCCCAAGGCGCCAACATCGCCACAAGCGGCAACCACGCTAGACATAGTTATCTTATCAGGCACTAAACCCGATATCAACATCTCATGAAACAGCTTCAGTGCTTCATAACAATTTCTACTCTGTGCATATCCCGAGATCATCGTGCTCCACGAGATCAAATCTCTCTCACAAGCTTTATCAAACATCTCCCTCGCGGCAGACATGTTGCCTACTGAAACATATCCATTTATGACGGTGTTCCAAGATACGACATCTGCTTCCGGGATACAATCAAACAATCTCCGAGCTTCTTTTGTCTCCCCGTGAGCAATATAAACCGACATCATAGCATTATACGAAACCAAGTCTTTCTCAGGCATTTCATCGAACGTAGATCTTGCAGCTGAAATATCGCCAAATTTTGAGTACATCTCGAAGACGATAGTTTGCAAACACAAATCCTTCAAAAATCCAAATTTCATGATTTCAGAATGCAAAATTTCTCCATCTCTCTTCTCATTGCATGCCTGCAGCGCAAAAGAAAGCGTAAAACTATCGGGAACAGCGCCATCTTGAAACCTCATTTGGTGATATAGTGATAGGGTTTCTAAGGGGTTCTTATGGATTAGATAAGCACGGATAATTGCGTTCCAAATGAAGGTATCCCGGGATGGGAAAAGATCGAAGATTTTACGGGCGTAGATGATGTGTTTCTGTTTAATTGAGCATTTGTTCAGGAATTTCGTAAGCACGAAGCGGTTGCGATCGAGGGATATTTTGGTGAGGAGTGCGTGGATTTGGGAGAGATGGGAAATGGTGGAGGAATTCTCGATGAGCACCATGGCTCTGCTGAGAAGCTCGGAAGCCATGGCGGGAAGAAGAAAGAGTATTTGTAGACATTTGATTTGAATTGTTTCTTTAATGCAGCAGCCAAGTTTGGCACAAAAAAGAATAAATACACACCCATCCCGAGGTTATCGTAAGGACGCGATGAACCAATGTTATTAGAGTCTCCACATATTCCTTTTGAGAAGTATATAAAAATAAAAGTCCTGGATAATAAAAAGTAGCACCGATAATTCATTATTTTAAATGTCATACGTGCTATTTCAAATAATATAAAAATTTTTTTTTTTTACTTTTTTGTAGATGGTGATAAATGAACTTACGCAGACCGAATTAATTTGATATAAATAAACTATTATTATCTAAAAGTTTATCTATACGACAGTAATATCGACATGAACCGTTAAAAATGTAATCAATTTGTTCATTTAATTCCAATAAAGAAACAGTCCAAAGGCCAAAAGATAATTCAAAAACAGCAAAAAATATTCCAAAAATAGACGGAAAAGTGGGAGCGTATCATAATAGAATTGGTCTGGAATCCTAATGAAGATTTCAAACTCATTTTGAGCCCAACATAGTTCACTATTGAAGAGCGCTCAGTTCAATTCATTTATTATTTTTGGGTGAAGTTTTGTGGCAGATTCCGTTTAAAGAATATATATATATATATATATTATATATATATATATATGAACGCTTCATATGATGTCATGTTGGTCAAAAAGACTGCAGACTGTTCACCCAGCTTTTTCTCAAATGATAAATAATTGAGTTATAATCTCCCAAAAAAAACCCAAACATTTACTAGGATCTCCTTCTTTGAAAATAGCATATATTCAACAATAAATCTTAATTGCTCCGCAGTCGCGTACGCAAGGTCGCATTCTGCCATTTACGTCATAATTTTTTGGCTCGATAGTGGGAGCACGAAGAGCTGGTAGTCTTCGTTTGCGAAGGTCGTAAGCCCACACATATCATATGATATCAAAAGTTTTATTGGTTGAAAAATTCGATTTACGGTAGCTCAAAAACTATGGTAAATTAAGTTTGTATCCTATGTTGATAAATCTCGTCTGAATATCTAAAATAAAAAAAGAATTGCAGACATGATATTAAAAGAATTGCTATAATAACAGGTTTCTTTGTCAAAAAGCAATATAAACGCCTCATTTGCAAAACAGGATATTAAGTATCCATATTATGCAAACTTTACTAATATTTATTTGAGTATTTGTATCCCCAGCTTCTCAACCTGACTTCGCCTTCAAGGGTTTCCTTTTTTAGGGTTTCTGATCTCTAGGGCTCCTCATAGCTGCTCCATCGAAGCTCTCAACTCCCAACAATGGCGGACGACTCGTCAGTGAATCCCTTCTCTCTCGCTCTCCATGTCGTCGACAGCTGCAGGTACGGTAACTTATTGTTTCTGCTAACTAGCAACGGCAAACTCGCCGTGACCTCCGCCTGCGACGACCGCGCCGACGTCGGAATTCTGGAGAGTGACAGCTACTACGAGGCGTCGACGAACACCGTGGACCACTTCGTCGACGTTGAAACGGAGGAAGAACTAATGCTGATGAAAGTTTCTGTTGCAAGGAATCATCGGAAGATCATTGCGGTCCATCGCCTTATCTGAGGAGTTTAATTAAAGATCTATTACGCAGTTTAGTTTTTCTTCTTTTTTTTTTGTCCTAAGAATTTCTGTTAATTTATAGTTATCTCCCCCTCGTTTCTTTAGATATTCTTTTTCTTTGCGCTCTCTCTCTCTCTCTCTCTCTCTCTCTCTCTCTCTCTCTCTCTCTCTCTCTCTTTTGGTAGAAGGTTTAGTTGTTCTTATGGGACGCGATCACCTGCGGCTGCAGACGGCACTTGCTCTATTTAGGGGCAGCGTATATATATTTTTTTAAAAAATTAATATATAAATTATAGATTTTAATAAAATTTATAATTTTTATATCGAAAGTATTTTCAAAAATATTTCTAAATAGATATTTTATACTTCCGAAATTAACGGATACAAGCGGGTTCAAAACGAATTTTAAAAATTATATAAAATTCGATAATTTTGAAATATTAAAATATCTATTCAGAATTATTTTAAAAAAAAAATAATATAAAAATTATAACTTTTAATTAGATTTATAATTTTTATATTAAATTTTTTTTCATTAAATACGTACACCGTCCGGAAACGGGGTGAGTGCAACCTGTGGCCGCAGCGATCCATGTCCGTTCTTATCTATTCCACTATCTTATAATGAATTTCACTCGTATTATTTACGCATTTGAAAATTTAGCTTTGAAGATAAAAAAGAAAATGAATTTTTTATAATACTTATGGACGGCCCAAATTATTTAATACAAATTAAAAACATCAAAACCCCAAACAACTCTAACCCAAGAAAAAAAATGCGATAGAACTACTTTGGTTGAAAAGAACAAAATACTGGGTGCTGGAAAAAAGGATTTTCAAAAACTTCATTAATTTAAAAAATATGATTGCATCCTGCAGCAGTTGTATGAACCCCTACAGTTGATGCGTGAATTCTAGCAAGCGCACTAGTCGCACAAGTAAAAGTGAGTAGAGTATCGTTCCCTCGGAGACTGAATTTATTGATTACCGACCTACTTTTAATCTTGATTTTATTTAACAACCGAAATTAAAGAATGAATAAATGTAATCAAATTCTATCAGAATAATGAGGTACATAATTTTTAGTTGCTTTGATAATCTAAATTTAATTATTTAGTGTCCAGAAATAACTTTGATTTAATTTTCAGCAGTCCTCGTAGGTATTTAATATTCTCTATTGAAAAATATCAAATCTATTTATCCCTCATCAAACTTATATATCTCTACGTAAGTTGATAAGAAATAAACGCAATACATTTTAGGGACTTTAATGCTTAACGAGCTGTACGTAAATATCTCTATTTTACGTCAATTCGTGGTATATCTCATAAGATGCAATAGCCTAGTGGTGGCCAAATCACTCGTATCTATTTGAACCTTATGAAACATACAATATTAAATCATAGCTTATTCTGAATCACTTGATAATTAATTTCAGATTATCATAGCAAAACTAGAAATTATGTCCTCAAGAGCTAAATTTATTTCATTGAGAAAAGAAAAGAGTTCATGATTACAAAATATGGCTCAAACCTCTCCAAAATCTCTCTATTTATATCTTACATTCATCTTCATTTTCTCCTCTTCTTTAATTTTCCAAAATAAAATTTTCTCCTTTTACTTTTTCTTCATTTGGATTGTTTTCCCTCATTTTTTCTTTTTGCATTTACTTATTTGTTTTCTTCCTTTTTCACAAGTTTCAAAGACTTCAGTTGGGCTTCAAATCTATCCAGAATAATGTAAATTGATCCAATCCACCGGTCGTACCTTTAATGCGCATTTAACTTCAATTTATAATTTTGACCTGAAAACAACCAACAAATAATAAAATTAGTGTAGAATCAATGCTAAATTTATGTATAAAAATTATGCTTATCAACTATCACTGTAAATTAAAAGGTTTGTAACATTTTTAAAAATAATAATTACAATATGGTAAATGTAGTTTTATTCTACTATATTATAGTTCAAGCTTATTTTTGAAAAATTATATGCCAATGAAAATTTTGTTTTGGAATACAACTTCAAATGGCCAATTTGACATTTTCTTAAAAAAATGAATAAAAAAATAATTAAAGTATAATGTTATAGTTAATCACTATCCCAAATCATACTCCAATTTTTTTTTTTATCCACAATAGTGCATGAAAATTATGTCTGGCAAAATGAGGCTATGATTGTTATTATTTGGAGAATATACACCTATAAGACCAATAATTAAGGGACTCATTTACTATTTATATCAGCAGTGTAAAACGGACCTACAAAATATTAGAATTTCTTAACTAGTTTTACTTCCTCTATAATCTACGAAATAAACTAGCTAGATTATGTTAATTTTAATAATAATTTTATCATCATTATAGTTATGATAATATGAGAGCGGACGACGAAGAAGCGACAGTGTTGCGCTCCTCTTAAAGCCTTATTTATGAAATTAACTAGTGTCGGTTCAGTTGTCTAGTGTGATTAAATATTAAAAATAGACCATAATCTACTTCTAATGAAAAGTATGTCAGAATTTCATAATTTAGTAATATTTTATTAGGAGTGACTTTACTTTGACACGACCATTTACTAGTACTATAATATGTATCGGCCTTCGAATAAAATTATTTATTCAAATAAAATTATTTATTCAATTAACTATATAACTATCTATAAATTTGTTTAAAAAATTAAAAACGAGTTAACCAAACCGTCGCCCGTATTTGTTAAAAATTTGCTTGCTCTTGCAAGAAGTTCACTTAAAATTTTTTAAAGCTCCTTAAGCATCTTTTCTTTTCATTTTTATTTTTATTGTTTTGTTTTAATGTGGGACTCTCCAGCTAGGCAATATCTGATTGCAACTGATCACGTGATGTAGTCGTGGTTTCCATTTTCCATCTAAACTCACTCTCTATCAAGTATCCAATCGCTCTCTACAAAACTTTTCATCTTGTAGAAAAATTACTGTATCTGATTGCATCCATGAAATGTCAGCTGATATCGACTCTCTCTCTCTCTCTCTCTCTCTCTCTCTCTCTCTTTATATATATATATATATATATATATAGAGAGAGAGAGAGAGAGAGAGAGAGAGAGAGAGAGGTTATTCTCAAGATTCAAGTCGACCTGAAATGACCCCTCTCATGTCGATTTTCGGTTCTTTCTCTCTCTATATAAATAAACCAAAGTTCCTGGATCTAACAGCATGGTAGGACAAAAATAAGTAAGAAATCGTTAATAATAATAATTATAATGAAGTAGAAGATACTTTATTATATGGTCCAAACAAACGATGTCCATACAATGTAATATATGTAACTACAGCTGACCTGTCTGTGATAGAATTTTTTTTCCTCTCTTTAATTGGATACATGTAGCATTTTCATAACAATAATAAGTTAGCCTCCAAAAGGAACAAAAGAAAATTGAGAAAATAAAAAATAAAAATGCAGTTTTTTTTTTTTGGGGTTTAAGCAGTGAATGAAGCCATGGCCTCGATTTCATCTTGCAAGAGGAGAGAGTCGATGAAAACATCGAGGCTTTCACCCTCCATCACATCCTCTATAGAATGGTGAGTGATCCCAACCCTGTGATCCGTTACTCGTCCTTGCGGAAAGTTGTAGGTCCGTATTCGCTCTGACCTGTCTCCGCTGCCAACCTATCGAGATTCTATTAGTATATATATATAATTCATAATTTGCCACAGCTCCCAATATGTCACCAAAAAAAATTCCCTAGCATAAAAAATCATGTAGAATGCCACAATCGAGAAATTTGGGCAGCAAAGCAAGAGCTCATAAAATTCCTCCCAAAAATAAATCAAATTCACCTCAAAATGTAACATGGTTCAACTTCTGGGGGCAGGTGGTTCAACTCATGCATGAACATTGTGTGAATCTTTAGACTACTTTTGCAAAATCTTAGATCTCCTGATTTTCTCCTACACGTTTCCAAAAATCAATCAAGTTTGCTCATAGGCAGCACAGTTCCATTCATGAGCGGCACGTGCTTCACTACTTTCATTTTATGGAGGATTTTTAGGAGAAAAATTGAGATATTTTTGGAGCTCTAGCAGTTCTTTAATCTGTACCACACTAAGCGGTAAAGTTAAAATCATGAGCAGCACATGGTTCACTACTACATTTGCAGGATTTATAAGAGAGAGTTTGAGTGAAATTTTGGGAGCACCGGCAGTTTTCTAATCTGTAAGATATGCAAGAAGATAATAATGTGGTATACCTGCTCAGATCTAAGTTTAGAGCGGCTCACTTGAAGTCTAGACCTTTCCATTTCATACAGTCTCGATCGCAGCACTTTAAGAGCTTTAGCCTTGTTCTGTTATCATAAGTAGGCTAAGATTTTGAGAACCAAAATAAATAATCACGCAGAGTGTTATTAAAATGGCGTGATATATTTAATTTTGACTATGTTACCATATGCTGTGATCTTTCATCTTGTATTGCCACTGTTAGTCCAGTTGGAATATGCGTTATTCTAACAGCACTATCGGTAGTATTCACCGACTGACCTCCAGAACCGCCGGATCTGTATGTATCGATCTTAAGGTCCTCATTACGTAACTGCACATCGATCTGCATTTTTTTGGATCAATAAATTGTTCATTAAAAGGAAAAGGAAATATGATAAGCAAATTTATTTTTAGGGTCTCTAAGAGCAACAATCACAGATCTAGCTACAATGCACCGAAATAGTAAATATCAACGAGATTGCACTCACTCACCTCATCTGCCTGAGGGAGTATGGCTACAGAAATAGCACTGGTATGGATACGACCTGATTTTTCTGTCACCGGTATACGCTGCCAAATCAAATTAAAAGATTTAAGAATTCACAAATCATGGTACGTTGATTTTATCATATTGTCTCGAACATACCTGGACACGATGGATGCCACTCTCAAATTTAAGCCTTCCGTAGGCCCCAGTTCCTGAAATTGTACCACTCGCTTCCTGCAGGGCAGATCCGGTACAAAATGCTAAAATATGTTAAAAAAAAGTAAAATGGATGAAGTTACTCAGCGTATAGATAATAAACAACTTAGTGTATAGAAGGTCTAGCATGATTTCATATGTTCTTCCAACAATTCACGCCTTTCTTAAAATTTTTTTTTTTTATATATAATAAAAAAAGAAAAAAAAAGAGTACCTTGTAGCCTTTCAGATCAGACTCCATAATATCTATAACATCAAATTTCCATCCCTTTTTCTGAGAGTACTTCTCGTACCTGTTGCATTAAGAAACACATATCGATAGTCACAAACCATCAAATGCTAAATACTAAACAGTAAAAGACTTGTACACCCACATTTTAAATACGTCCATTGCAAATAACGATGCTTCTTCACCACCAGTTCCTGCCATGGTACATGACAAGTAGAAACTTCAAATATCATTAACATGTATATGTACAAGACAAGCAAGTTTATTTGTACATATTAAAGAAAATGGTAGAAGGTTTCAGTACCTGCTCTAACCTCCAAAATACAGCCCTTCTCATCAGCATCATCTTTTGGAAGCAAAGTCTTCAGCAGTAGATGCTGTAATTTCTTTTCTTCTTCCATGGCATTAGATAGTTCCTCAGCGGCCATGTCCCGCATATCTTTATCTTCAGCACATTCGGACATGAGTAATTTGAGACCGTCAATTTCCTAAAATTAAAACTTTCACTTTTGGGGAAGCAGATGCAAATAGGACATATAAATATCATATATATGTAATCTACTAAATGACTTGTTCATAAATAACTCTAACATTCAATCTAAGTAGGTGCCAGTTATATTGCTATTCACTTGGTTTTAGAAACATATGGAATAAAAACTACAAAGAGTGTTATGTCAAAGGTATTAATGTTTTGCAGTATAATCGATAGTTTCTATACAATTGATTATTTTAAAGATAAAAGATCCAGTATTGAAGAATCTTACATTTACTTTGAAGAATTGCAGAAAGCCAAATCACAAAGCCGTTTTAAGCTTTGTATTTTGCATGTAACTCTCATTGGGTCTATACAAAAGACTACTGCAGATTGCGATGAAGTGTTTCTACTATGGTATGACTTGATTACCCCCAGTCACTAGAGTGCAAATAGATCAACTGAGCTTGCATATTCTTCTACTGCCACCAACCACCTACTATGCATGAACTACTTCATTCACTACTTTCGACTGAGATGGTATACTATATATCAAGGTTTTATGTGCCGTGCCGAGCCGAGTATCGGTAAATCCAAAACTCGGCATGTACCGACCGTACCGATCCGTATAATTTATTATATTTAAAATATTAAAATTATTTAAATAATAATAGAACAATTATTGATGAAAGAAAAATATTAAAATAAAATATAAAGACTCCAATTACATATCGAAAACAGATGGTACGAATTTATTTCATGCTGGATTTCGGTAAATTTAAATCCTAGATATGCCGAACTTGCCGATAATAAAATATTATTTTTTATATTTTTTTATTATATACTATAATATTTTTTAATTTTTTAAAGGTATTTAATTTTTTTAAAAATCTAAAAAATAAAAATAAAAGGATCACACGCCCGAAGGCATGTGACCTACGCGGCGCACGACCGACAGTTACCGGTCACGCGCTAGTGCTTTAAAAAACAAAAAAAAAGGTCCCCGACACGCAGACGACCTTCTTCTTCCTCCACGTGTTTGCGAGGAGGAAGACACCAAAAAAAAAAAAAAACCCGAGATAGAGAGAGGGAGAGAGAGAGAGAGAGAGAGGGGGCGGTGCTGGCCGGCTCGACACGTGCCGAGCAGCACCGCATGGAAAATCTTGGTATATATAGAATTATGGATTAACAATTTTACAATTAACTCCAGCCTATAACATAAAATTCACCAAGAATATAAATACTAGTGTTATATTTTAAGCAATGGGTAAAATCTGTAAGAATCGATCTTCCCACCCCCCCCCCAAAAAAAAAAAAATAAAAAAAAAAAAAAAAAAACAGATAGACAAATTACCTTCCTTTTGGCCCTCAATTCATTTATCAGTTCCATGCTATTACCAAGCTTTCGAAGCTCCTTATTGGACCTTGAATATTCTGCAGCTGAAGCTGCTGGCTGTCTTCAGTGAACACAGCATTCCTTCAGCTATCTTAGCAGAAAAAGAATGAACAGAATCTAGATATACAAGCAAATCTACATTATAATGAGTAAATCACTTAATTTTATGAAAAGAAATATATATACACATTTCACAGGGGCAAAAGATAGCAAATTAACTAGTGAAGCATTGAGGCATAAAGACAGTTACCAAGAAAACACGATGACTATAATCATACATGATGACCAAAGTAACAAGACAAATTTATACAAAAACATGGTTGAAACACTAGAACATTGCTTAAACAAGCCAACTATCTCTTTTCTTACTCAAACATGTGCAGGATGTAAAAGCGCGAACAAAAAGTTAACCAAAATCATCTTCAAGTATATGTAAATGACCAGTGTAAAGAACTAAAGACTTAACGTTAAAAACGAATGATGCTAATAAGGAAAAAGAAATCCAAAATACTTGGAGACACTATAGATAATAATTATGGTGTTCTCTCAGAAGATCTTGCAGTTATAACTACCTCCGCCCTTCATCATGTGCTTTAAACTAGCACAAAGGAAAACATAACCAGAAGTAAGTATTACCCGATTTATCTGTTCAATAAGGTATGCAGTTCTCTGTTCAATTGCTGACATCCTTTGTTCCAGTCTACTAAGAAGATTAAGTGGAAGTTGTGAAGGTGATTCTGAAACAATACCAACATAATCGTAGGTGATTTTAAAAAACAAAAAATATTGTATTCAAAGCAGAAAGTAATATCATAGCATATTGTATTTTTTCTATTAGATCAATATGGGAAAACCCAATCAAGCAACAAGCCCACTTATGGACCTGTAGAGATGGTAAACCCAAGGGTGGCAACCAATCATGTTTCACCAATTGAAAAGTCCCAGCCTTTTACCATGTGCAGCCTGTAGCCCGGTACACCCTTCACAGAGTAAAAAGGAGATAAATCCACCACATCCTTCGAGAAGCGCCTAGGGGATTCAAAAGCACAACCCTCACTACATGAGGCGGGTGCATTTTCCATGCCGCACCAGTATGCTCCACTCCTCTTTTCCCTCCACCAACAGTGCATGAGTGGAAATAAGTACGAAACACGGGTAAGGATGGATGTTAGGATATGAAGAGTGGATATGAGGAGGAGGGGAAAGAGGGAGGTGCAAACTATTATCTTTTCCCTAAGCACCCTACGCAGTTCAGTATTTATTAACTAGATAATTGCCATTCAAAGGATAGTATAAAAAAGACGAGAGAAGGATGGACTATAGATTTTATCCAAAGGCATAGTGACCTTAGGCCAGTTTGGTGTCGTTCTGGAAGTGGAATTTGCTTTTTTAGGTGCTTACAAGTTAGAAACGCTCCCACAAAGCAGACATTTGGAAGCACCTTCGAATCTTTGATCACATTTTTTATATCTCAATGAGATAGTTTGAGAAACTGAAGAAAAATTAGCTTTATCAAAGTCCAAAACATAAAAATAACATACAAAAGACACCGATTAAGCTTAAATTGCAGAGAACCTATAACAATATTTCTCTTCTCTATAAAAAAAAGAATATATTAACGATGTTGGTCATACGGACTCTACTTTCAGCACATTCCCTTCTCCCTTTTATACTCTTTTAGATTACTTGTAATTCCTTATAAAGCAACCTCCTTGCCTCAAATACTAGTACTGAAGGGCAGTTCAATTACACTGCAAACTACTATTTAAGCCTGGTACAGTACATAGACTTTGATTCATGACTTATCCTAAGCTAAGCACAAAGCTCCAAAACTTACCTCAATGGTTCTCCTGGGAGCCAATCACAATCATGTGAAAGATAATCTTCATCACATATATTCAAGTTGGCTCATCTAGCAAACGCATTGACAACGTTTCCGCTCCCAAAGAATGAATGGAATTTTAAAGAACACACAATGTTACATCCGTAACATGCCCTAGTACTCTTGAATCTTTGTTAGTAACCTACCTCTATTTCTCCATCGTTATATATATATGCCCCAAGATATTTTAAGTACCTCACTATCATGAATCTCCTTATCTCGGTGAACTTAATTCTTTCCTTACTGAACATATTTCCATTAGTTTGTCTTAAATCTACTCAAATGGAAGCCATTCGCCTCCAAAAGCTCTCTCGATAACTCACGTTTAGCATTTACCGCGCTGTATATATATATATATATATATATATATATATATATATATATATATATATATAATTTATTTATTTTCTTGGCACGCTTTCCTCTGTTCTACAAATGATCTAAACACCATCATACAGGTGGTATCATCGAGTAAGAGAATCTTCTGGAAAAATAAAGATTAGAGCAATATACAGACAAAAAAACAAAGTTTGCAATAATCAGTAAATTTAAGTCCTACCAATCAAGGAAGAACAAGATCGAGACAGTACCAGTGGAAAAATATCGAAGAGTGAGCAAACCGGTGGCGGCTATAGCCGACCGGACGACCGTATTGAAATTAGCGTTACCATGACGGTGTCGGAGAAGACGGTAGCTCCGATAGCATTGTCGGAACCCTAGAGATCGCATGTTGCCCCGGTGGTGATGTAGAGGGGAGAAGCTGTTGTTATTAAAATGATTCAGGGGCTGCTTTGTTAAAATTGCTCAGTAAACCAGTTGAGCTGTGAACCTTTTTTTGAAAATTACATTTAGGAGCTTCAGTTTATAATTTTGCATTGGGGTTGTGGTAAGAAATGCTTTATATTATAAATATATGAGAATGTTAAGCTTCATTCAAGAGGGGCCGGGCTTGGCCCATGTCAGGTCACACTATAATATATTATGAATTGGGCTACACTAATTTTACAACCCTCGTAAGCATTGGCGGATCCACCAAATAGCCGGTGGGATCAATTGAGCGCACTCAAATACTGTAAAACTAAGACAGCAAGGCGGTGATAAATACCTCGTTCGGCGGCGGGATCAGAAGCCGGAGCAGAGCAATCAATGGAGGAGGAAATTCAGTCGGCTGGCAGAGATCCTGGGACAGAGGATCTCTGCAACGGGCGCGGAGATTGATGTATATAGAGGATTGGGGCATTCAAGATAACTGGGCTCTGACGTTTATTCTTGGCCCACGTCCATGTCGATTTGGGTCCTCGAATGTGTAAAACATTGTCGCTTTTCTCGGATTGACACCGTATTGTCATTTATAAAACTTCCTATACTCTCAAATCCACCCCTTTGCAATTATATTTACTTGTTTTTCTCCGTAATTGGAACTCAATTCGCTCTCTGTATAGACTGTATTTGTTTTCAAGAAGATAGTATGTATGGATTTTTATATAGAATAATGCACTATTTAGAATCAAAGTTCACCAGTTTTGTTGATTGAAATTTAGATATACATTTCGAACTATCGTACCATTTCTAGTATTTATTTCATGTTTTTTGTGATAATTTGAAATTTATTTATGACATAAGTACCTCTGATGCCGTCAGCAGTGGTCCAAAATATGTGTTGCACATATTCCGCAGCACCGACGGCCATGGTCCTAAGAATGATTTTCTGCCAACAGAAATCTGAAAGAAACATGTTCCAACATCGCCAAAATTGTAACTTTAGCAATTAGAAACAGATAACACACACACCATACTGCATTATAGTTGAACAAAATTAAGACATTCACAGAGGGTTACTACATCATATGCTGCTAACATTCTCTACATCAAATGTTTGGAACCAAGGAGAATAACAAGCAGAATATATGAACAGAACATCATTCTCACTCATCACTCATTAGTCATCCCAAAAATTGCGGAATATGTTCGTGATATACATTGAGAAGAACCTAATGGTACTTGTAAAATCCAATCATCAAATAGATGGCGGAACCACCTCATCATCTTCACACACCTCATTTACTGCATAAAATGAAAGATCGTCTATGCCTTTATGAGAGGAAAAAATCTTATACAAAACGACAAATCCTTGTACCATAAACAACTCTACTTAACAAACTTCCTATCGATCGTATAAAGCAAAAACTAACAATATAAATTGGCTGAAGTAAGTTTAGCATAATTATAAATATTCCTAGTATAAACATTGACAGTAAACTACTAACCGTATCTCAATGGGCAAAACCTCCGGAATATATGACCCCAGAAGAATCATTATATGAATGACAAATAATAACAGAGGAACATCATGCCTTTGAGCTTAGAGAAAGCTGCAGTAAAAAAAAAGGGGCATCTATACTTCCATATTTCGTTGGGAAGCTGTGTAATGCGATAGATGATAAGCTATTAACAGCAAACAGATTATAGAATACCCCTTCCTATAGATTATAAGCTACGTTGCATTTCAATTGACATAAAGTCAAAACAAAATGCAAAGACTCTCAAAGGATGCCTCCAAATTGAGTTTAAAGTCAACCAAACTGTAGGAGAGAAAAAAAAATACATACAACATTGCAAAATAAGCTAGAGAAATAGAGCAAAAATACATACAACTGCCACAAAGCTTAAGATGATTTAGAGCAGAAAACCATAGACATAATTGCAAAATAAGCTAGAGAAATAGGGGACGATACACTGGGTGTATATAGTTAGATACACATCCAACAATGCCATGTATTAGGAAATCCGCAATAATGCAACACTTATTGAAAACCTAATACGAATCCTCGCATTTGTAGAAGCAGACTTCCTAGTCCTAACAATTATTAGGAAACATGGGAAAACATCCTCAAGATAGTAAAAGGAGCAAGGGGCAACTAGGTTCTTATATAAAAAATAAAATAAAAAATCTCAAACTTACTAGCTAATTTAGTGCAAAACAAACTTTTAGCCTACACGAAACTATGAACATAGTCCATGATGCACTCGCTATAAAATAGTTTTTTGAGAATCTAGCAAGGACCATCTAGAATAATGACATCGATAAAGAGTCATCAGCAATGGATTTATCTAAAATCATCTATACTTTCTTGAGCGTTTATACAACTATAAAGGCTATACAAGTCATGTTAATAACTAGAATGATAATATAGATCTAGAATCATCAGCAAGGGACTTATCTAGACACCCATCAGAAGTTATAGTTGTAAGTTGCCACAACAGTGTACCAACATAATGATCTTGTCTTATTTTAATGAATAGAGTCAACCATTAGACACAACCAAACTTTTCTAAAGGTATAAATTCGCCTACAAGTATTCTGCTTTGCCAATTGTGGATGCAGTACAGGACATCAAAGTCTTATTCTATTAATACACAAACAAAATAAAAGATGAAGCACTTTTATATAGTACCTTATTCTTGGGAGAACTTAATCAAAGCTTCAAATTTAGAGCACAAGCCACTATTTAAACATGTGAATTCAACATAGTATTTACACTAAGTAGAGAAGTTTTTTTCATTGATACAACACAAGGGCTTCAGAAATTGGACAACAATAACCGTGAAATCCAGAATTTTACTGAGAAAATGACATTTAGGAATGCAAACTGGCTGTACTCGGTGCAGCATTAAACACGGTTCTAGCACTCCAAGAAAGTGAAGAATCTGCAAGAAATGAGGGAATATATAGATTCTTAAATTCTTTCAAAGTTATAATAATACAAGTTTTCCACTGTTGCTACCAGCATTCCACAGCATAACATATATACCAGATTCACATATATAGAGGCATATAGAAGGCATATATACTACATACATGGTAATTGGATTAGGTGTATAATTCAAGAACATCAATACACAATTATATGAAGACATGTATTACTTCACTGAAACAATATTCAAAAAAATTAAAAATAAAAATAAAAATCCTGACAGGGAAAGAATATTTCTGATTTATTCAAGCATGTCTATCTACGGCACCCACTCCATAATTGTAAGTTGCTTGAACATTGAAAAACACAATATGCTGTTCAAGGCATAGATAAGGCATAATTGAGATGCTGGCTACATGTGGATGCACATATGAACATAAGGTAAGAACAAGCGTAATTAAAACATGTACAATGTGAAGTGCAATTAACCTAATAACACTCATCCAGCATATTTCAAAACCAATATTCTTGTTACATCTAATGCCCTTCTTCAAAGCAAACATCAATTAGACGATAAAGTTGGACAAGTTAAGCAAAACGTAAAAAGATGCTTAAACTATAACCTTATATTTGAACCTACAAGTGAAAATCTAAAATAAATACAGAATCTAACAACAGTACTCACACTAAGATCTAATAATCTAAAACAACAATGAACTCGATTCAACAGTAAGTACTCATGCCACCCGCCAATCTCTTCATCATGGGATTGCTTAGACAAAGTCAAGCAAAACCTGCACAATTTTGAGCAACTTACATAACCAAGAAGCTAAGACTTTCCTAGCTAAATTAGAACCTATGTGGAAGTCAAAAATGCAAAACAACTTGGAAGCAATATTAACGATAAGATCTAATGTTAAACAACGGCGTACTCAAGTAAATAGTGAAAACCATGAAGTGTAGGCTCATTTCTTCACCTTGAGGTTGCTGAGTCATTATAGAGTTTCCATTCTTCTCCCCATCTCTGAAATTATTCACACTATTGTTCCGTTGATTGCTTCTTGTCGGTCCTACAAATCGCATCACCTTCTCCCTTTCTCTAGATTCAGACGCTGGTGTCAGCCACTTCTTCACGTCTGCCTCCTCCTTTACCTCTGCCTTCACCGGCTGAAGTGGCGGCTGCTGGTGCTCGCTTTTATTACTATTAGAGAGCGCAATAACACGTTCGAGCATCTCCCGCGCACGCTTCTTCGCTACAGCTGCTTCCCGAACCTTCCGCTCGGCGTCGGCGAGCGCTGCTGCTGCCGCGCGATTCATTGAATTCGCCGCCAGTCGCGCGGCAGCGAGGAGTATCTTTGCCGAACTGGGATCCAATCTCCGCCGTCCATCTTGATCCAATTCCAGTGGGAAATAACTGTAAGTGGCGGGATCGGGGCCGTTGGAGCAGGGAGGGCAGACGAACTCGACGGATTTAGGGGTGACGGAGTGACACGTGGCATGCACGGAGGCAGGACACCTGGCGCAGTGGATGACGGCGTTAGTAGTGGCGACGTCGAGGAGGTCGAAGCAGAGGGTGCAGAAGGAGCCAGGGTGGTATTTGAGAACGCAGGAAGTGCAGAGACGGCAGAGAACGCCGCGGTGGCGCACGTGATGGAGAGGCCAGGGATCCCGTGCACCGCAGCCCTCGCCAACGCAAGACATCATCGCCGGCACCGTTGAGCAAGCATCTAAGGAACCCTAGAACGAGAACATTTTAGGGTTTCGTGGGGGGAAGAAGAGACGTTAGCTGGCTGGGGTTTATCGGGAACAGTGAGTGGAGAGAAGATGGGTTCAAAACCTGACATTTGGTGTATACATCACGGCTGGAGTAGCCGCGATATCGATCACGGGAAACGTTTCCACGACTCGTATCTGCCCTAACGAGCTCTCTTTTAACACTTCACACACCTTTTAGCTCCCTACTACTGTTGTTTTTTTTTTTTTTTTTCTTTAAGAGCATATATATACCTATGGTGCACAAAATTAATCTACAATTAACCAAAATTATAGCTATACTATGTCCACTTCAAAGTAAACTTGAGAACTAACTTCCTAGAAAATATATTTATATTTTTAAAATAATAAAATTGTTTTGAAGGTCTGCTCACTTGTTCTCATGCTGCATCTTGAAATGCAACTTTGATCTAAAATTATATAATCTTGAAGTACTACATGTAGCATCACTCTGGTATAGACATATGTGGAGATATTGCCGGTGGGAGATTATTTCAACCACTGAAGCAGGCAGTGAAAAGTTTGTTTAGCTTCTTATTAACAAATCGGCGCCCAATTACCTGATTTGGAGAATATTGGTATACATTTGCAGAAAGAGGGATTGAGGTGATGAGTGGGTGAGATTCACTGTTAGATCGAGGACCATTATATGTAAAATTTTATTCCGACTCATAAGACCAATGCGTAACACCATTATTTTGATACACAAACACTCAAAAGTATCGATAGAGCGAGCAAAATCATTTGAAGATGATTTTAGACAACATAAAAAACTTCAATTTAGACAACATGTTTCACCAAAGTAATTGCTACACAAGAACTTGATAAAATGATCTCTTTGGTTTGCCTCCTCTCTTCCACAACTATCATATTTGATGGGAAGGGGTCACCAACTAAAACAAGTAAATATAGTATTAGCTTCGACGAAAGCACCTCTAAATATGCTATCTAATTCCATCTCTAATAATTCTTAAATTCATGGATCCCACCATGACTTCATACTGAAGCCTGGCATTGCTAATGCTCCAAGGTGATGAACTATACAGTACTACTGGAATTGCAAGGGCATCTAATCATCCTATGTCGATATGTTTAGATCACATCGATTTATCGAATAAAACGTCCAACAAGTTTGATTTTAAGGTACCTAAGCAAATACAAGGACGAATTATATATAATATTACTTAATCGCTTGAAAGTGAACTAAGCCTAGTGCACCAATACTGAAAAAATAAAAATAAATAGCAGAGGAGTTGCTGCTGATTGAAGAACAAATAGTTATGAACAGACTGTGTTGTGCACCATCATGGCAACGGTTCCTGAGAGTCGCCAAGGCGAGACAGGTGAAGATATGCATCCGTCCCTGTATAAATGTGATTACAAGATGAAAATTTTGTATACTAAAAATCAAGAAATTGAATATACCAGTAGAAGTTGTAGTAAAGGATGCATGATTGACTTGTGGGGCAACTTTTGGGAACCCTAGCATTCTGGATGTCATCTCCTCTTGACTGAGGACATTTTAGCTTAATTAACAACTCGTTCGCTTTTAACTAAGAAATTCTAGTAAGGAAGTTATGGACATACTAAAAGATCAAACAGAAATTTTTGTAATTGCAAAAGAAAGCGGCACAAATAGACTTCCAGCAACAGATTCGAATGGAGAAGTTTGTATAATAAATCAGGAAACCAAATACGCTACAATTCCCAAACTTTCTCCAATATTCGATTAAGTTTACTTCAAAAATCAGGCTCACTTTTGAGTAGCAGAAGATTTGATACATAAAAGATTCTGGGACAAAGTTTGGTAGCTCTAGCTTTTTAAATTTCATTTCCTCATATTCAAGGACAGAAATGCATTAAATATAACTGATAAAACAGAAAATCCTTCCATTGAAATTAACTTTCGTGGAAATCCTTCCATTTTAACTAGGAAATTTAACTCACACTTATTTAACTTTCCTTATGTTTAATCAGATAAAACAGAAAAGCATTAAATATAAGATCTTCGACATACCATATCCTTCCATTGAGATAATTTGCAGATCGCCTCCGAAATATCGAGCATAGAGACGACTAATTGGAAGCCCATAACCATATCCAGCCATGGAAACCCTTTCGCTTATTCCTTCGTAATTTTCATCCAGAGGATTTTTAGCTGTGCTGTAAAGATATGTGAAAATCTTGGGAAGGCCACTTCGTGCTATACCACCCCCTTCATCTGATATCTGTGGTGCAAGACCAATGAAAACTTCCATGAGTGTCCCAACTTGCAACTAAACTTAAACAAAGGAAAAATGCTTGTACATAAGAACAATACACAGCAAATCATGCATGATCTCTGAGTTGCTCAAACAAACTGTTTAGAAATATAATTAGATTGTCATGCATGAAAATACCTTGTCCAAACGAAACTGAAATAAAATGTTGGTAGTTAGTTTATCATTAGTTTTGGACAATTTTGATGTGTAACGAGTATTTTTCTTAGAAGAAAACTTGTTGAAAATAAAAATATTTAACCTATTGCAAATAGTTTACCAGTTTCAAGAGTTTTTACTTTATTTTAGCAACTCAATGGTTACGGAGTAGCATTTTGTACCAGTTATGCATAATGGGCATCACTCTAGGGGAAAAAAACAAAGGCAAAGACAATGTGCAAACGGAGGTTTCAATATGCCAATATAAAGCTTGATGTTCTTGCAAGTTCTTATTGCTACTGATAAAAATAAAAGCAAAAGAGATGTATAAGCAACAAAACTTATAGGTGTACCTTAATTGTGACATCTTCTATGCCGTCAGCAACTACTATTCTAACATGAGGAGCAAGTTTATCAGAATTCATGTATCTCTCTTGAACAGCACGCAAAGAGTTCTTCACCAACTCAAATACCATAAGATGTAAATGGGCTGGAACATAACTGCACCAAATTGGCTAGGCAATTAGTCCTTGACTAACTCATAGACCATATGTTCCAACCAAAAAAAAAAGGGAAAAAAAAAAGAAAATAAAAGAGCAATCTAACAGGTTTAACAATCAATTATTGAAGGATCAACACTTTAAGTTTCGAAAGGAACAAAAATAAGTTAACTGACTTCTGAATTTGGACTATCATACACACCTTTCCACAACAAGATGCGATTTTGATTAGCAGTTCAGTAAAGGGTACAAATTGGTATCCATGTTGAGCAATATGTAACCTTCTTTTTAAGATAAGAAGGAGAAACCTCCCCCCCAAACGCCGGATATTTTACCAAACACAGTTTTTTAACAGCCCTTTAAGAGTGGTTAGGTAGTAAAAACCCGTATATGTGTTGCCTCCCGACATGCT
Source organism: Xerophyta viscosa (assembly GCA_002076135.1). Classification (NCBI taxonomy): domain Eukaryota; kingdom Viridiplantae; phylum Streptophyta; class Magnoliopsida; order Pandanales; family Velloziaceae; genus Xerophyta; species Xerophyta viscosa. The sequence continues at coordinate 11,725,108 of MJHO01000001.1, read as the reverse complement.
GTTGAGTGCAAGCACATACCTTCCACAACCAGTAAAGGGTACAAATAGGTATCCATGTTGAGCAATATGTAACCTTTCTTCTTTTCAAGATAACGAGGAGAAACCTCCCCTAGAACAAATGCGAGATTTTTCAGCAGACACAGTTTTTAACAATCCTTTGACAATAGTTAGGTAGTAAAACCCTAGGAATCTGTTGCCTCTGACACGTTGTTGAGTGCAGACACATACCTGTCACAATCTTCATAATGTTTTATTAAAACTCAAAAAAATCCCGAATCCGCATTGCAGTGGGCAGTACTCGAACTCGTGGGTAATAATTTATGAGTCATCCATCCCACCACTTAGACCACCCAGCCAGGAGCTGCAACCTTTTCTTTTCAAACCGAATGGCCCATATGTTCGATAATGAACAAAAGTAACCTAGCAGATTTAACAATTCCTACAGGAATATGGAAGATCAAGCAATCATATCATGATGCAGAAGCAAACAATGATTGACTTGCAAAATGGCAAAAATGAACTAATATCCTTCTTTTTAAGATTATCGTGAGGAAATCATGCCCGTAACCGGCCCCTTACGGCGTCATAATAGGTAAACCCGCGCCAGAAGACTTGCCAACCCTCTTTGGAACGGAGTATGGGCCTTCCACATGCGAGGCTCCCGCCACCTTCCGAGGTACACACGCGAGCGCCTACATTGGGGCATTGCAGTTGCGTGGACTCGACCATGAGATGTATGGTTCCAGAGCCACACGTCCTACCTCTCGAGCTGCCCGCGCTGGCAAATGGACTAATTTCTGACTCAATAGTTTAGTAAAGAGTAGAATAAGCATCCATATCAAGCTGGAAGTTTAATATCTTTGTTTACTTATTAGCTAAAGATGAAAGTCTTACGGAAATGTGAATGTTGGATCTCCATATATGTCAACTTCTGGAGCACTACCATACTCCCGTAAGCAAATACATCGCGCATCCTCACTAGCACTTCTCGCCACTTCAATTGGAGACATTTTGGTGTTTATTTGACCAATGACGCCAGGCTCTGGGTTAGGATCATGCAGTGCCACATGTTGTCCTGAAATTTTCCGAACAAAGATTCATAAAGAACAAAAAAATTTCAATTGGCATGCATCATTAGCAAAGAAGCAGAACAATAAAAGAATCACTGACCTATCAACATACGAATTCCAATTCTGGACATATAGAATCTATCAAGAAATTCATGAATTTCCTCCAAGTCATGAGGCAGAACTGATGGATCCAAATCCTTCTTTAGCTGTTGTACTCCTAAAGCCATAGCAGGCACCACGTTGTTATGCCTCACTCTGATCATCTTTATCATTTGAGTGAAAGCCAACTCATCATTGGTATCCTTAATTTCCGGAAAGGATCGAAGATCACGAAAAGAATCCAGATACCAATCTCTCACCTAACACAACATCCAAGGTTTAATCAGCGCCCGACTGAATGAACTAAATATCATCAATTACAGAAAATAACAAGCACCAATAAAAAGTAAAACAACTGCAAATATCCAGCAGGTAGGCAGTAAAATGCTATAGGAAAATATTCACAAACTTTTCATCATCACGGTTTTGCAATGACAGAACTTCCATAATTGTAATCAAAATAGTTATGTATTATACACTGCAGCTTAAGTTAAAAGCAGAGCAACTCAGCATGGCAGGTAAAGCATACTCTAAAAGATCTGCATATAGTTGGATCAAGCAGACAAATAAATTAGCACTCAAGAAATCCTTAAATTTGAAAATTAAAATCATTTTTAAAAAGAAGAAGAAGAAGAAATGCAGGAACAAAAAAAAATGCAAACTGCAAGATGTGAAACTACAAGAATGCTGATCAAGGAAACTATAATATCCTCATATTCAAAGACACCATAAAATGAGCAAAATCCAACAAATGATATAAAGAAGCCTGCCTCCAGATTTCTCATGCTGATTTGTATGCTAATGAACGTCCAACCATAATCAAATGCCAAAATGAAACACAACCAACATCAACATTAATCTATGCCACATTATGTCATCTTAAAAGGGCCCTATCTGAATTAATATCACAAATGGCAACAACAGCTGACCAGAAATCACAACCAACTTAAACCAATTATTTTCATAAAAAAGTTACTCCAAATATTGCCACAAAAAAAGAAACAATATATGTTTTTCTAACCATCCAAAACGCATCCTAAATATTTACTTACGAGTATGATTACTTCTCTTTTTTGAGATAACGAGGCAAAACCCCATAACCTCAAGGTGCTTATGACCAGACACACCATCGTTCATGCTACCTATAAACCTATGGGAACCTATGGTAACAAGTGCAATTACTGACCAAAATCATCAACACGCTGAATTATATAATAATAACAGGATATCAACTATTTCCTTAGAAAAAAGGGAAATGGTGCAGGTGTTCAGCGGTTGGCACATTCGTGTGCAAGTGACAGATTCTACAACCAAATCTCAGTGCCCCTTTGGTACTGTCTATGGAAAGTCTAAAGTAGCCCGCCCGCTGAGATTTCCTCGGATATCTCAAAAAAAATGCATTAAAAAATCACTAACTATTACTGTTTTTCTTTAGTTTCTCAATTAAAAAAAGGAAAAATACCAGTTAAACCAAAGCAAACATCATAAAATCATAGAGTATAGTACACCTTGAGAACAGCAGGCTTGTTGGATAAACCGAATGGCAGCGACTCGAGCTCAATTGCTCTTCGAGCAATTCTAATTGGCAACTCCTTGTGAAGAAATTGGGCAGCTATCATCAAATTTCTCTCAGTCGGCTTCGATCCGAAGTCCATCATGTACCTCAAGCTCACCCCCGTCTGCTTCATCGATCCCCACCGCTGTACCTCCTCCGCCGCTGCCTCCGCCGCTTTCCGTACCGCCATGGCAGTAACTTTCTACCGCCTCCACCGCCGCAGGAGTCGATCAGTGCAACTCCGTAATCGCCGGAGAATGGAGTGCCGGGTAGGTTGCGTATTTATAACAGATGGATAATGTTCGTTCACCGGGATTAAAATAGTCAGAAAATAGCAGGGGGTATTTTAGTAATTTGGGATGTGCTTAGTAGCCAGATGAAGATGATGTTGATCTTAATCCTATAGTTTAAAATAAGTAATGATCGACGTACTACACGTGGAACCAGAACCGGTGGCGTAGTGGTAATATTAAGAAACTGCGCTAGGTAAAAAAAGAAATTTAACCCATATGAACCTGGTTCAATTTATTATGAACATTATATTTCCATCTCCCACTAATTGTTATCTTGGAATGATTTTTGATTTTGGGAGCTGCAATCAATAGGAAGCTTGCTTGCTTGCTTTGCAGCATTCACATTTGGCTAATGCTATTCGGCCCGACCGAATTATTCGAACACGTGTTTTTACATCTTAAGATCAGTAAAATTGCAAATTTACCGATCCCGAGATGTGCGAACATGCGTTCGAGTGTTTTCTGTATAAAGTATTCGAACTGAACCGCTTCGCAAATTTATCAATTCCAAAAGGCACGGACAGATATTTTCCGAATAAAGTATTCGAACCGAACAGCCAGCTTTTTCCTTCATACATTATGAATCTCAATGGGAACACTTTCGACCCAAAATCTTTCCAAATTCTTAAGTTCACATCGGCACACGATCTATATAAAATACTGCTAACAAATGTACGTTCTGTATCCGGCAATTCGTTTCAAATACTGCACCAATATGTATACCAAACAAACATAACAAGAGAAATAATCTGCTAACAAATGTATGCTATAATGTTCTCTTTTACAAGACTTCAGCAATCAATCATATTGTTTATGTTGGATAATGACATAATGTGAAAAACTGGGCGGATGAGTTGACATCGAAACAAAGTAAAAACGATGTTTGTTCGTGTTACAGAATAAACATGGTAGAAGTAGAACATTTATTAGAATCATGACTTAGAAAGTTCTTGGCATCTTTTTGTGGCTGCAACTACAGCGCTCATAAGCGTTCCACGAAAAGAAGCCTTCTCCAACTCGTGGATCCCAGCGATCGTCGTGCCAGCAGGTGATGTAACAGCATCTTTAAGCTGACCAGGGTGCTTTCCTGTTTGGTTAACCATCGTTGCTGCTCCTAGCACCTGAAGTCGGCAAGGAATAAGAAGGAAATAAGTTTAATACTTCCCTTTTATGATATTCGGGATAAAATCGTCCTTTTAAAATATAGAAATCTAAAAAGAAAATAGTATCAACTATTATAAAAGTAATCTTGAGTCCTTGACTATTGTTCAGCAGCATCCAGCAACAGCAATCGGCAAAGAACGTTGTATGAGTAAAAGTAAATATAGTTTACCATGCTTTTTTGCCCCCCGCGCTTGGGCCGCCTGGGTGGGACGTTGCGCCTCGGGAAAGTGCGCCCCACCCAGGTTCGAATCCTGCGCAGCACATTTGTGGGTGCGTACCCGTGGAGCGCCTCCATGCGCTCCTCGATTGGCGGGGTTGGGGACGGGACCGCCCGTGGAGGTTTACCCACAAGTTTGACGTCCCCTCGGGGGCGTGCGCTGGCGTTTCGGGTTCCACCACGATAATCTCAAAAAAAAAAAAAAAATAGCATGCTTTTCTTTTTTTTTTGGTAAAGGTAAACTTCTAGAGCAATGCCATATGACCTAAACAAAATTGTCACCCAAATTAACATGTATCCAAGATGCGATACAACTGATGCGATGTTTTTAACACATCCCTTGGTATGTGTTTTTGGGTTGTTTTGTCGAAACTTGGGTCATCTAACACTTTTGAACTTCTAAAGTTCACAAGGCAGTGGATGACCAATTTGCCTTTTTTTTTCACATCTCAATGGTTCATAGAAATTCATTGTTTTTTTAAAACTATTTTGTCTCATTCTATTCATAAAGTTCTCTATGCTTTTGAGAGAGGGGAAATAAGCACACAAGGAACATAAAATAATTGTGCATGGAAATGGATTAACATTCATTCTCTATCGAGACAATAAGTTCCCTAACTTACAGTTTGAGATGCCAGACCAAGAGCAAGATCGCGTGGAAGGCCAGCAGCAACACCTCCATCAGCCAAGGCTTCTATGGCTAGATAAACATATGCTGGGCCACTACCACTGTACATATGACGTATATAACTCAGCATAAGCATATGTTCTCAGTTCTTGATGCTAAGATGTATGATAACTGACATACCTCAAGCCTGTTACAGCATCAAAATATTTTTCATCCGCCCTCCAGATTTTCCCAATTGCACTAAACAAAAGTGCTACACGTTCTTCATCTTTTTTTGTTACTGATTCTCCAATGCACATGACTACATACAGTAACGGAGTATATCAATTATTCTTGTAAGGTGAATGAAATACAAAGGTTGTCATTCATGTCCACAATATTTATATTTCTTAATGAGATGAACTACATCTGCTAATATGATTTACCATTACAATAACTTTAAAGTTAAAGCGAGTTTACCTGAGGCTGCTTGACCTACAGCAGCTGGAGTATTAGGCATTACTCTGATTACTCTGCGATGCCCACACAATTCCTATTAAAGGTAAATGTCATTGCGAATCTATTTACAAGAAAAAGGTAGACATTGAACAATTTATTTCGGAAAAGAGGTTCTGAAGATAATGGCATGACACAAACTATGGCAATAACTTTATCCAGTGCATGACTAATCATAATCATAACGAAATTGAGAAATTTAAAAGAGACATATAGCAATTTTTGGTAACTCGTGACTTAGATTTCACGTTATTTCTGCTTCATTATATGTAAGTGCACTGGAATTAGTAAAATCTTTTGCCATTTCCTTGGCAACAAACCTTTTGGCTCAACTCAAAATAATTTATCATTTAGCACCGACAAGGTAATCTTCCTTTTTCTTCTGACTGAAAGATGTTATGTCTTATAAACATCCCTAATCTTCAGCTTTTCTCAAACTTTCTGCAAGTCCTACATCCAAACTTCCATTTCCTCACACATGCACACTCTGTGCGAAACAAAGACATGCATGCTTGTTCAGATGGACATAGAATACGCCCACATGCGCACTTGGTAATTATCTAAAAGAAGTTACCCAAAAACAAACAAATGAAAACAAATAACATATTTGAATAACAAGATAAAACGAGTACACAACACCAAGCCTTATCCCCACTAGGTAGGGTCCGCTTTGTACTAAGTTTAACTCTTATTGGATGTAGTCAGTTCAACTTTAAAACAAGAAAAAACAGGTCTGACAAGTAGAAATGATTTTAACACTTGGAGGATGTAGTCAGTTTTAAAGAACTAAATCAACGATTTCAGTAAAAGATGTAAATAAAAATCTGTACCTGCAGATCTTTTAGTTTTATTCCAGCAGCAATTGATACCAAAAGTTTCTCCTCTGAAAGGTTCCCGAGCTCAGCGAACACTTCCCTAACTGCACGTATTGCACAGCCTTGCTTAGTTGAGTAGATCATTTGAGCATAATCTTAGCTTGATATTTTCTACGAGTAATGGTAACTTCATTGTATTTATAATTTTGTTACATTGTTCTCTCATAATCTCATTTTGTAAAGACAATGGCAAGTAGATTTGATGAATATTCTCTTTAATTTACGGTGTAGAATGGATTTTCCGCAACATAGAAACTGGTCACCGATTCTACCACTCTTCCAAATGATAAATTAAATGAGATAAAGAAAATACAGTTCTGGGTCCTACGTAAGGTTTGCAAAGGTTCCGTACATTTGTATGATCATGAAGAGATAGTATAGAGATTACATAAGTCACGGCATACCAATTTGGGGCTTCACAGAGAGAATAACTATGTCACTGTTATCAACCACCTATTCATAAAAAAATTGCAATTATCAAAACCACTATAACATTAATAACGCAATTAGCAATATAAAATTGCTCATAAACAAGTCTGCATCAACAATATATGATTTCAAACAAGAAGCAACTTTTCCCAAAATCTAGCTTTCAATATCTAAATAAATATGGATCTTACAGACATCAGAGATTAGTTTTGAGGAAACATAGGGATAATTATATTTCTCTGCAATACGTAGTAAATATCAAAGACGGGACCTGTAGAATTCAAGAATTTGTCAATAGGACTAGAATTAGAAAAACAGTACAGTAGTGATTTTGCCAAGTATCAGTAGTTAATCTAAAAATATTGCTCTTATGTCACTTTAGTGCGCCAGCAAGCATTATTTCTTATACAATGCCAATCTGGCAACACTCAACTAACTGTGGTAAACTAATTTAGACTAAACGAAGACTAGACCAGGATAATTTCCCATATGCCGACTATGTACGTTTTTCTTATCGAGACAAGGGTCCCCTATCATTGCATCTTGGAATGGGAATGGGTATCAGAATCAGAATGCATGGAATCGAAAAAGGAATGACTGAACCCTTTATTTGTTGGGTTCAACAAATCTGAATAGAATCGATATCCCCTCGCACTACCAATAAGGTAGTCGGCAATAGAAACTTCCATTCCACGTGGAATGGGAATGATTCCAGAATTATATCCGACCAAGCACTACAGTCGTAGTCGCCAGTTTACGATTCTCATGCCAGCAATTAACACACGAACCAAACACCACATTATAGAAAGTAACACTTTTAAAATGCGCTTGCAATCTAGAGTTCACCATAAGTGAATTTCATTAGCATCACTAAACAAGTAGCAGAGAGTTGCCACTTCGTAACTGAACCCACATCCTCTACCTCTACGTCCTATTCTCTGTCACGGCAATAACACATGTCCTATTCTTGATTAATTAAAAAAAAGATTAAATATTGAAATATATAAATCAAAATTATAGTACATATATCATTTGTGAGACAAAATGAAATAGAGAAAATGGAATAGATAATTTACACACAACAGAGTAAAACAACAAAAGTAAGCAAAGAGGATTTACACACAACAGAGTAAGTAAGAAAAGTAAGAAAAGAGATAATCGACCAGTCCTCCATCTTCTCATTACTTGTAACTCACCAACAAGGAGCAACGCATGGAGCGAGTGGAGGAGCTACAGTTGCAAAATTGAGAAGAAGAAGTAAGTGAGAACCTGGCGGTTGGATTGGAGGACGGTGGCGCCGAAAGAGAGGAAAGCTAGGCGGCGGTCGTCACGGCGGTGGAAGGTGTGGATGTTCGCCGGCGGGAGGACGCCGGAGTGAGCCACCCCGCGTGCGATGCTCTCGGCCATGTTCCCCGCTCCTATAAACCCTAGACGGTACACCTCACCTGCCATTTTACGTTATCAGTCCCTCCCTCTCCCTCCCTGAAATCGCCGATAGCCGCAGCCGGCGGACGTTGAGGAGTGATATGGAGGGGTTTATGAAGTTCTTTTGGCCAGTCACTATGCCTTTAAAGGGTTTTTATTTTTATTATTATCATTATTTGTTTCATTTTTATTGTTCTTGTTATTCTATAATACTAAATATCAAGAAATAAACGTTTGTGGTATTTTATATTTTAAATAAATTATTTAATTGCTAAAACAGATTTAATATATATAATAACTATATATATATATATATATATATATATATATATATATATATATATATATATATATACTATATTTATATAACAAATTTTTTTTTTCTCAACTAGTATAAGTACTTTACTTTTTTTTTCCTCTCTTACTCTCTTTTTAGCATTTAATATTCTATCAAATAGTTTTATTACTATCGTTATACGGGCGCGTCGATTGCTAGTATGAAATCAACAAAAATGACAAAATTATAATCAACAATTTTCACCGGCATTTGAGTTTTTGCTATTATTATTAGTAATATGAAAAGGATTTTACCATTTAAAAAAAGAATATTCGTTAATGATAATGAATGCTAAGTTAAACAAGATGTTGGTTTTAATGGTGGGTGTCCCCTTTTTTTTGTTTTGTTATTTTTAGTTATCCCATTTTGGAGATACGTGCACATGTATCTTCTTATTTATGGCTCATCCCATGAATATTTAATCAGATTATTGATGATTATATGAACCACCACCACATTACATATATAGCAACTAAAAAGTTTCATTTTGTTTTCCAATTTTCTTTTTCGGCATATATTTGTTTTGCGTGTTAGTTCATATCCCGCACGGGGACACATGGAGCGGCTATTCCCAACAGGCGCGGCTCCCCTGTTGCATGAGCAACAGGAAGTAAGAACGGGCACCGATCTTGACCGTCCATCGTTGTATGCATATATGTTGATTATTATAAAAAATTTATGTCCGCTAATTTAATTTATTTGTAAATTTTTTTTGAAAAAATTTTCAACTATAAAATTATAAATTTTCATGTAATTTACGATTTTATAATTGAAAGTTTTTTAAAAAAATACAAAATAATGTGCTAAAAGGATGATCAAAATTTTGAATTATCTTTTTGATAAATTATTTGATATTTTCGTAAAAAAATTTCAACTATAAAATTTTAAATCTCATCAAAATTTATAATTTTGTTGTTAAGAATTTTTTCGTAACGTATCAAACAATATGCCAAACAACAGTGAGAACCATAAGTGACCTTCGTTTTAATGTTTATCAACTACTATCTATAAGTATTTGAAAATTTTATTTATTTTTTCTTTATTTTAAAAAACAATATGAATCTTTAAAGCTATTTTAGATTCAAATAGTAGGACTTTTCGATTTTGATAATTATTTATAAATATTATATCAAAATAGTAATTGCTATCTCTAAATTGCGTTACCGTTTGTAGCATGAAACCTTAACTGGCTTTTGCCACTTGTGTAAAATGATAAAATTATTATTTTCAAATTAACTGCCGTTGTTTTTCAATAAAATAAAGAATTATACTTTTGTCATCTCGCATAATTAATGGAGTATAAAAACATAATTTTAATTTAGAGTGATAAAAAATGGAATTTCGGATTATAGGAGGCCCTTTCATATATTATATTGTAGGCCCAAACCAGCAAAAATGTCGAGGAGGATATTATGCTTCATAATAAAATATGGTAAGATTTATGTTAGTGCGATGAAAATGATTGTAATATTTCCTTTATTTATAAAATGTTTCATAATAAAGTATAGTCTCATATAAGGATTCATACAGCCGATCCTATCAGAGGGACGTTATCGTTGTTATATTGCGTTTATCTATAATATTTAAACGCATGAGCGAAATTTGATAGTTTCTTTTACCCCTGAAATAATTATTTAATAATTAAATATATTTAAATTATTTATGACAGTCATCATAAACAATTTTGTGGCTTATATTTTGTAGATTTGTATTTGTAGATTTTTTTTAGACCTATTTTTTATTATCTTTAAAAAATAAAATAAAATTCAATATATCAGTATATTTGTGGGGGTTGAAAACAGATGTTATAATTATAAATTAAATAAGTTCTAAATTTAACTAATAAATTTAAAAATAATTTTTAATTAGTTTTAGCACACGGATTGCGGATGCGTCGTCCTCGAGCATAAGATGATGCACAACTTTTGCATTTGGTAGTTGCTTAGAGGTTACGATTCATGAGCAGAAATATCCCAAACCCCATAAGTCAGAAAGAATATCACACTGTTGTATATTAAAACCATGTTCTTTTGCTTTTGAGAACAAGAATATGAATAAAGCATATATCTACTCAAAAAATAATAAATTAATAAATTAAAATAAAAAATGTCTAAGTATCGGATTCTTTTCGATAGCAAAGCGTGCCGACCGATCAGCAAAGAGATCTCTAAATATTTATGCGAAAGGATGTCGGCTACGCTTTGTTCATACCTGTGTTCGTGTGTGTGTGTATATATATATATATATATATATATATATATATATATATATATATATATATATATAGGAAATGTTAGAGTTGGTGGATCACATTTCATATTCAAAACTGAGTTGAGGTGCTTGACAGAGCAGATGGACAATTCAAGCGCTAGAGAGAGACAGAAACAGGGAAGCCAGCCACCTCCTGGTCTCCTCCTCCCTCCTCTCCTGAGTCTCCTCCCTCTTTTCTTTCATAAATTTGTTTATACACTGCAGTGTTCGTATTATCTTTTTGTTTCTTTTTCAAATTACCACGAAAAAAAATCTTCTCGTAAACGTTATATTTTGTGCGATCATTTAATAGATAGATAAATGGGTGACGCCTATTCATATTGCAATGAACCAAAAATTTCTTGCAGCTATACACAGGCTCGAAGGATTGTATTATATTTTACGGAGTATAGAAGGGATATTGTATTTTATGTTATAGATCGCGTTTTGGCCCTAAGAATGGCCTTGTTCAGATCGCGTTTTGGCCGTCGGATCGGTACGATCTGACGGCTGAGATCACACGTATGTTTAGGAAGCAAAAGGTCGCTAGCAACTTTTTACGAAAATTGCTAACGACTTTCAGTCAATAATATGTATTTTATTTCACCTACGATCCGACGGTCAAAATACGACATGAGCGATGCTATTTTTATACCGATATGAAAATAGCCTCTCTTCTATATAAGTATATATACCATTCCTTATCGAGTTAAAAAAAAAACCGTCGCGAATTACCAGAAGCACGGATTAACCATGTGTCATGACTCATGAATTTCAAAATCCGTTAAACTTTAGAACCATAAAACACTTATTTAGAAATATTTTTTTTGAAAATCTTCTAACATGAAAGTTGTATATTTCATCAAAATTTATAATTTTTATATTAAAATTTTTACATAAAATAATTGTACAAATGGATGATAGGGTGGACTGCATGGGATCATTTCTTCTTTTGGTTACCATGCAGTGGACCTACTAGATCATTTCTTCCTTTGGTTAAGGTGTTGTAGTTATTCTCTCAAAGTGCAAGTATACTGCTCTGCAGGGTACCCAACTGTGAACACACAACAGCAAAAGAAGAAATGCTGTCCACGTACGAAAAAGAAAGGCAACGCTGGATTTATCGAAGGATGGTAACATATCTGCCTTCTCATTCCCTCTGATATTATGCAAAATTATTTGCCACTTTTAGTAGTTTAATATATATATATATATATATATATATATATATAATTTTCTAAATGTAAGTTTTAAATATGTTGATAAAAATCACCTATAAAGTTTTTACCATATATAAAAGATTTTAAAATTATGATAATAAATATAATCTTTACAATACTTTATCCATGCAGTCTTGCTGCTTTGTGTTGCTGTTGGCTCTGGGATGAGTGCTGCTACGGATAAATAACGACGGAGAAAATCTATGTATCTGTTGATAGGATGGAATCTATATATTACCTTATGCAGATAATCTATTTATATGTATACGAATAATAATAGTATGTACTTTGTGAGTATTAATGCTTAAATACTTGGAGCTTCTCTAGCAAACGTCGTACTTTTTTTTTTAGTTGAATATATCGTGAAAAAGATAAGTTTGGTTTTTTACTGAATTGTAATGACTTGTTTGAGTTTTTTTTTTTGTAAGCGAGTATTATATTAGAACAGAACAAAATTTACAACAATTCTAGGCTCAAAAAAAAAAATAAAAAAATAGCCGCAATCACTTTACAAACCCAGCAGTAGAAACAAGAAGCAGTAACCAAATTGAAAATGAACTTCTATGAATGCAAAACTGCTTTTTACAAACTCAAAACCAATTCATCAGCCTCTAATCATCAGATTTGTTTGAGTTTGTGCTCAACAAGTTGGAACTAAGAGTTATATTCTGATTTTGTTATATTAAATTTGACATACTTTACCAAAAAAAAAAAAAAAGGATAAGTGATTAGTTTTCCCCAACTATAGCATTTAGTGAGAGTTCTGTATAACTTCCAAAAAAAAAAAAAAAAAAAATGAAAAAAAAAAGGGTCTCTGCTAAGACATGTGCACTTTCAAATTATTTAAATTAGAAGAAATATTTTGTTAGTTTTAAATTATAAAAGGTACAAAAAGACAAATACAAAAAAAAAAAATAATATGGCTTAAAAAATTAGATATCTGGGATCTTCAGTTTAACTTCACCAAAATATATAATTAAGCAACATCTCGTCTCTATCATCAACAACCGCACTCTCTCCGTGGCCTAACTATACTCAATTACGATAAGATAAAAAAAGAAATTATAATAATTTTTTGAATTTAAAAGTTATTTTAAAATTCGTTAAAATTTAAATATCTAAAATATTTATCTAACAAATTTTTTAAAATAAATTTTAATATAAAAATTATACAATTTATATAAAATTTATAAGTTAAAAATAATTATAAACTTTTTAACCATATATACGAGGGTAGGGTATCATTACTCAACTACTTTTTAACCATATATGGCTATTTTTATTTCTTATTTAATGTTATTGTATTTAGATGTTTAAATACTTAAATTAAATAATTTTTAGTTATTTATATTTTTAATTATCGCATTCGTTTTACATTTGTATTTTTTTTTTATAAAAATTATCGTATTGTGTGTGTGTGTGTGTGTATATCAGTATATATATATATATATATATATATCCCTATGTCATTACTTTGTAGTTGAAATAGAGTACTACTATTCAAAGCATTCAGCAGAATGCCAGGAGGCAACAATTAATCCATCCACTAAACCAAAAAATCTACCAAACATATTCTGAGAAATGGACCGTGTTCTTCCAAAGAGATATATATATATATATATATATTATTATGATCGTTAAGTTTGATTTCTATTTTATATCTCAATCTAAAACGATACATATTAAGATAATATTTTTTCCAACCAGATGTTACTGAGATTTGAACTTTTAGCGTATTATTAATCAGCCTATAATCACTTTGAAACATCTAGCTGCACTAACTAAGTAGGCTAACCTGGTCGATAAGATGTTACGATATTATGTATACTTAATTAGAGGATCTTAAAATTCTAACTCTACCAACCCAAAATTAAAATTAATATAACTTTCAATAATTATAAAGTTAAAGATTTAATAATTATAACTTTCAAAATTTTCATATCTGAAATAGATGCCACATTACATAATTAAAATTAATACATAATGCACAATAGATGATAGAGGATGATACACGACACACTAATTTTGATAATTTATATTTTAAAGTCTTTCCAAACCAAAATAAAAAGAAAAAAAAAATGTCACCTAACAAAAATAATTAATCATTATCTAGAAACATGCCCTTTTTTAGTTGTTCCGAGTATTATGGTACGACACATTTGTCTCCTCCAATACTATTTTTCGTCGCCTAATAATATTTTTATTAAATGTCTAGAGACTAGAGTTAACGTCAAAAAAATAAAAGCTTATATAAACAACTTTTCAAAATATAGGTTAATTAATTATTTATTTAAAAGCACATATATAATCAAAATTATATATTAAAATATATTTATAGTAAAGTATATATATAAATTATACAAGCACGTATTTTTCTTTGTATGATAAAACCTCACCAACCACCCGCACACCTGCATGAAAATAATATTTGCCACGTGGCAAATTTCCAATGGAACGCATAGTGTTTGGTGAGCTCACGAGGGAAAGCAGGCACAGGTGGAATAATCCATAGCTAAATTTCATGTTTGGTACTATGAGATATATGATAATTTATTTTTTGTATACTATTTTACATATAATTTTTGGTGCATATTCCAGATAGATTATGTGACGGCATTGTTCGATCTCCATTAACTCATGCTAATGTATAAAGTTGATTTTTTTTATCCGTTAGTATTTACATATCCAAAATACTTATTTAGAATTTTTTTTTGTAAAAAAAATATTTAAATGAAAGATTTAGATTTTCATTAGTTCTATAATTTTATTTTAGAAGTTTTTCTAAAATATGTTTCATATTATGTGTTTTGAAGCTCCAAATTATTAAAGGATATTAATTTGATCCGTTAACCCATTAAAATTTGGAGGCTCATAATATCTATTTACAAATATTTTTTAAAAAAATTTCAAATAAAAAAATTATAGATCTCATCAAAATCTATTACTTTCATATTCAAAATTTCTCCAAAAAATACTTCCAAATAGATATTTTAGAATGTCAATATTATCAGATAAAAATTCGCTTTGCCATATCAACACTAATTTTAATGGATCCAAACATCATTCCAGGACATGCGTAAAGGAGCGTATGTATACGGGGTTATAAAAAGTAAATTTTTATACATTTTGAAATACCAAATAAAAAATTTAATCAATAATCCATTTTATTGCAAACATAAATGATAAATACAATAAAAAAATAGTCGAGATTTCAATGGATGATAGAATAGAAGCGTGTTTTTTCAAGAGTCGGAGGAATTTCTGTTATTGTTTTATTTTCAGTCAAAATCAAAATATAAGATAAAAATTATACTCTAAATTAAAATATTTTATAATTATTAATTTTATTTATATATATATATATATATATATATTATGGATGTGTAAATGAAGGTAATTTGGGGCGCAGATGCTATGATTCTTTTAAATCAAGATGTAGGAAGGTTAATGGTGCAGATCGAGCCACTTTAGTAAGTATAGATTACGAGATATCGTATAAAATTTTATTTTATTTATTAATTTATTATAATTATTTTTTTTAAAAATATATTATAAAAAAATATATTTTGATTTAATTTATAATATTATAATTAAAATTTTTTTATATCAAATAATAGGCTTAAAGAAATTGATCAAATCTAACTACGCACTGATTCCCTGATTCCAAATAATCAGGGTATCGGCGCCCGGTAATTAATACCGTAAACTATACAACAATGATTTGATCACTCCCAATAAACTCCAAAAAGCATTGGGTGTGGGACCAACGCTCTCATCTACTATCCGGAGGGGGCGCCTATAAATGGAGTTCGGGGATTGCTACGATGGTTGTGTGCTGTGAGAGGTGGGGAGGCGAGCCGTTTATCATCCCAACTTCTCGCATCTCATTTTCAGATCCAAATCCTCGCTGCACTATCTAGGGTTTCTCTTCGTTCTCAACAAAAGGTATTAAGTGGATCTGCCAGGTTTTGTTATTTTTCTCGCTGATTAGCTCTCGATTTCTACTCCTTGATCGCTTGCCGAAGTATATACCTTGTTTCCTCGAATTTGAATTTTGGTTTTATATGAAATTATGCTTTCTAGTTGTGAAATGTAGTCTTGGCCAGTTTCCTGGGTGATTTGCCATTGTATTTTCTTATACTCTTTTCTTTTTCTGTAGTATAATATTTGTTTCGTTTAGTTTGATTTTGGTTTTTCATCTTAGATGGGATATGTTTGAATAATACTATGGACTCTTACAGACTTGTCCTGCTCCCATGCTGTAGTTAATCTTTTGTGTTTCGTATGGTTTGATGGTTTCTGCCGGATTCATATGTTACAGTTTGGCTATTCTGTGGCTGATTTGTTTGAATAGTTCCTTACACTCGGTTAGCCATTCACCTGCTGCTCACTGGAGAATTTGTTTGGAGACATGTTACTTGGCAAAGATTTTGTTCTACTTTGATTTGTACTATGTCCTAATTTTTTTTGCTGTTTTATTTGGTTCGACTATGTTTCGCTTACTGCTTGATCTATCATTTTCTGGATTGCTTTGTAACTAGTCTAGTTGGTTATACACTTAGTTTAGTTGTATGGTATTGCAAACTATCAGGTTAATTGTATGGGTTCGTGTATATATATATATATATATATATATATATATATATGTTTGTATTAATCTCTAATAATCAGCTCATCTCTGACTTAATTTGATATGTTTAGAGATATAATAATCACATTTTTGTAATAGGCTTTACAGTCTAAGCAGATTCTTTTAAGTTTAGACATATATGTTTTTTGTTTGCTTGTTTAAGGCTTCTATCCTGCCAAAAATTCTTCATATCTTTTGCTATTATTATGTAATCAGACGATTTGAGAAGTTGCAAGATTCTGATTCTTTATCCAGATTTTTCTTCATTATGCGGATTGTTTAGATTTTTATTCTGCACTATCTAAGTGGTGTGAATATTCTATATCATTAGGTATATGACAGATTCTGTGGGGCGCAGGATTCTGTTTAGAGGGCTGTTGTTCATCAGGGGGTCCTGACAGTCCTGATGCAATCGGGTTCGCGGCCCCCTCTGAATGTGTATGCGCACAACCCGAGGGACCGCGGACGGCCCCGATTGCATCAGGGCCGTCAAGGACCCCTGATGAATGGATTTTCTATTATGTCTATGCAAACTTATTCCAATAGAAGCAATTCAACTGTTGAGTTTGAGATCCCAAAATGTTTCCATATGGTTAATTTTTATATCTTAAACAGTCAAATCGGTTATCTTGTGAATAATATGTTGTAACACCCAGGTTTTAAATTTCGTGCCGTGCCGAGTTTCGGTAAATTTCGAACTCGAGACGTGTCGACCGTGCCTTGCCGGTGATACCAATAATAAAATATTATTTTTAAAATTTTTAAATTTTATTATATTTTTAAAAAAAATTAAAGTTTTTAAACTTTTTTAAAAATAAAAAAAAATAATAATAAGGGTGCGGGCGCGTGCGCGCCTGTGCCTTTTAAAAAAAAAAGAAAAAGGACGGTCGCACGCACGCAGGGCGACTGTACCGTCTTCCTCCTCGCGAAAGCAAGGAGGAAGACTTAAAAAAAAAATAGAGAGAGAGAGAGAGAGGGAGAGAGAAAGAGAGAAGGGGGGGACTGTCGGCACCGTCCCCGTGCCGGAGCCGCCGAGAGAGAGAGAGAGGGAGAGAGAAAGAGAGAAGGGGGGGACTGTCGGCACCGTCCCCGTGCCGGAGCCCGGCGGCTCCGGCACGAGCCGGGCGGCACTGAGCGTGCCGCCCAGCTTTCTGCCTGAAAAGCATTTGACATACGTGCATATATTTGCTGATATCGTCTTCCTGTGTTTCTTTAGCAGTTCAAGGAGATGGCCGCGGCTGACACTTTCTTGTTCACGTCTGAATCCGTCAACGAGGGACACCCAGACAAGCTGTGTGACCAGATCTCTGATGCGGTTCTAGATGCTTGCCTCGCCAAGGACCCTGATAGCAAGGTTGCTTGTGAGACTTGCACCAAGACCAACATGGTCATGGTCTTTGGCGAGATCACCACCAAGGCCGATGTGGACTACGAGAAGATCGTCCGGGACACTTGCCGTGCTATTGGCTTCACTTCCAATGATGTCGGCCTTGATGCAGACCACTGCAAGGTTCTTGTCAACATCGAGCAGCAGTCACCTGACATTGCTCAAGGCGTTCACGGTCATTTCACCAAGCGCCCCGAGGAAATTGGTGCAGGTGATCAGGGACACATGTTTGGCTATGCCACCGACGAGACCCCTGAGCTGATGCCTCTCAGCCATGTCCTCGCCACCAAGCTTGGGGCTCGCTTGACAGAAGTCCGCAAGAACGGAACGTGTGCATGGCTCCGCCCTGATGGCAAGACCCAGGTGACTGTCGAGTACCGTAATGAGCACGGAGCCATGGTTCCCGTCCGTGTCCACACTGTTCTCATCTCCACCCAGCATGATGAGACCGTCACCAACGACGAAATTGCTGCGGATCTCAAGGAGCACGTTATCAAGCCCGTCATCCTAGAGCAGTACCTCGACGAGAAGACCATCTTTCACCTCAACCCCTCTGGCCGCTTCGTTATTGGTGGACCGCATGGCGATGCTGGGCTCACCGGCCGCAAGATCATTATCGATACCTATGGTGGTTGGGGAGCCCATGGTGGAGGTGCCTTTTCGGGCAAGGACCCCACCAAGGTCGACCGTAGTGGTGCGTACATTGCCCGCCAGGCTGCAAAAAGCATCGTGGCGAATGGGCTCGCCCGCCGCTGCATCGTGCAGGTGTCTTATGCTATTGGCGTCCCTGAACCACTCTCTGTTTTTGTTGACACCTACGGTACCGGGAAGATCCCAGACAAGGAGATATTGAAGATTGTGAAGGAGAACTTTGACTTCAGGCCTGGAATGATCACCATCAACCTGGACCTGAAGAGGGGCAGTAACAGGTACATCAAGACAGCTGCGTACGGCCACTTTGGTCGTGACGACCCGGACTTCACCTGGGAGGTCGTCAAGCCGCTCAAGCGGGAGAGCCCTGCCGCCTAAGCTCGGAGCTAGGAAACTATTACATAACAACCATTCATATCCATGTAGGGTGGTCATATTATGACCGCTGTGTATTTCTCGCTTCAGATGTCGTCCTCCATCTCTCAGAAATATGGTAAATAATAATCTTAACATATTGCACCCTCAATATTTCTGAGAGAAGCTAATGCAGCTTCCATTTTCCAGTTTATTTTTTTTTATGAGATTAGCGTGGAAAAAATCATATTCATAACTGGCCCTCTTTGAACGACCGTCGTAACAGATAAACTCACGGATGGTACCGGTTTCTGTTCCACCAATCGAGGGATCTCATCTTACTGATAGGACAGACTACAGTGCATACCCCCGAAAGGACCTCAAATCGGATCCATTTTACTCTCCACGAGGTATAGCGAGAAAAATCTCCCGACACACACCCACGGCGTGTCATTTTCCAGTTTAATCAGTTGCCAGAATAGCATAACTTGAGTAGGAGGGTGCATTACAATAGATGTAATAAATGAAGATTTGAACAAGTAATCCAGCTGCCGCCCATTGCTGATTAATACATCTTACATTATTCCTTCCATTATCATGTACAAAAAGTAGAACTGATCAATAATTTAGTACATAATGATAGTAGAAATATGCAACTATCATGGCAGAATTTCTTACAAGTTGCTATATGCACCACGAAGCTCGTGAGCTGCGAGCATCTCCAGCATTGCTAAGGATATATAAATATATACCTCTAAATAAATAGGTAAAATGGTACGGACATCCCCATCAAATGTTCAAGTGATAGCGAGACTATCACTTGAAACATACGCTGCGGATTAATCCGACGCATCATAGATATTCCTTGTTATGAAAAGTGTACACACCTTTGGTAATAAATTATTGATTTTGATATCTTCTTAGGATAGTCCCTCAAGCTTCTTCTCGAGACGTTTGGACGCCCGAAGGGCTTCCAACGCTTCAGCTTGCTTTCCTGCTCGTTTCAAGTTGAGAGCGCGAAGCTTCTCGCTCTTAATTTGTTCTTCCAACTGGGCTTTCTCTGGGCTTGAATCCGAGCTTTTACTAACGCGTCGCTTAGTTTCAGGACTGGAATTTAAGCTCTCATTAACAAGTGGCTTAGCCTCTGACTTTCTAGAAGGTTGAGCGACGAGATCAGCATCTCCCCATCCAACTGATTTGAGGGCAGCCATGAGTTGGGGATCAATGAGATCTTCAACTGTCACATTATCATTTGCGTCCGCTTTGCTTGTGGTGGAAGCTTCGGCGTTTGCTTCTTCCAGCTGGCTTTCCAGGGCCTTGGCCAGCTCGAGTTCCGCATTCGATTCTTCCATCTTGCCTTCTCTTCTTAGCTTTAGAGCATTCCGCTTGTGAGCTAGCGACTCTTGCTGCAATCTCAAGCGTTCTCTACTCGACATGGATTTTTGAGCTTGGTTTGCCTTGCTTTCTTGCGTTCTAGGGTTTTTGACAGAGGTAGTAGCTGTTTTACTTCCAGAACCTTCACTCATTTGCTGACTATCTTCTAGATTCTTCTCCAACAGCTTTGCCTTCCTAAGCTCCTCCCTGGCTTCTGCTAGTTTTCCTTCTCTCTTGAGAGCCACTGCTTTTCTTTTTAGAGTAAGTATCTCATCTTCGCTGACATCACTACTCTTCGACACCTGGGAACTAGTCATTGCAAACGAGCTGGTGTCGTTTTCACTGGAGACTGATCCTACGGAGACACTTTCAAAGCCCAAGTCGTGTTTGCCGGCTAGATGCGACTCGATCCTGGTGTCTATATAATCATGACTCTGAGAACTAGCTAAAGCTTGATTCCTATCGACTTCCTTTTCCAATATGGAATTATAGCGTTTTGCTTTGGTAGCTTTTTCAGACAATGAACCGATCGTAACTGTTGACGATGGTAAGCCAGTATCCGATTTCACCACATGCGCAGTAGTTACGGTACCAGGCTTATCTTGGGGAAACGAAGGTCCAACATCATGTGATTCTACCTCCACGGAACTCGAATTTCGTGGCTGTTCAGCTTCTGCCATTTCATCTTCTAAGATCTTTGCTTTTTTCAGCTCCTCCTCATATTCTTCGAACTTACCCTGGCGTCTCAACGTCAAAGCCTTCCTCTTAACGGCTAGAAGCTCTCTCTGAATCTCAGCCTTGCTTCTAAGTGCCTTACGAATTTTCATGGGCGGGCTACTATCATTAGATTCTTCGCTAATATGTTCTGAATCTTCGTCCTGCCATCCAAGATTCTTCAGAACAGACAATAATGCCGGATCGTTCATGTCCTGAGCAGTTACATCAGCGTCTACCTTATCAAGAGAGAAAGTTACATTTTCGTTAACAAGGTTGGTCGGGGGATCTACACGCCTGATTTTATAGGAAACTGGTCCTTTTTCCATCTCCTCCAATTGCTGCTCGAGGACATTCCCTTTCTTCAACTCTGCATCTGCTTCCTCTAAACGGCCTTCTCTTCTTAAAGCGAGTGCCCTCTTTTTAATATCCAGTAGTTCCTTCTGAATCATCAGCTTACTTTTTCTGGGCCCTGTAGCATTTGGAATCACATCGTTCGTAATTTTTGCTGAATTTGGTGAGTTTGAACTCTCCATAGACTCTGACGTGGAAATGTCAAAATTTGATTGCACGTTCCCGAGCCTCTTCTCAAGTTCTTTGGCCTTCTTGAGAATGCTCATTGCTTCTGCAACGTTGCCCGCACGTTTTTGCAGAACAGCATCTTTTTTTAGCGAATGCACTTGATCCGTCAGTGCCTCACGATCGAAAGCAGTGGTCTGTGCAATGTTATTGTCTTCGAGATCATCTTGATCCCAACCGAATGATTTCAGTGCAGCAGCTAGCTCTGGATCGTTCATATCAGCATCTGTCACGTCCAAATTGCCATCCATTTCGAAATCATCTGGGACATGCATAAGTTGATTAAAGTTCAAATTTTGGTCATTGTTTGACAACAAATCATCTTGGTTGTCGCCATCCATACTGCGAATCAAAGTGGATAATTCATCATCAGATTCTTCACCATCATCACCTAGAAGCTCTTCTTCTTCAATTTGTTTTTCCAAAACCTTTGCTTTCTTCAGCTCTTCCTTAGCTTCCACAAGCTTACCTTCTCGCTTAAGCGCAAGAGCCTTCCTTTTGAGAGCAATTACCTGTGTTGTCTTGCCGCCAACTGTTTCCCCATCTCGAGATGATTTTCTAGGGTCTCGGATAAGATTTGCCAGTTCGCCCTCAAGGCTCAAATTCACTGGCTTTTTATCTGCATCTCGAAGATCGGCATCAGACCAACCCAATTCTCTAAGTTCAGCTGCCAGGGCATCTTTATCATCCTTGCTCTTTTTCACGGGTAAACTTCTTCTATTATTTGGTTCTTCAAGATTATGTACTTTCTGAGAGTCAATGAAAGTGCTTGAACTTGCAGCCTTCGATGCTATTCTTCGTTCCTTTCTTAATTTGAGTTCTAAGGCATCAGCTTGTCTTTCAAGCTCTTTAGCATGCTTAAACGCTTGGAGAGCTTCTTTAGATTTTCCTTTTTCCTTTAGAACTTTATGCTTTTTCTTCTCCTCTGCTGCTTGATGACGCAATTCTTCGGGGCTAGCGGTTGCAACATCACTAATCCGATTTCCTTCACTGCCTAAACCAATTAAGTCCTCAACCAATGTTGAGCCAGAACTACTGCTTCCCATTGTCAGAAGATCCCCTGAAAGAGTTTGTTGCTTCCCATCACTTCCAAGAATCTCGTCAAGGATTTCATCTTCGTGCTTCAAAGCTTGCTTTGAACTACCTGATAAAGCAAATGCTCAGAATTCACAGTTCAAAAGATATATATGGAAATAAACTACAATTGATCTTTAACAAAAAAATCCAGGAAAAACTTTCTGAAATTTAAGAATGTTTCTGTCGAATTTAAGGCGCGGGATGTTTACAATTCAACCGGACATATGGCTAGCAATCTTTAATTTTCATCAAAGAATCATACATATAGAACTACAACTAACTTTAAGCAAATTTAACAAAAGTCAAAACACCGAAGCACAAGCTCAAGAACATTCTGAAGAAGAAAACAAGTCAAAAAAGAAGAAAAACGAAGAAATAAAGGAACAATCCATATTCCTCTTGAAAATAATTGCTGTTGATCATAGCATCACTTTAGAAAATTATCCCACGCATATGCACTTTCAGATGATGCAATGTGTTGTAGAACTTGTCCAGGCTTGACCCACCCACTGCCCTTTGGGAAAGTCAAACTGCCAGACATATAACAAACAAACACCCATTTCCATGTTGATCGAACATCCACCAAATAAGCAAAGGCTTCCAAAGATGAAGTATCAAGAGTATATGTTTATTTAATTACAAGTTTACCTAACAAGCTCGAAGAAGAACATAAAAGCCTGACCTTTTACAGATCTATTCTTATGCCCATATCGCATCTCAAAACGTGCTGCCTCCTCCAACTTCTTACATGGATCACATATTCGAACAGGCGCGTCACCTTGCCCACGTAGAACCATTCTTTGCTGGGTGCAACTATTGCAAAACAGACCTCCACATCTGCGACAATGATGCTAAAGACACAAAAGGACTAATATCATCCAACAATATGTACATGATTTGCAGATTACGAAGGGCTTAAAACACATTGTTGCAAAAAACACATTTGTATCCTAGACAAAAAAAATGCCATGATGACTGCAATTCTTCATTCAAAATAGAATAGCTTCTTGATGAACATCACCACCCAAAAAAAATAAATAAATAAATAAAAAGAGAAGTTATACTAACTTACAACTCCTCCTGACCAAGGTCTTGGGAGGGTAGGATGCACGAGCACATATCCCGGAGCCCGGAGGAGGCTGTTTCTGATTGCCCCTTAGCTTAGGCAACCAAACACTCAAGCACACATGCAAGCATACTTACTTGGACGGGGTCGATGGGTGATCATGAAGGCTCGTGGCCTAGATCAGCGACTCGCATTGCACTTAGCGAGGGCGTTGGTCTACCATCGCTCCAAGTGAGTGAGTGGACGTCATAATTTGTGGCAGTGGGGGTTCACGTTCGCGCGGCCCCTGACAAAAAAAAAGCATACATGCAAGCAAACAAATCCGCAAAACATAAATTCAGACGACACCCGCCCAAGTACGCTAAGAGACAATGTACACAGCAAAGAATCAATAGGAAACATTATACTAACTTACAATCTCACATAAACTAATTAATTAATAATAATACATCAAATAATGATGACTACCACAAAACATCTGCTTGCATTATGACCGAAATACATACAAACTGAAGTGATCTGTAAATCGCGTATGTAAAAGAACAATAACATCAAATGATAGAAATAGAATATTAAAGGAAATACAGAAACTGAAATTTAAAGTATACCTTGCGATTGATGAATGTAAACTGCGAGGAGCAACCCTGGCAATGCGAGGCATCGACAACCCAATTTCCCCCGCGCATCGAGGGTTTCGCGGGCAACCCGATTTTCTCCAGCATGTTTTCTCACTCTTCTACAACCCCAAATTAACCAATTAAACAAGCAAAATATTCAATTGTTTAACTGATTAATCTATGAAACTTCAATTAATTGGGGAAAATCACAATCAGGAGACTTCTTTTTGGACAAATTGGGCGAGATCGAGATTGAATGATATTTTGCAAGAAAATTTGGGAGAATGTAAAGTTGATTTGTTGTCTGATGAAGACTTCTTCGATTTGGTAATGGAATTCCGACGAAGTAAAGAAATTAGGCTTTTCACTTTTGCATTATTGGCCCCCCATTATTCGGTTTGGCTCAGGCTTCGATCAGTGACCTGAGTCCAGCAGCATTTGAACCCTACTTAGGTTCTTAGTCGGTGAACCCAGTGGTCCTAGTCTTAGTCAATCATAGGTGTCAGGCTGGAAATTATCTTCCGGTGCATCGCATAAATATTATCATGTAAACTCAAATTATAACTTTATAACTCAAAGTTTTTGCGTTATTTTTGTTTTGCAATTTTAGGATTCAAAAAGTACATTTTCTAAAAAATATTAGTAATTATTGAGAAAGTTAAAGTGTCGTATATTAAGCTAAGAAATTAAATATAATTGTGTGGATGGCGACGGAGCCCAGAAAAAGAACCCCCACCTCCCTATCTGTTTTGTATAAATGTTGTTAATACGAGTATAATTGGATGGCTATGAATAAGTAAATCGACGAAAAAGTATAATTGGATGGCTATGAACCGCCACTGACATTCCGTACAAAAATAGACGAATTATCATATCATATAGTAGTGGCAAGCAAAATGGCTACAGATGAGCCATGGTCTTCGTGGATCGGCAAAGCTTCCTGAAGTCACTCATTTGCGATTCATCCCCACTGCTGCCAAAAGCCATCGTATAATACCAGTCGGAGGACAAAATAGAAGATTATATGAATTATTTGGACATTTCTTTATTGTTATAGTTATTTCAAGGCGAAATTCCTTTTTAATTTTCTGAATTGTATCAAAATGTATCTTTATAATTTTAAATTTAATTTTATGTCCACAACAATTCTATACTTTAAAAAAATATCCGCGATAATTTTGCCATCAGTTTTTTTCGTTTGCAGCCGTTAATTGGCTGACGTGTTGATTTTTTAATTATTTTTAAATTTTGTAAGGATAAATAAGTCTTTTAGAAATATATATTTATAGTCTTTTTTAAAAAAACTTCCAATATAAAAATTGTAGATTTTTATGACACCTCCAATTTTTATGTTTAAAATATTTTCAAAAAATACTTCTAAATAAATATTTTAGGGCTCCAAAATTTTAACAATTTTACGAATTATTTTTAAATAATTTTTTAGAAGTATTTTTTGAAAAAAAAAAATTTGAATATGAAAGTTGTAAATCTCATCGAAATATACAACTTTTATGTTAGACGTTTTTTTGAAAAAATAACCCCTAATAAACTTAAAAGATATTTTCCCCCCAAGATTAAAAAAAAACTAAAAATTATTTTTAAAATAATTAAACAATTGTCACGTAGAAAATTGACAGTAAAATTATGACAAACGATTTTTTTTAAAATACAGGATTATCGTGGAAACTAAATAAAATTTAGAGATATAAAGATATATTTTGGTAAAGTTCATGAGACTAAAAAAGAATTTGGCTTTATTACAAAACATACTTCGCCAATATGGGCGACATAAGCCTTCGACCTCATTCGCTCTCATTAAGAATGGTAAAGCAACATTGATCGCGTATGATCTCGACTTTGTTTTAGAGTTCGAAAGCAGCGGTGGTTAGCAAGGGATATGAGTAATCATACGAAACACATATAGTTTTTATACGTGGAAACTCTCGGAAAATTCCGAGGTAAAACCACGGGCTTTAACGTAACCACCGGTAGAAATACACACTAAAAGTATAGAAATTACCGATTACAATGATTTCTCGGTTACCTTGAGGATCGAGCTTCGCAGAGTTTCGGTATCACCTTTAACCTCTCTATCTCTAAGGCTTTAAGATCTAGGCTTCGCAGAGCCTCCCTCGAGCGCACTCTCATGGTCTGGAGTCCTCCCTATTTGCTCTCCCTTTCATCTATTTATAAACGCTAATTCTATTAATAAGGGAGAACCCAGATTCCAAATCTAAGACAAATCCTAAATATAGCATACCTAAGAAAATAAATTCATAAATCTAATTTTCTACTCTATCACCTTTCATCTTGGCTATATTTACAGCAGTTACATATATAATGTTGTTCATGTCATCGACAAATTTAAAGAACGTAATTCTCCATTTTTGGTTGAGCAATAGTGACCGCAAAAATCCAGAAGCCAATTATGTATCCTGGAGCTATGCCGAGGTAAAACCATAATAGTTCGTTTTGTTTAACTTTCTCGTAAATGGATGGACCATCACCTTCGCATGGTTTTGAAAGAGGTTGGCCACAGAGATAGTCGTTGCCGATGTAAATCCATGGATTATCAAGTGTTTGGAGCTGACCAAAGAACGGAATTTCTCCAGAAAAGTTGTTGTATGATAGGTTCAAGTGGCTTAAAAAGCTTAGTGTGGAGAGGCTCGAAGGAATCAGGCCAGAAAGTCTGTTATTTGATAAGTCGAGAGATTCCAGTTGATGCAGTCCCCGGATACTTTTGATGATACCTCCCGTGAAATTGTTATACGATAGGTTCAAACTGATCAATGCTTGAAGATTCCCCAGTTCTTCAGGGATTGTTCCGGATAGACTGTTTTTGGAGAGATCAATGCTGACCATTATCCGAAGTTGATTGTAGTCGTACAGTAGTTGACGGCCTTTTATCACCAAAAACATGCGCTCATGGAAGAAAGTTATCGCTTCATATTCTGAATGATTTCGCAGCATCATTCTCTTAAGCTTGCCAAAGCTTCTCGGAATGGTACCAGAGAGATCATTATCAGACAGGTCTAAAATTTGCAGAGCACTAAGATTGGAGAGTTTGTGAGGTAAGGTTCCATCAAGCTTGTTTGACTTGAGTTGGAGAATTGCTAGAGAAGGGAAACTGTCTCCGAACCATTCAGGTATAGTACCCTGCAAATTATTAGAAGACAGATCAAGTATTATTAATTCCGTGCAGTTTCGTAGAGAAAGCGGGATGCTTCCATGTAGATTACTATTTTGTAGATGCAGTATCCTGAGAGATTCAGAAAAATTATTGGGAACCTCTCCGGATAGGCGGTTGTTCGAAAAAACTAGCACTTGAAAGTTGCTGTTGTTCCAACAATTTGGTATGCTGCCTGACAAGTCGTTGCTCGAAAGATCAAGAACCTCTAACATCGTGGAGCGACACAACCATGAAGGTATACTTCCTCTTATCTTATTTTGCGAGAGGTGGAGAGCCTGTAATGTTGGGATCATGCCCATGAAGCTGTCAGGAATTGTTCCTTGGAGCAAGTTGTCTGACATATCAAAATATGTAATCTGCGTGGAGATTAATGGCTTCAGCTCACCTCGGATCTGATTATGAGAGAGGTCTAACCATGTCAACTGATCACTAAATGAGTTCCAAAAGCAGTCCGGAATGGTGTCTGAGATAATTGTTGTTGCTATCTTTATATTCGACAGTTGTTTCTGCGTGCAGATCCACGAAGGAAACCGAGGTCCGATCTTGGAATTTCTCATGTATAGTTCACGGAGTTGGAAAGGGGGTTGCCAGTATGGGTCCAGATCTGATCCAAGTGAGGGGTTGAATGATATATCTAGGACTCTCAGGTTTGTGAGTTTTGACAAATGTAGTTCACTGAGAACCCCATCAAATTTGTTCGAAGAGAGTGATAGAGCTTCCAGATTTACTAGCTCCCCGATAGATTTTGGGATCCGACCGTGTATTGAGTTATTTGAAAGTTCTAACGTTTTTAGATTTTTGAAATCTCCTATTTTATCCGGAAGACTGCCCATTAGTCCAGTGGATTCAAATTTAGCTCTTCTAAGTTGTTCCCTATACATCCTGTAAAAATGTCTACCAGCTCGCTAATATTGGTAGAAATTACATTGGAGCCCAATATCAACACCCTCAAATGGCATAACTTTTGCAATGCTTCTAATAGGCTACCTTCAATATGAAAACTGGCAAAGGGCGGTGTAATATTCTGACGAGTGATGGAGAATTTATTAGCAGAGAGATCTAAAAACTCGAGTTTTTCAGGAAGTAAATAAGCCGGTAGTAAGGAAGATATTGCATTCCCCGAAAGACGAAGGTGGGTGAGCGATGTGAAGTTGGCATGTGGGAGATAAACAGGGACGGTGGCAAGCGAACAATCGCGTAGATATATTTGCTGTATGGAAGGTAGGGCGTTAAGAGCATGCATCCAGTTCGTCGATCTGCTAAAGTTTACATGACTCATGTCTAGATATTGCAAAGAAGTTAGCCCATCGAGCCAATGCGCACTATCGACAAGTAACTATCTAAGCTCTTGAGGCTGAGATAGATTAAGTTGGACAGATTCCCAAGCTCATGAGGCACGACGCCCGTGAAGCTGAAGCCTGAGGATGAGAGATCAAGGACTTTCAACTGCCTGAAAGAATCTAGTGACTTAGGAATGGGGTCGCTGAGATACGTGTTACTATTGGGATCAAATGGCACGTTATTGCTGAGGTTCAAGTAACGTAGGTTCTGAAGGCGAGTCATGCCTGGACTGATCTTAAATAGTAATTGGTTTTTGCTGAGATCGAGATGAACTAGTGCAGAGAGGTTTCCTAGCTCCTGAGGCACAAAGCCCATAAAAGTTGAAGTAGAAAGATCGAGGTACCTCAATTGTTCGAAAGAACCCAGAAACTTGGGTATACTTCGGTTGAAGTTGTTACCGCTGAGATCCAGGTGACGTAAAAGCTGAAGGCTAAGCAAGTCCGGGCTGATCTCGCCTGATAACATCATGTTGTTGAGATCAAGACCGATTACGTGCCCGGTGTTGTCGTTGCTGCAGCGAACGCCCGCCCAGTAGCAGCAGTTATTATGACTGGTATCATCATTCCAAGAGTCGAGAGAACCGAAGGAGTCATCGAGATGACTCTTGAAACTCGTCAGAGCTCGTTTCTCGGAGTCCATGCAAGCTAAGCCACCATTAATGGTACTCAAACAAAGCACTGTAAGCAACAAGAAATATAAAAATGAGCAAGGAGATTGGGGGATCACAACGGCCATGAAGTATATATAAATATGAAGAGTTCGTTAACTTAGATGAATTAAAATTGAGAAATCTGGGGTTTATATAAGCATTTGAGACAAGACTTACCGAGAAGACCTTAGATTGTTGACTGTGCAACATGCCTGCCATTAGGTCATGGAGCCTGAATAGGACAAGTTAACTACAGTTTTTTTTTCCCCCTGTTTGTTTAGGTCCTTTTACTGCTGCTCGAAACTGATACTTAGGAAGAAAAGACAGCTTTTTCATGGTTAACGGCAACTAGTTAAGATTTATTTATTTATTATTATTATTATTATTTTGAGAGTAAGACGTTATCTGTATTTAGAATTAGAGTTTGTCAGCTTTAGTCGACTTACAACATGAGATGAACTAGATCATCATATAGAGTACAACCATAAAACTGAAATGACAGGAAGATACAACCTTCATCACCATACAAAGCGAATATGAAGATATTAGATGGGGTCATGGTCTGCTAAATACTGCCATTTTTTTTACTTTTGAGATAACAATGCGAAATCCCACCCGCCTACTACGATTCAATAAACAACTATTAAGTAATCATAATTGTTACTACTATGGTTTTAAGTATTGGTCGGTACAATTAATTTCTAATTTTAATTTTATTTTTATTTTTTTAAAAAAATTAAATATATATATGTACAGCATCATCGGTACGGTCAGTATGTACGGAGATCCGAATTTATCAAAATTCGGCTCGGCTCAACATAGAAAACCTTGGTTACTCCTACTAGAAAAGCAAGAATTTTAGTTTGCAGTTATTGTTACATTTTCGTTGTGGTAAAATAAATTATCCGTTGAACAATCACAAGTTAATTTTAAACAAAAAATTTCGTTGATTCATTGGGCTGATTTTTGACTGACAGTTATAACTACTGGAATGCAGGACAATTCTTTGCACAAATAATTGTTAATAGTTCTCATAAAAAGAAAAAAGAAAAGTTGAAAAGTCAATTCATGTGGCTCTGACTTCTTCTGAAACTCATATGAAGTGGGAAACCCTTTGCAGTTTTTTTTTTAAATAAAAAAAAAAAGAAAAAAGATATAGCCTTTGCATTACAATAGTAAATATAGTTTATCAATTTTTGATAACTTACAGAAGTAAAAAAAAAAAAAATATATATATATATATATAATATAAAAAATTACAGAAACAGTGGCTAAATTATTCGTACAATATATAATAAAAGAAAGAGCAAGTAGTTCTGATTGTTCATCCACCCTTAGATTAACTTCTCAAGTATTTCTGCCATAAGATAAAGAAGTACCCGAGCAACTTCGTGTAAGTCGTCTTCTTTCCAGAAAATCTGTCCAAAAATTTAGCAGAAATAAGAATTTTATAAGACCAGTCGTCATACGTTGTTGGGTGACTTTAATGTTTGATCTTGTCAGCCTTCCTTTCAGCTTCAGGTGGACGTTTCTGTTTCTCTTTCTTTCCCTTTCCAGGAGAAATTATGCATAGATATAGTATGAACATGGTTCAACATTGTATCGGTTACTCGGCAAGACAAATATGATAAGTCTTTTCTAGCTTCTTTCATGCTTTATTTTTCTTTACTATTTTTCCCTCTCGAGTTAAATGCAAAGACTTTTGAGGAGACAATCAGAGTTGCCCTTCTCCTTTCATGCTCCCTGTCCGGCCACCATATTAATATATTCAGCTTAAAACTCGTTGATATTATCTATTCTTAGTACTCTCATTCACGGAGTCATACACGTTAATCACATTCTCATTCTTTGTATTCAATTTAAGGAGTATATTATAATTGTAAATTGTTTGTGAACTGCGGTGTAATTTCCTATTCTTTAATCATTTTGACTCTTTCTTTCATATTTTGTGATGATTTTCGACGTGGCGGTGGACTAGAACTGTTTGTGACTGAAAACATACGTGAAGGGTGAATTTTCAATGCTTAAAACTATTCATTTGCTATCACAATTGTTCTTTTCTCATGCAAATCTTCAATATTGAAGTTATGAGCACTGTCCATAGCAGTTATCCACTGAGTAATAAAAGATATAGAAAAAAAAATATTTTGTAGTTTTTTGAACTTTGTTCAAATGTATCTATATAATTTTGAACTTTACAAAGTGTCAGCGATATATCTGAACTATGAAAAAACATCCGTGATAATCTTACTGTCAAATTTTCGGTCCATTAATTTGCTGACATAATAAATTTTTAATAATTTTTTAAATTATTTTAGTTTTTTTTTTTTTAATTTTTGAAGGACAAATACATCTTTTAACCTTATTTAGATATTTTTTTAAAAAAATATGTCCAAATTAACGGACGGAAAAAATTGTAGATTTCCGTCCGTTTTAGATATTTTTAACCTATTTAGATATTTTTTAAAAAAAAGTTGTAGATTTTAATTAGATCTACAACTTCTTATTGAAACTTTTTTCTAAAAATACTTATAAATAGATGTTTAAAAATAGTGAGTAAAATCGTTAAAACGTTTGGAGCCCCAAACTACTTATCTAAAAGTATTTTTTTGAAAAACTTTGGACATAAAAGTTGTAAATGTTATCAAAATATACAACTTTTGTATTAGAAGTTTTCCAAAAAATGCTCTTAAGTATTTATTTTTTATAAAGGACACATTTGCCCCTTACAAAGTTTTTTTAAAAAAAAGCTAAAAATTATTAAAATTTACCACGTTAGTAAATTAACGGGTGCGGATGAAAAATTTAACGACAAAGTTATCGCGGACGTTTTTTCGTAATTCATAAGTATCGCGATAACTTTTTAAAATTTAAAATTATAGAGGCACATCTGAACAAAATTAAATGGACTAAAATCTATTTTTTTCAGAGATATATTGCATCTGTGCCAACAAAGAGACCAACTTTTTTCCATTATGTGCTTTATGTTCCTTTCATACGTGAATATACTGCTACTCTTAGCTTCCAAAACATATTGCAGGAAAAACCAGGCATCCCCGACTGTGTAAGATATACACACACTTAGCTTGATGTTTTTTTTTTTTTTGAGATAACGAGACGAAATTTCTCCTTGGATCTCCGCTAATTCGCGGACCACAATTTTTTACGCATACCTATAGGACCATTTTTGACCCAAATACGCGAATGAGAGTAAAATTCCGGCCTGACATCCGCCTCCGGACCAGACATGGAGTACTGGAAGTTATCCAGCCACTAGCTCTCCCGCAACGCTGTAAACTCGCGGCCACGGGCACATCCGCATCGCAGCCATCCGCGAGGTTCGAATCCGAGCGCTCGCTTCCTGAGGCGAGCGTCCCGGCCGACTGACCTGCGGGCGGGGGGCCACTTAGCTTGATGTTATCTGCTGTCGTATAATATTTACGAAATCCACTTCATATGGGCAAGATTTGAACCGACAACCACATGAATCCTATTCTGCATGTTATCGAAAAATTTAAAGTACGTAGGTATTTTTCCAAGATTTTTTCAGCAGTTTAGATCCGCAAATAGCCCAAAAGCAAACCACAAACCCTAGAACTAGCAAGATTGTTCCAGGATTGTTTCACTTTGTTCAATTTTTACTTTAGTGGGTCCATCAGAAAATTTTTCCCGAATCCTCTTGACATGATTTTGGTAGAGGACGGCCACAAAGATCATCAAGAACTTGGAGTTGATGGAAAAGGTCTCATTAATTTTCTCGTGGAAGCAAATATTTCGGTATCAAGGATGATATCTCGTTGTGGGAAAGATCAATGTTATAAGTCAAGAATGCGAAGCTTCAATTCGGTAAATTTTTTGGAATTGTGGTAAAAAAAAAGTTGAGAGATTTTTTCTTACTGTCTCATAACTCTTATCTATCTATGTAACTACGATACAGGTAAAATTTAGCATCTTTGACTGAATCATATAAAACTTCTACCTCTACCTTTTGTTTACTACTATAACTAAATATTTTCCTCATTTCGCTATCTGCTATTTTGTAGCCAAATCGGATATATATATATATATATATATATATATATATATATATAATTCTAAACCTCAATATTATTTATAATAATACGAAGTAATAATTATTTATTAAAATATTATATTTTTATTAGATATTTATATTTTTAAAGTTAGTTTATTTTTTAAATTGTTATTAATTAAAAATGCATTGATTTGAAGGTACACTACAGCACAACAACGTGATAGACAGCTTTATTAAATAGATCGACATCATTAAGTCGCTGATATTAATTTATCGAATCATTAAGGACAAAAATTAGCAGCTAAAATACCCTTTTTAATTCCAAAAAAATTATGTGGGTTCGAAAATATGTATTTGATATTTTAATTCCAAAATACAAGTATTTACATACCTTTTTTAAAATTGATTATCGCTAAATAAAAAGCTCATATTAAATATAAAAGAACAATTGTATGATTTTTATCTCATTTTATTTTTTGCGCAAACATTTTTTTGGCCAATGGTTAGAACGTCGGCTACGAGGTCAAAGATAAGGAAATATTTCATCTTGCTTTCTACATGTCAAATTGATTTTTTTTTACCTTTTCTAAGATGAAGAAATATCAAGTTAACAGGATATTTCTTAGTAATGCTAATCAACTTTTATAGCTTAAACTTATTTAGAATTTTACTACTAAATATATAATTTTTACAATAAAACATAAATTGTAGCCAAAAAGTTAAATTTTATAACTAAATTTTGGGCGGAGTTTTGTAATACGTAGCTGCTTTTAGAGCAACGCTCGTGCTTCCAAAACATTTATTGAATATTTCAGCAAAAATCATAAGTTCCCTTTAGATCAATTAGTTCATACAATTTAAATTCCTAATTTTATAAACAGTAGGATCTAATTGAAAATACAAGTTTTCTTTAAAAACAATTTAAAAATAATCAAAGCATTAGCAAATGAGGGTATATTTTTTTCTAAAGACATTTTCGTAAAGCTCTATATTTATTTTTTATTTTTTAAAAGAAAAAAATATTTGCATATATATTCTGGACTAATCTAACAATATTTATAAAAGAAATAATATACAGTTATTTATGTATTATTTACGTTTAACCATTAGGCTTTCTCCAAAATAACAAATACAGCTGTTATTTAACGAGTTCATTCTATGTGATTGGAAACTAAATCACGGAGAATTATTTATGCGCTATTATCAAAATAATAATATTTTTCATTATTCTTTAAAAATTATTAGTTGCATCGATCTGTGTCTATTTATCCCAATTTTATTAATATTAAATAAGAAAAAAATTACAGAAAAGTTGATTAATGGTGTAAGTAATATATTTATTTTTCAAAACTATAAATAGAAATAGATAAAATTGATATAGAAAATTTAATATTTATCCTAATTGTGGGACTGCGCTCTCGGTCGGTAACTACACAGTTACAGAGCTCACACGAAACAAATAAATAAACTATAATAATAAAATAATAATGGAGATAAAAGTTGGTAGTTGTAGAGAAGTCCATTCATTCAGCGCAGATCTCGTCAAATTCTCTCTCTCGGTTGGTAGAAATTCTGGTTGATTAAGAAGTTAGTAATTAATCTTCTCTTCTCTTATTCGGTTTCATATTTTTGAATCTATTTGGTATGTTTTTATCCGACGAAGTTTGTTCTGTTTAGTTCTTCTTAGATCAAGTTCTCAGTGGAATTCGCTTTAAAATTTCACTTATTTGTCAAGTAGAATTATCGGAGGAGTTTTTGTTTAAAGTGTTTGGTTGATTGCTCTTTTTAATAAGTTTATTTTTGGTATTGGATCATAATTGATCCTAACTTTTTTTTTTGTAAATAGGGTTTTAGTGAAATTTAGAACCATTAGGATAAATTTGCATCTCTTTTGATTATTGAAGCAGAATTTCCACTGTATGTTAATTTCCTTTTGTCTTGGTGTTTATAAATTGGTCGATAGAATTTTAAGTTAAGTTTTGCCCATAATTGCAGTTTGTTTTTTTTTTTTTTTTTCTTTATTTTCTTAAGGATCATTACATATATCAGTGTTAGCTAGATCTTGTTTTGAGCTCGACTAGATTATGTTAGTCCACCATTTCCATATATATGGACCAATTAGTCTGTATTCTACAAGGTCCATGCCTTTGTAAGACTCGCAGTGCCTTTTATCTTCTGTCAGTTATATTGGTATGGCTTTGGGATGATAAGGAAATTCATATAAATTTCTTTCTGTTGTTCCATTGAATTCTGGGATACGACCTGCTTATTTGCTTTAGAAAAAAAATGCTGACAATGGTTGCTTACCATGTCAGCATGCTAATGTGTTATTTAGTTTAGTATAACATTTGGTATGTGAAATTTCTTCTGTCCAATTTGATGCAGCTTTATATATTTTGCTTAGGGAAGAACGTATTATGAGGAATATTATGGTTTGGAATTAGTTTTTTTGCAATATCTGTTGTATTATGAAGAATCCTGTTTGGAGTTATGATCTTGTCAATTATGGTTCGTGGTGTCATTGTGTCTCTTTCATACAGGACTTTGAAATCCCTCTTACAGAAGAAGTTGCCAGGGACAGGGAACCATGAGCTGCTTTGGATTATGCAGGAGAGATGACAGCCGTCCAACAACTGATAATGGGGGCCCATACATGGCAAAACATTCAGCAAGTAATGCATTTTTTATTTTGTTGCCATAAACATGTACAAGTTGTGATGTCTTTTTTTTTGTGTTTCTGGATTAGCATTGGTAATAGATTAACAAAGGTAAGAACGCATATCTATCTGAAGCTGGAAACCTAAATCAATCCATGTTTGCTATTAATTTCATAGTAGTTTTGTGCCTTGTATCTGTAGTTGGGTTTTTGTTGGGCATTTTACCTCTTTTGGATAAGCTTTCTTCGAATGAACTAATATCAACTAATCTAATTATTGAATCAGTCCTTCATGCAGCTTCTCATGCTGATCTGTGAATTTAGTTGGCATCTGCCATGACACTAACAAGGTCTTATACATGGTGTTTGTTGATATGTGGCACAAGATCCTTCAGTATTTAAATAATTTATCTGCCTATCAGATGTTGATGAATTAGAAAACTTAGTATGAGAACAAGGATCATGCGTAAGGGGAGAGTTATGCATCATTTGTTTTTCGTTTTGTTTGGTGTGTGACTTAACATTTTGGATATTGAAAAGAAACATAGCTGCTGTTACAATAGCTATTAACTAATTGGAAATATTTTGTTCATTTTGTAACGACTATAAATAAATTCTGAATGTTGGTTACAGAAATGTTTCTCTTAAAAGAGATTAAAAACCAATCACTATCTTATCTCATGCATTTTCTGTTACTTTTTTTTATTATTAGTTTCTTTTCAGCAGCTTATCTCATGCATTTTATGTTACTTACTTTTGTGGTAGTATTTATTATTGGTTTCTTAAATCAGCAGCATGTTTCTTTCTTTTGAAAGCTGAAGCTTTAGTCCATTAATCAATGCCAACATAAAGTTTTGCCAAAGAAAAACGAAAATGAACCAGAAGTAAAGATACGCCCGATTTGAGGATTTTCTGTTACACTGAGGTACTTGTTTATGGTTTCTAATATCTTGCTGTAAACATGAATGGCAATCTTTGCAGGTCATGATGGGGCTCATCGAACCACAGATCCTACTCCTAAGGGTTCACAGCAAGCGAAAGTTCTGCCTATTGCGGTTCCTGCCCTTCCTGTTGATGAAATAAGAGAAATAACTGAGAACTTTGGAGCCAAGACTTTGATTGGGGAGGGTTCCTATGGTAGGGTATATTATGGAGTTCTTAGAAGTGGAAGAGGTGCAGCTATTAAGAAATTAGATGCTAGCAAGCAACCTGACCAAGAATTTCTTGCACAGGTTTGTTTTATGTTTTGATATTTAGAAGTTAAAGACTTTGATTTGAATGCTCCTTACATAAAGATTTGTAGGTTTCTATGGTGTCAAGATTAAAACATGACAATGTTGTTGAGCTGCTTGGTTACTGTGTTGACGGGAATCTCCGTGTACTTGCGTATGAGTTTGCAACTATGGGTTCCCTACATGATATTCTACATGGTATGAATAATCCAGCTGAAAAATCTACAAAAACTGTTGCCTTTTTGCGTTACGTCTCTCTCTAGCATGTACGTTCATAGAACCTTTTTTTTTAAAAAGAAAAAAGAAAAAAAAAGAAAGAAAAGAAAGAACTGTGAGGGTTGTTGTCTAGAACCCAACCCAAGGAGTTAGTATTGGCCGTTCTGGTTGTTCAGATGTTTTTGCATTAACGATCTTTATTGGGAAAGTAATCACATGCTACCGGTTTGTTCATTCTATGAGGGTTGCCTAGCAAATTGACACTTCATGATTTGTTAGACATGAAATCCACTTGAACTTGTATTAACATTTATACTTTCATGGATAAGCATATTGAGGCACCCTTGTTTTAAGGAGGTGCTTCTCTTATTCATTTATGTTTATGTACTTTTTTCTTCCTTAATGTTTCCTGATTACCATGAACTTCGTTTTGGCTGTTAGAAGTTTATGCGAATGCTTTCTCCCGAATCTGCATTTGATTGTACAACTGCCATCACCTTATACCGTCAAATAACATTGTAAAAGGCATAGCTTTAAAATTTGGAATTTTTGTTATGTTTCCAGCTTATTTAGTATGCTGGGAATTTTATGTAAAGCTCCAGCTTTTTTGTTTTGGTCAGTTTTTTTTGAAGATTGAATATATATGTACCCCTCTCGCAATATATATATATATATATATATATATATATATATATATATATACTGTGGTGAATATATATATACTGTGGTGATTGCAGTAACATGCTCTTTATATTAAAGCAAGATCTGAATTTTTATTATAGGGCGGAAAGGTGTTAAAGGAGCACAACCAGGTCCTGTTCTGTCATGGGCACAGAGAGTTAAAATTGCTGCTGGAGCAGCAAAAGGACTTGAATATTTGCATGAGAAGGCACAACCATCCATCATTCATCGCGACATCAGGTCAAGCAATGTTCTACTCTTTGATGATGATGTTGCAAAGATTGCTGACTTTGACCTGTCAAACCAAGCCCCTGATGCAGCAGCACGCCTGCATTCTACCCGAGTTCTTGGAACATTCGGTTATCACGCTCCTGAGTTAGTTTCTTTGTTTATTTAATAATTTGGTTTAGTGGCTTATTGATCTTGACAACATTGTATCTATTCTGCCTCTGTTGAAAACTAGAAAGACCGGGTCGAGTTTTCTTTCCGATCTCTGATTGTGTGTTCTCGTACAATTGGAATATGCAGATATGCAATGACTGGACAACTTAGTTCTAAGAGTGATGTTTATAGTTTTGGTGTCGTACTTTTAGAGCTTTTGACTGGTCGTAAACCTGTGGATCATACACAGCCGCGAGGCCAACAGAGTTTGGTTACATGGGTAGGCATTATTCTCTACCTTCTTTTACTCTTGAGTCATGACGTTGCTGCAGGGAGAATGTTAAGAGTTGTTTCCTCTTCTACCCTTTTCTTCTCTTATTTTTGGCGAGTGTATCACGAACTTGTCTGTAACTTAAAAAGTAATCAACTGTGCAGGCAACACCAAGGCTTAGTGAAGACAAAGTAAGGCAAATCGTCGACACGAGGTTAGGAGGTGACTATCCTCCTAAGGCCGTTGCAAAGGTAATCAATGTCTTTCAAGATAGGGCGACTGCTCAGCCATCTGATCTTTTCGCGTAAATTTATTCTGTATTCGCTCAGAAATCAATGTTTCTTTTGTCAAAACATGCTTTTTATTGTGATATCCACATTTAAATGCTCGGACTAGTAAATGATGTTAATACTAAGCATGCATCACCGTACACCGTCATCTAGACGCTTAAGCTTAACCAAATGGTTACTTTGATTTTGAGATATATGGAGCTATGTTGAAGTTCCAGGTGAGCCAAGGCGACGTTAATACCTAACACATCCTTAAGCAGTAACAAGAGCAGTATTTAATCCTAGTTTCCCTCCTCTGTCCGCTCGCTCCTACCTAATAGTTGGGATGGTACATGATTCATGGGTTGGGATGGGTGGTCAGAATGGTGGAAATCTGGATGAGGAGGTAAGAGAGGGCTGAATTAAGGAGCGGAGTGAGCCTATTATTCAAACAGTAATGGAAGTTCCGTTTAATGCTTAGCTGCAACTATCTGCAGTGAGATTTCGGACCTGTTCCTGAGCAGTTCTTCCTCCGTTTAATTATCACTTGTTCAGGATCTTAAAGAACTCTATGGCATTTCATTTTTTATCGATCTTTAAGAATTATCTCATTTGTTTGGTCGCATCTGTTGAGGACTATATGACAGTAGTGGGCCCCTATCAGAATCCTATTTCTTTAGTCTGTCAAGAAAAATAGATACAAGATTAACAGTTCTTTCTGCAAATAAAGGACAGAGCATCTACGTGCTTCAACCTCTGGATCTCTTTTTCTCTTTATTTAATTGAACCATTTTTTTTAGAGTATATGATGCCCATAATAACTTCTCCATTACGATATGGAGAGCTTGGTCTTCATAGACACTAAGAAAATATATGATAGTCCAAGTGTCAGGTTCGAATTTTGACTTCTTCATAGGCACTAAGAAAATATATGATAGTCCAAGATACTGCATAGTTTGTGATATCATTTTTTTTGTGCGATAGAGAAAGTGCATCAAGCAATATCATATTATGTATTTGTCTCTCTAATGTTGTCCTTATTCGACCTTTAAACAGTTCGCTGCAGTCGCTGCTCTGTGCGTACAGTATGAGGCAGATTTCGCCGAAATGAGCATTGTAGTGAAAGCTCTACAACCTCTTCTAAATGCTCGGTCTGGCCCTCCTGGTGAGCATCCCGGGCTGTGAATCGCACCGCGCATCTTCTAAGTTCTTTCCTTCTTTGTTCATATGGGCGTATTTGAAGTATCTTCGAAGGTGTTTGTTTTGTATGATGTTTGTAAAATCTCGACCTATTCAGTTGGTAACATGTACCTCTATTGATAGGTTCACCGATTGTCAGTAGATTCTAAATTCCACTTGAACTGCAACTATATTCATATGGGTTTATTATTATATTGTTTATTTGAGCACATAAGTGGTTTCCTTTCTTTATTAGTACTATGTTCATCTTCATGTCCCATTGTGAGATTGGTGCAACTTGGATTACAAATGGAAGTTTGTTCCATTACTTTTTTAACGCTATTTTTCAAGGACCCATGATGGCCCTGATCTCAGCAGTGCATTTGCTCCATGAAATTTGGGAAAGTGCTAGTTCTGACGCCCTTATCTATATATACATATATAAAACTGTTCTATCAAAATTGTTGTGCCATGTATGACCATAAGTAATTTTAAATATGACATGTATCATTAGTTTATATTCTAAGTCACTTATATTAATTAGTGAGAATTTAAAAATTATACAATTAATTTTAAAAAATGTGAAATATCTAATATAGATAAAAATATTTATTTATTTTTATAAGATATATAATATATATATATATATATATACAAAAATAAATAAATTATAGATTAAGTAAGAAAAATTTAAGAATAAAGTTTTATTCATTTTTTTAAATTAATAATATAAGAGTATTATTTACGTTTCACGTCACGTGTATTTATAATCATATTAAAATTATAAAATAAAAAATAAATAGTATTTTAATATTATACTTTATCTATACTATATATAAATTTCCAATCCCTCCTTCTACAGTTGTTTAATAGTGCTCTAAATTGACATTTTTTCAATTTCATCCTTATGTTTTTTAAATTTTGTTTTTAAACCCGTTAAAACTTCGGAGTCCAATTACACCTATTTAAAAGTATTTTTAGAAAAAATATTCAACATTAAAATTATATATCTCATCAAAATCTATAATTTTTGTATTGAAACTGTTCCAAAAACATATACCTAAATATATATTTGGTATTTGTACGTATCGTAATACGATTTTGTTATTTTTAAATCTGTTAAGATTTGAAATTTCAAAACACTAATTTAGATTTACTTTTTAAAAAATCTTTCAACATAAAATTTATAGTGCTTATCAAAATTTATAATTTTTATATTAAAAATTTTACCAAAAAATATATATAGATATATATTTGGTATATTTGTGTGTATCGTAATATACGGATTTATATATAATATTCTATTATATATAATTGGAGAATATATGATATAAAGTACTTTGAACAGTAAAACAGTAACTTCCTTTTTCTTTTTTCTTTTTTTATAATAATCCGTTAAAACTTCGGAAATCTATAATTTCTACTTAGAAACGTTTTCTAAAAAAAAATTTCAACATCAACGTTTTAGATATTATAAAAATTTAAAACTTTTTTAATTAAAAGATTTTTTTTTCTAAAACATTCCTACATATGTATATTTCTCCGTATCGTAATACGATTTCTTTTATAAGTATACGATTTTTAGATTTTGGAACTCCCATTTATAATAAGTATTTTTTAGAAAAAAATAGAAAAAATTTCGATGTTAAAAAAGTGGCTCTTAACAAAATTTATAATTTTTATATTTAAAAATTTTTCAGAAAAAATGTCTAGCTCGTGCGAACCGTTCCACAGCTTTAAACATTTATTTTTTTTTAATCCATTAAGACTTCGAAAATTCAAAATATTTATTTAGAAATGTTTTCTAACAAAAACTTTCAATAAAATGTTTTAGATATTATAAAAAAATTCACTTTTTTATTGAAATTTTTTTCAAAAAAATACCCCTATATATATATATTTGGTACACTCGTTCGTATCGTAATACGATATATTTTTTTTAACCTATTAAGACTTTAAATCTCCTGAATACTTGTTTATAAGTATTTTTTAGAAAACTTGCAATATAAAATATGTAACTCTAATCAAATTTTATAAATTTTATGTTCAAATTCTTTTCAAAAAATATGCCTATATAGTTGTTTGGTATGTTCGTGCGAACCGTAATACAGGTTTAAAACTTTTTTTTTTCTTTTAAGTTCGTTAATGCTTTCGAGCAACAAAAAATCTATTTAGAAAATTTCCAAACACCTAATTTTTAGAAGCGTTTTCTAAAAAAGCTTTTACATAAACGTTTTAAATATTATAAAAATCTATAAAAATTTTATTGAAAATTTTTTCAAAAAAATATCCCTACATATATATTTAGTATACCCAATGTAAAATCTAAAATACTTTTGAACAGTGTCTTTTTTTATATTTTTTAAATCTTAAGATTTCGGAGATCCAACATATTTTTTTTTTAATCTATTAAAAGACAATAAATTTTTTTAATTATCCGTTAAAACTATCTAGCTCTAAAACATATATTAAGAAAAAAAAATTTAGAAAACCTTCAACACTAAAATTATATTTCATGAAAATCTATCGCTTATTCTGCAGTTTAATAGTACTTTCAATAGTATTTTTTTTCCGTTAAATTATCAAGCCCCAATCGTTTTATTAGAAGTATTTTTTAAAGAAAAATTTTAACAACAACATTTTATTTGTAGTATAATTGGAGAATAAAGGCCTGAATGGTTGTTTGATATTATTTTTAAAAATATATCTACATATTTATAAATATGCCTCAGAAATTGTGCGTATAATAATTATGATTTAAGTTATTTTTTAAATCTGTTAAGAATTTAGAACTTCAAACAGATTTTTTTTTTAAAAAAAAATAGTAACATTTTTTTTAAGACATGCTAAGGCTATCCAGCTCCAAAACTCTTATTTAGTATTATTTTCTGAAAAACTTTTTGACACCCAAATTGTATATCTCATCACTTCTATAACTTTCATTTTCAAATTATTTCTAAAAAGTACATCTAAACATATCAAAACTAAGCTTCAGAACTTGTTCGTAACATAATTATGATTTAAATTATTTTTTTAAATATATTAAGATTTTGGAGATTAGGGCATTAATTTAGAAGAAAATTTTAAAATTTCTTTACGTTATATATAATTAAGAAATGAAAGCATGAACAATTTTTTCAAAATATTCATTATAATATGGTAATTATGAATTTAAATTATTTTTTAAATCTATTAAAATTTTGGAGTCCTGAAATACTAATTTAGAAAGAAATATTTTTAAAAACTTTCAGTATAAAATTTTTACTACTCATCACTTTTTCATCGCAGTTATTTTAACAGTTGGTTAAATATTTATTTTTCTTAAAAAAAAATTTTGGAACAAAAAAAATCAATAAATTTTGATTTTCACAATCCATTCATACATTTCAAATCTTTTGATTTGTTGTTTATTTCTAAATACTATAATAGATCTTAAAGCGTTAGATTCTGCGAATTAGAGTACTAACGGTCTCGTGGGTACTCTAATTCTTGCCTATCATTGAGTGGGTCAAGCGGCATGTAATAAGCGTACATCGCAAATTCAAAATCCACGCACAATCCTCAAATGAAAAATATACAACGTCAGCAAGTCTTCAACTAGAATTACTAATATAATAGTTAGGCACGACGTCAGTATTTCATGTCTGGTTTGGAGTGCACACCAGGTCGGAGGTTTGCTTTCAAACTGTGCTTCCAGTCCAAAGCGAACTGATGGATTATAATTAAAAAAAATATCTCCATTAATATCAAAAATTAGTGTACCAAAAAAATTTCGTCTCTATTATCTTTAAAAAAAAAAAAGAAAATAAAAAGAATTAGAGTAGCAACAGTTGTAAAATAGAGTATCGAGTAGGGTGAATTGGAAATGTGAAAGAGACCACGTGGCACCATCATAATGACTCAAAGAGCCATTGCTGGATGTCTTATGTAACAAAGAAACAGACCATGCTGGAAATTAAACAAATCTCTAAAATCAACCTCTATATTATAGATTTACTATTTACAATTATAAATAAGTCACTTTTGCTGTATTCGTGTTGAAATCATTTTGACTACTCGATAAATATTTA
The DNA here is from genome assembly GCA_002076135.1 of Xerophyta viscosa. NCBI lineage: Eukaryota > Viridiplantae > Streptophyta > Magnoliopsida > Pandanales > Velloziaceae > Xerophyta > Xerophyta viscosa. Next base: position 11,680,434 of record MJHO01000001.1, on the reverse strand, counting down.
AAAAAAAAAAAACAAGTTATATTGATGAGATTTACATATTTTATATTTAATATTTTTTTAAAATATTATTCTAAATATGTTTTCTTTTAGACGTCAAAGTCTTGATAGATTTTAAAATTAATTCGTTAATCCGTTAAATTTGAAAGTGCCAAATACTTATTTAGAAATATTTTTGTAAAAAAAATTAAAAATACTAATTGTAGATCTCATCAAAATCTATAATTTTTATGTTAATTTTTTTTTAAAATAAATAATTTAAGGTGTTAAAAATTACAGATAAAAAGAGATATTGATTTAGTTAAAATTTTGGAGGGTTGGACTGATACGCAACTCTCCCATTTTCAATTGCCTAGTACCAAGTTAGTCAGGAGTGGGCGTGGATTTCCTGATGCTTTTGGCATCAGAAAGTAGGAAAATTAACGGCGGTCATCGCGCCACGCAAGTGAACACGGATTACGAGAATCTATATATACATATATAAAACTGTCATATCAAAGTCGTTGCGCCACGTGGCATTTCAAATAATCTTTGATGTGCCATGTGGTATTTGCTCTTATTCTAAAAGATCCATGTGGCATGTGCATTAATTGATAGGAATTTATTATAAAGTAATGTAACTTATTTAAAGAATATGAAAGGTCTAATATTATAAATACTTAATAAAAATAATTTAAATAGATATATAAATATTAATATAAAATAATTAATTATATATTATATAATATTTTTTTTATAAATATAATTTTATTTATATATAAAAAAATGTAAAATTATATATACATTCACCATCATATCGCGCCACTATTTAAATAATTTTTGTATATGACATGTAGTATTTTTTTTCTTATTCTAATAAAATAGAACGAATAAAATATAATAAATTAATAAAATAACTATCAATTATATATAATTATAATATAAAAATTATAAGATAAGTATTATTATTTATAACTAACATCCGTGCATCGCACGGGCATACAACTAGTATAAGTAAGAATAGTAGTTACATAATACTTATAATAAATGGAAAATAAGATCAGTATTGATAATAATACTTCCGATGATAATAATAATAATAAGAATAATTTCAAATTTTTTTATTATTTTTTTATAAATAAGGAAGCATGCTCAAACCACCGGTCAAACACAACCACCGTTCAAACCTCTGGAAGACCAGGTGCCGTATCTATCATCTCCCACGTTGCTGCTCGTCTGAATTCTGCTTAAGTTATCTAACAACTACAAACGAAATCAATCTCTTCCATTCCATTCTCTCGATTCTTCGTCTTCATCATCGATATACTCGTAGATTCTTAACCAGCTGATTTCATCTCCGACGAAGTTCTCTGGATTTTGCTCCGATAAATCGTATTAAAAAGGTTTTGATTTTCAGAGTTCGAATTGGAAGAGGGAAGTTTTTGGATGAGTATGGCGATGCCATGGGGATTCGTCATGTACATAATCAAGGTTGAGTTCTTGGTGATTGAAGCCTGGATTTCATCGTGCCTCACCCTCGCCGACGAGATCGCAGCAGCTCTCAGAGCCGGTGATCTCGCCGCATTGCCCGTTGGCTGACCGAGGTATGTGAATCTGAGTTCATCTCTGTTTTTGCCTGCTCGCTATGTTACGTACATAAACGCTTCTTATTCTAATATCAGGTTTAGAATAGTTTTTTTTTTTTTTTTTTTTGGATGAAATATCCAGTGCTTTAAAAAAAAAAAAAAATCAAAATATAACCTAATATTTTGCTGTAGTTGAAAATTAAAAAAAAAAAAGACAAATTTGTTATATGCCTACGAAATTGGTTGCCAAGTTTTTTTTTTTTTTAGATTTATCGATGCTTTATCAAAAATGAGTTTTTAAATATGTTGTATTCAGTGCAGGCGTTGACCAAAAATGGAGATGCGGGTCTGACCAAATTTGGAGAGTTTTGACAACAATATCTTCAATTTTCGAAAATGTATATGTATTGTATTGGTTGATTAAAAATAGACTTTTTCAATCACAGAATTGTGTGACTCACAAGAACTATATTAATTTTTCGAAATTCTCACGGATCCAATTGATAGATATGATGGCCGTTCGAAATTCTAATTTTCGATCTCGTGGGTCGGAATTATATATCTGTTAAATATTTATAGAATATGTTATTTCACGATTTAAAAAAAAAAATTAAATATGTAGGATCTCTCATAATTATATTAAATTAAAATACAAACCCACAAAAGGACCACCGTGGGGCTGTAGCCCACGACCCCAGAGGTTATAGCATGAATTCAGATTGCTACGTATTAACAAAAGAGCTCTTCCCAAAGGAGAAGAAGAGTCCGAGTACCTCGTATGACCGACCTTGGCTCGATCGACATCGCCAGCCGAGACCAACCTCGTTCTAACGTCTTATAGACACTTCAGATCGACGTGAGATTCAGGCAAAACGTCCAAAACTTATTCCGCATTGGCTAGCAGAGACCGACGTCAGATCAAAAATCGACCAAGCCTCGGGACCTCGGTAATCTGACCACGCTCATCTGATCAATAATGAGATTCGACATCGTCCCATACGTAAAAGAGACTTCGACATCCTACCGAGCTCACGGATCCTTAATAAGTAGAGACCGAATCAGTCGTATAACCGCCGTACAAATATAAAGCAGCTAGTTATATATATGCTACACCCTCCACCAACAAACATGGATGCTTACGTGGTAGAAAAAGAACCAATTAACTCACAATCCTTGTCAGATCCGCTATCTTCGCAACCGTCATGATCCGGACAGTGTTCAACAACGCCTATAAAAAATTCTCAGTACCTATTAATATGTATAATATTTTAATTGAGTACTGAACGGTTCACAAGCTGCTTGACTTGAACTTTTGGCGTTGGAGCCTTATAAAGTTCTGCGTTAAGATTAGTGACCTCTAAATCATACGAATTAAAAAGATTTAGCAGGCGGCTGCAATAGTCGAGTTAGGGTTTTGAAATAGGTCAAGCCCATCATAATAGCTCGAGTTCAAATTTGTTTGAACTCTAGGGCTCGCTAATTAATAGTGTCCTTATACGAGTTAGCAGATCATCTGATCGATAGCTCGGCCCATTATCATCTGATGGATAGGCCCAATACATGATCAAATCTCGGCCGTTGATACGACCCTTTATTAATCAGGCCTAGGTTTGTTCGCTGAACACTCCGCCGCTTCGTGCAGCCAGCCGCTACCACCGTCACCGCAAACAGCAACATCCATAAGGTAATCGAAGCAGAAGCAGCAAAACAAAAACCATAATCTTCTCCTGGAGATCAGGGTTTGATTGATTGATTTGTGACAGGAATGGCTGAGGAGAAGGTGGTGCCGGAGTCAGTGTTGAAGAAAGAGAAGAGATTGGAGCAGTGGGTGACTGCCAAGAATGAGGCTGTAATCGCCAAGAAGAAGATGGATCGAGAGAATCGCAAGGTCATCTTCCTGCGCGCGAAGCAGTACGCTGAAGAATATGAGAAGCAGGTAAACCAAAAATTTGTTTACCATGTTGGTAGAATTTTAGCTAATTTGTAATATGAGTTTTACGATAGAATAGTTGAGATGGGTCTTACTGTTGTATACTTTGTACAAGTAGCAGGTAAAGTCTTTTACCATTTGGTATAATTTTAGTTAATTTATTTGGTATGTTATGAGCTCTACGATAGAATATTTGAGATGGATCTCACTGTTGTATTCTTTGTATGTAGAGCAGGTAAAATATTATTTACTGCCTGGTGTTATTTTAATAGATTCATATGATTATTGTATGATTTTCTGTTGTTTCTACGATAAACAACTTGATATGGGTTTTATACTGTGTTTATATGATATGTTTTGTTATGCATATCAGCTACCTAATAGTATTGGAATGCGAGAAGCATGTTAAAATTCATCACCATTTGGTGTAATTTTTGTAATTTATTTGACTATTGTATGAGTCTCTGCTGTTTCAACTATATGGTAATTTTGAGATGGGTTTAATTACTGCTGTAAGCTGTGTTTGATTGCTGATGGGTTATGTGGTAATAATATACATAGGAAAAGGAGTTGATCCAGCTAAAGCGTGAAGCTAGGATGAAGGGAGGGTTTTATGTCTGCCCTGAAGCAAAGATTCTGTTCGTTATCCGTATCCGCGGGTAAATTACTATTTGCATTGTGCTTTTTGTATGTTTAGCCTGGTGGATTTGTCAGATCAGTTGTTAGTAGAACCACATTTATCTTGTTTGTTAATTTAGCTTTGATTTTAGGAGTATTGTAGGTTCTTTGATGTTGCTTTTGGTGCAGTTTGTGCTATATTATATAACTGTTCATGCTGAGATTCTTAATTTACCAACGCATCATGTAGATTCTACTGACATTTATGTATGTAATTCCTATGCATTTGTAACTGCTTTGGGATCTTTTTCTCATCACAACTTATTTCCAAATGCTTGCTTGGTAGTACCAATTTTGTGATCCTGTCATTTGTTGAGATGCTTAATTGAGCCCATCCGAGGAGTCTAACGGATGGCCTCTGTTTCATCTATGAACGATATCATGTTGAAGAAGTAGGGCAATGCTTGAATCTGATTAAAGTTTGTTGTTCATTTTACTGAAAAGAACGCCTTTTAGTTAGAGTGTTTTATTATTTTTCTCACTGCTTCAAACAGTTCAAGATGCAATTGCCTTGATTGTGGATAGTTTCCATTCCATAATTTGTCATTTATGCAAGGTAATGCACGGTTGAACTGGCGTTTTGATATCTGCGCAAATTTATTACTATACATTTAATTGTATGATTGTTTGTCCAAGTTCCAAATGGTTTGAGTCATGGTTTTCTTGCCTGTTCCGGCAGTTGTCGGCACGACACGAACCGATACCGCACGTGTCAAAAAATCTTATATTTGAATTTTTTAATTAATTTATTATTATTTAAAAAAAAAAAGATATATATATATATATATATATATATATATATATAGGCACTGTCGGCACGGTACTATAGGCACGATCGGCACATGTCGGGATCTGAGTTTACCGAAAGCAAGCAGTACTCCACTGTTTGCAAATAATGGCTTGTAGGCTTGTGCTTCTTTGTGAATGTAGCTAGCTTCCTAGTACATTTGACATATCTTTTATATATGTCATGCAATAATAAGTTTGACTATTATCCATTAACTTCAATTAACTTAAGAAGAATTCTTCATTTGATATAAGTGTTAATTTGTGCTGTATCTTGAATTTCCCTCCTAGTAGTTGTCCTCTTCGTTTTTTCGCAGTATCAATGCTATTGACCCCAAGACCAAGAAGATTTTGCAGCTTCTGCGATTGAGACAGGTTACAAATAATGATATTTATGTTAGCTATATTGGTGTGATATCTACAGAAATTCAACCCTACGTTTCTTTTTTTTTTTCCACGCAGATATTCAACGGTGTCTTCCTGAAGGTTAACAAGGCCACCCTGAACATGCTCCACAGAGTGGAACCATATGTGACTTACGGGTTCGTCGTCTTTCGCTTCCTTATCTTTGCAGTGTGCTTGGTTCGGGAGTTGTCAGAAATTTATTAATTATGTCTTAATTTTACAGTTACCCCAACTTGAAGAGCGTAAGGGAATTAATCTACAAGAGAGGCTACGGAAAAGTGAACAAGCAAAGGATACCTTTGACCGATAACACTATTATTGAGCAGGTCTGTAAGATCACATGATTCTTTCCGGCATTATTTTATTTTTTGAAAAACTAGTATACAAACTAATAGATTTGCTGTGTTTTTAGACTTTGGGAACTCATGGTATTATCTGCATCGAGGATCTCATCCACGAGATCATGACCGTCGGTCCGCATTTCAAGGAAGCAAACAACTTCCTTTGGCCCTTCAAGTTGAAGGCTCCGTTGGGCGGCATGAAGAAGAAGAGAAATCACTACGTGGAAGGTGGTGACGCCGGTAACCGTGAGAACTACATCAATGAGCTGATCAGGAGGATGAATTAAAATATTTTAGATTCTTGCCGCACAAATCATTTTGATCTGGTTTTAGTTTCACTTACAATCTGCTTAGTTATTACAAGTGAATTCGGTACGACGTTTGATCGTATTAGTATGCTTTTAAATTTAGAATTTTATGTTTGGATGCTTCTAAAGTTTTTGGAAATTGCTATTTTGTAGACTTATAATTTCGGTTGCTTCTATTTATTTATTTGCTGTTCTCTCTTATACTATAATTTATTTCTTGTGTTTTTTTTTTCATCTAAATATAATAATATATGATCCTTTTAACACCTTTAAGCATAATATTTCCTTTGATGATTCAGCGGTGACAGCAGTAGTCCATAAAAAATAATTTTTCAAAAACTTAAAGAGTTATTCATAATTTTCTGTTTTAAAATCTAGGATTTTCTCAAACTCTTTGAATTTCAATCTCCGTAGCTCCTTTCCTTAAAATCTCTTCAGCTTCAAGAAAATTTTTGCCGAACCAAAACTTCAGTAATTCAGCACACTCTTTTACCCTTCTAACTAAATGTAGCGGATACATATGAAGTATTAAATCACGATCCATAAGCGGCCTATAAAGAATGAAACTTAAGATTAAAAAGGACTGTTATTAAACTAGAAATATTTTAGAATGAAATGTTTACGTCACATCAGCATATATATTTTTCGTATTTAAATTTAAAAAAATAATATTTTTTTTAAAAAAATTCTCTAAATAAAATTTATAAATTTTGATTAAATTTATAATTTTTATGTTTGAATATTGTTTTAAAAAATACTTTCAAATATATATTAGGGTTCTAAAGTTTACAGAATTAACGGATTTTTAAATAATTTTTAAACCGGATTCAAACACGAAATTTTGGAGCTCCAAAAACACATTTTTAAAACATTTTTAGAACCAAATCAACATACTAGATTGCCATATCTATCATGAAAGCTCAGCTGTTACAACCTTTAATGCACTCACATAATGATATAATATCATGGGAAGTTATATCTAAAATGAGTTGAACCATAACAGGATTGTGTATGTTCTACAACTTTGTGTTCAGAAAATTGAAGGAAAACAACTTTATAATAACACACCAATAATACATACTAAAGTTGTGGAGCTCTACTTTCAGCATTCTGATGTAGCACCCGAAATAGCGTAACCGTTCCCGTTTATACAACTTGCTATTTTAGTAACTCCAAAAAAAAAAAGAAGAAATTGCATAGTATCAGTGTCAGTTATGGCACACTCAAAAAGAAGGGGTTGAAGTGGATAATTAAAGATTTTGAGCTGATTAAGCAAAATGACAATCTAAATAAGATTAGCTCTTTAGCAATTTTAAGCAAACTTAGGAAGAGATGTATATATCAATATATGTATATAACTTGTAAGAGTGGCTCAAGCTATAAAATCTTTAAAAGTATGAGTGTTCGGTCCTATGCGCATCAAGTGTCTTTAAAATGCTCGGTCCTATGCTCTTTACTGGACAAATGCTTTTAAAATCGGAAATGCTGCCTAAAATATAATTTTAAATTGAATAACAATGCTCTGCTCCTCATAAATTTTCCCACAAATTACCAAAATTAGGAATATTTTTTTGAAATTATTTTTTGTTAGGAGTATTTTTTTTAAAAAAAATTAACATAAAAAATATAAATTTTGATGAGATCTAAAATTTTTATTTTAAAAAATTTATAAAAAGTATTTTTAAATAGACATTCTGAAGCTCCAAAATTTAACATATTTTGATCATAATAAAAATTCTATTTTTTAGACCCGTTAAGTTTGGAATTTTAAAATATCTATTTAAAAATATATATATTTAAAAAAATAAATTAATATAAAAATTATAATTTTTATATTAAATTATTTTTTTAAAAGATAATTTTAAAATGTGTTTTTTTTAGGCAACTTGGCTTCATTTTTACTGCTCGTGAGTCGTGTCCTCTCTTGGCATGTTTTCCCGTTTATGGCTCCGAACTGTATAGTGTTGTGCTGAAAAAGTAATTTCGACCCCGCCAAACCCTCGTTTGTTCAATTTCACCACCATACCCATCTTCTCTACTTCTCTCGCTCTCATTTGAATCCAAGCCCCAATTAGGGTTACGGCCGCGGGCGGAGGAGGAGATATGATGTATGGCGAGTACCAGCAGCAGCAGCAGCAACAGCAGCCTCTTTCGCTGCCGCATCAAGGTGGCGGCCCTCCGCCACTGCCGCCGCAGCAGCAGATCATGCGCCAGCCCTCTGCTTCGTCCACTAATCTCAACCCCGACTTTCCACCACAATCTAATTACGCCCCCCCGCCTACTTACGATGGTAACCAAGTTCCCTATGTTTTCTGGTTCTGGCATTTACCTAAAATATAGTAAATAAGCGCGATCTTTTTAAGAAGGAAGCTAGTTTTGTGTGTTGAGGATCGGACTAGACTACGAACCTATACTAGTGACTATCTATGCAAAGTTGTGAATTGATCACTAGGACAAGCACAATTTAGTGCTGAATGAAAGTGTTTCTTGAACAGTTTGCAGAAGGGGGAAAAACAATCTGCAACGGTTAGGAATATCTAGTAGTTATCTAATGCTAGTGTGGATTGATTAGTAGGGCACTCAGCTCGTACTGACTAGCCAGCATAGCTTTGAGGAGTGCAGTAGACCCCCTATTGTCCAACTTCAGTGAGGGAAACATATAAAGATGAAGTGGATCAGCTGCAAATTTGATTGGTTCACATAAGTTGAAGGAGGAAAGAAGCATAGTTGTATTATTGCACCCTTTTTCCAAGTTGAGTTGGTCGAAGAAATGATTAGACCTAATGATTATGTGACATTATCTAGAAACGGTTTACCAAGCTTCTTTTGCAAACTTTTTCACCCCAACACACTTTGATGGCATGCTGAGAATAATTCTGTTGTTTATTAGTCTCCATTCTGGCTGTTATTACTGTTAATTTTCCAGGTGTCCATCATTTAATTTTTACTGATTGCTTTCATGTGCCCAGATTTGCATACGCATATCCGATTTACAAATAACATGCGATCTTCAATAGTTTTGACTTGGTCTGCTCTTCGATTATTTAGTACTTCAAACTATATGCTTGATATTGATGGTATAGCATGAAATCATCATATTCATTTATATTTAGGATGTTCGTGTATGTCTAGGCATTATTGTTAAAGAACTTACTAGTTTTTGTGTTTTATTTGATTGGCATGTTACAGCTCATGTCGATAACTTTGCTGCTAGAAGAATGCGTAGACTCGTCCAGCGACGAGCTGTTGACTATACAAGCACTGTTGTTCGATATCTGCAGGTGTCTAATACTTACTATGGTTACGGGTCTCATCTTATATTATTCTGTATGAATAGTGGCTATTTTGAAGGATTTGTGCTATTTGTCTGCTTATATTCGCTTTATATTCCACTAATATAGTCTTTCCTCATTCAATTATTATTGTCAAACTTATGACCCTGCTCTTTGAATAGCAAATTTTTAACGATCGACTCATGTGAGTTTTCCGTTGTTTGGGTGATAGGTCACCTTAACTCTACTTGTGAAGAAGAACCATTAATCATTAACCAGATTACAAAATTGCTCAAGCTCTTCTGGTCGTTCACTTTGAAATTTAGCCTGGTTTAGCAATAATGAATTGATTCTTCACATAGATTTCTTTACTGCCTGTTGTTAAAGGTCTGATAACTCCCTCACCCCTTCTTCACCTGATTCGTACCATGGACAGGATGTAACTAAAGTTTCCTCCATCTGATCATTGCAGCATGCATCTATGAATCATGGGCTAACCTCTACTATAATCTCTTAAGCTTGAAGCAGAAGCTGCATCTCCGTAGTGTGGACCCACTATTGGTTCATTTTTTAAGTTTATTCTTACAGCCTTCTTTTCTTCTGTCCTGAGAATTACCGCAGGTTTAAACATTCTCTCCTGAGCATTATCGCAGCCTTCTCTCCTTCGAAATGATTTTTGTAGCGGTCTCTTTACATATTACTTTTATAATGTTGGCTTTGTTTAGTGCTCAACTGCTTGAATTGATGATTTTTCAAATTTTCACTGTTGCTCGCATGTGGTCTTTTGATTCCTAGTCTTCCCTTTTTTTTGTGATTCTATTGAACCTCTACCCATGTCAGTAGGAAAAGCTGATTCATGATCTGTGTATTAAACATAATCTATAGTGCTGCAATTTTATAACCTGTTTGTTACATGACAGTTTCCAGAAGTGCCACTGATGTGGCATGCATTGTTAGTTTGTGGAACAAAAGTTACTGGTTGGTTTTTGAGATTTACCCATGAAATCTCGAAGTATTTAGTGTTGCACGTATTACCATGCTCCATCTGCCATGACTAAGATATTACTCCGTATTCTGTAGTCTATTTAGCAGTGGTTTCATTGTTTTTATAATGTATTGCAGTTCTATGCTGTTTTATGTGAAACTTGTCCTTACAGTGGATGTAGTTCAGTTCAAGTCCAATTTTGATCATAGGTTTGTGGATGCTGCATTGATGTTAATTTGATCTCTTATTTGAGTTTTGTTAGTTACGTTTATCTCTTTTTCCTACAATGTTTCCTCTTAAGTATTTCTTTGACTATTTTCCAGGCTACTTAGTTACCTGTTGAAGCCATGAAAGTCTTAGATGTTCTAACCTTAGAGTCATGGTGCAGAAGCAATCTCAGCTTGGAGGAACTTAGTGCTTGTGTCATCATACCATAAATAACCAAGTGCTAAAGTGACTCTTTGACATAGTAATTCCCGCGTTTTAAGAAAATTTAAAAGATATCGATTTTCAAAGAAGATATGTAACATATTATGCATTATTTGCTACATCGGTTTCTCATTGCTACCATTTGTTACAACTTCTTGTTGTACTTGCTTGACAAAGGTTGTAGAGTTGGGAGTTTATGCTTTTATTCGAATCTTGTGCAGGCTCGTATGTCACAGAAGGATGCGAGGGATAGAAGAGTTTTGCAAGCTACTCCGGCTGCTGTTATAGATGTTAGTTCAGTCTGCTTGAACAAATTCTTGATCTCCATAAGTAGAAAGTCATCTTGGATTCTCTAAGTTTTATTAAAACCACTCTTCATGTTTGTTGTATTTGTTACTGAAATTTATCAGTGATTGCAGATGTTACCACCAGTTGCATATGCTGATAATCCATCAACAAGCTTTGCTGCTAAGTTTGTTCATGCCTCAACAAACAAAAATAAATGTTCGATCAACAAAGTTTTGGTAGGTCTACTAATGTCTTTGATTGTTGAGAATTTGGACGAGTTATATTCATTGAGATGTCCTGACCTAGCATGTTTCACTGTGCGTAATTCTTGTCTTTATGTTAAGTTGCAATTTGTGCCTTCATTCTAATTTAAGAAAGTACTTGGTTCAAATTTTCAGTGGCATCAACACTTCACCAAGAATAACAAATTTGTTACGCCAATTTGGTCTACGATCTTAGTTCTTTTCTTCAAATTTGTTGCGTCATGTCTTATACTTTTGTTGAGGTTCTAACTCACCTTTCGGTTACTTAAACATTTTTTACGCCTATGCATATGTGTGGGTGTGTGTATGCATAAACCTGTGTGTGTTTATGTATGTGGGATTGTGTGCGTGTGTGTATACTTAACCTTCTTCCTTGTAAATATATAGATCAAGTGAGATTCTTTATCATGCAGTTCCTTAGTTATATTTGAAGTTTTACTCTCATAAACTGCTCCCATGTTTTTGTTATTGCACATAAACTGCTTGAGTGATTCCTTAAATTCTCATCTTGCCATGATTAGGAGACATCTTTGAATAATTGTGGATGATTTTAAGAATGTTAACAATTAGAATATTGACTGGTAACGCTATGCGTGTTTGTGAAATGCTTGCATGAACCTTAACCGGATTACCAAATTGCAACATATATGTCTGTGATTCTGTTTCACCTTTTTTTCACATGATATCATGTTTAGTGGAGTTCTGCTTGAATCTTCTTTTTTATACTTTTACTTTGATCAAAGACGTTATACGTCTTTACCAGAATTTTAAACAATTCGAATTTTTCATAAACAGTGTAAATTAGACTTCTATGAATCACATATCCTGTGCTAAGAATTATCTGTTGGACGTGTTCATCTATTAGTTGATTTTAAAATTGATTTCGATCAGTTTGATAGTTTGGGGCTTAGAGTTTGTGAAAGTGAATCTTTTAGGTACATGTGCATGTCAAGAGGACTTCATTAATAGCCTTATACATGTTTTAAAGCTGCGATATCCATCTTGTTGCATATTTGCGTTATGGTATTGGCTTAATTAGAAATACCACTTTCTAAACTGCATTAGGATTGGGAAAATGAACTTGTCGCCACTTATTTACAGCGCTTTACCAGCTGAAGCTTTTATCTTTACATAAATCCACGGTTTCCATGCATCTCCTATTCGTTCGTAATATAATTATCGTTAACAAATTTTAATATCTGCAGTGGACTCCTAATGGCCGCCGTCTCATCACAGGGGCACAAAGTGGCGAGTTCACACTCTGGAATGGGCAATCGTTTAATTTTGAGATGATCTTACAGGTATCCTGGTTATGGTTAAAATTATCTATGTGAATCCATTGGAACAAGCAGATCACAGATATGCTATTCTGTTATATGGTAGGCTCATGATCAAGCCATCCGATCTATGGTGTGGAGTCACAATGAGAATTGGATGGTCTCAGGCGATGATGGAGGTGCTATAAAGTATGATGCTGCCGTGACATTTAGTTCATTTCTGACATTATTCTGAATGAATTCGATATTGTTGAATTTTATTCACATGTCTTTGGCATCTGTATCTTTGAATTGTTGTGTAGATACTGGCAGAATAACATGAATAATGTAAAGGCCAACAAGTCTGCTCATAAAGAGTCCATTCGTGATCTAAGGTATGTTTCTTTAAGGTCATTATCATAGGCCTGGTGCGTTGGAAGTTTTAGGTATACTACCAATTGACATTATTGAACAGTTTTTCCCCAACAGATCTGAAGTTCTGCTCATGCTCAGATGACACAACTGTTAAGGTTTGGGACTTTGCAAGGTGCCAAGAAGAGAAATCTTTAACTGGTAATAGTTTATAATTTAACTTTCAAATTGACTTTACTAGTTAAGATCTTTCAATGTATGCATGGGTGCATGTTAGACATTTGGACAAGCCAAGTATATATATATATATATATATATATATATTTATTTATTTATTTATTTATTTATTTATTTATGTATATGTATATACACACTGCCAAGATGTGGCCATGCCTGGCATTTTCTTAAACTATTGGCATTTGCCTGGCTCTTGTCATGAGTCATGTCATTACTTGTATAAGGCATACGTTAAGCAGCATCAAAGCAGTTCATAAAGACTTGGCCACTGACAATGTGTTCTACAATTACTTCAGGTTCTTTCAATACTGTTAAGTTATAGTATGTAACATTTTCAGTCTTGATGAAGCCCAGTCTTCACCCTCTGTACCTGCATCCTTCAGCTCCACAAATATTTCTTTCTTTGAGAATTGGCATCTAACCCTTGATGTTTGTAAGTGTAGCTTAATGTAATTTTTCATGAGTAGTTGATACAGCTTATGAATCAACTCTTTGTACGTTTAATATCACCATTTCAAAATGTTATGCAATGCAATATTTTGTTAATAAAACTATTCAAGAAGCAGAGAATTTTCATTCGGTATGCATCTTAAGCGTGTCACATCATTTGAATTTTTAACAATTATTGTATCAACTATTATGCCTAATCTCCTTAGTCATCTACGTCCACTAAGCAGCACAACTTTTGTTGTTTGACAGGTCATGGGTGGGATGTCAAGTGCGTCGATTGGCACCCCTCAAAGTCATTGTTAGTTTCAGGTGTCCTTTCATGTTGCGTCTCCCAATTTATGTTTTATTCTTTCATGAGCTCTATTTTCAATTTTCTCCTGGTTATTTGTGTCATTATAGGAGGAAAAGATAATCTTGTCAAGCTGTGGGATGCGAAGACAGGGAGAGAGCTATCCTCCTTGTAAGAAGAGTGTCAATTTCAAATGTTATTGTGGCTAACCACATTTTTCACATATTGATTGTTTCTTTGCAGCCATGGTCATAAAAACACTGTGCTTCGTGTCAAATGGAATCAGAATGGTAATTGGGCACTTACTGCTTCCAAGGATCAAATAATTAAGGTTCAGCCTTTATATCTTTGCTGATTGACCAATATCTCTCATTAATTGAAATATTTGATTTGATCAAGTCATTACCTGGCTGTGTTTGTGCTCCATTATTAATTAAGTTACAGCAGTATATCTTTTTTATTTTTTAAGATACAGCAGTATATCTTTTAGACAAAAGATAATATACAAATAAGGCTTTCAATACTAGTAATTCTTGCTTTGGGGATTCGACTTTTTTTTTTTTAAATAAAAAAATGAATGATTTTTAACTCTGGATATCGTAGTGAGCCATGAATGATGCCATTTACTATAAGGCAAATAAGTTTAAATACCATATAACTGAAAATGCTAATGAAACTGAGCCTGTCTACATTATCCTCCGGTCTTCACTGTGGCTAAAAAGTTGTCTTATTCCAACACGGCTCAGCTTGATATCTTTATTTCTATACTGAATAGACTCTGATAATAGAGTTGTCCTATCAGTTGGAGCTTGTGTTTCCAGATTACTTTGCTTCTTATGCTTCATCTTTTCGTTGACATTGATCCCGGACACACTATTTACTCCACTGCTGATTTCTTAATTTCAGCTTTATGATATCAGATCGATGAAGGAGCTTGAATCTTTTCGTGGACATACAAAAGATGTAACTGGTGAGTCAATCTTATCCATTATTTATCTACAACAACAACATTCCAGTGATAAGTCCCGCCTAGGCGAGGAAGGGTAAGATGTAAGCAACTATGCCCTAGAGGAGCTTATTTCCGTCAATCCTTTATTTATTCTTCTTTATCCTTTGCATGTCAATTAGTATAATCCTGTTGGTTTTTACTCTTAGATGTCTGTAAATATGCCATTTTCTTTTACATTGTGGTGTCATACCTTGAGATTTAGTGCTATATAAATTGTTTAATTCTTGAACTGTTCTAGGAACACTTTCACTGGCTTTGTTTTGCGACAAAATGATAGCTTGTCACCATATTAAAGCCCGGCGTTGCTCACTTTGAGCTTAACTGACTTTTCACTTTTAGTTTTCAACTCTAATAGTTTGGACTAAGGGTGAGCGGGAAGATTGTTTTCCTACTTTTTGATGTGATGCTTCATGAACTCAACTTTTCACCACAAGTATAGATGTCTTTTTATTCGATGATATTCGATTGTAAATATGAGATCTTTCGAATGCAGTGTATACGATATATTATGTTATGTAAGGAGACATTTCATTCAGCTGCTCATGACATATGATAGTGTTGTCTGAGCACGTCGAGAATGTCTACGCAGCAATTTTTATTGTTAGTGGTTGCCTTTTATTATCTCCTGCCTGATGTATTACATGGTTTTCAAGTTGGTACATGGTTCTAGTAGTAGCAGATGTTGATTTCAGTCGTTTTTTTTTCCTATCTTGATTTTTTCTAGTAATATTTTATTCTTAATCATCCGTTTTGTACTCTATCTTAGCTCTCGCGTGGCATCCGTTCCATGAAGAATATTTTGTAAGTGGAAGCTTTGATGGATCCATTTTCCATTGGCTTGTTGGGTAAGGCCACTTCTGTTATCACATTTGAATGTAGCACTTCAAGCGTGAATCTTTTAGTGTGGAAACTTGAGATATGTCATTGTGTCACTTCGTGCTTTTTTTGGTTGGCAAATATTTTCATTGTGATTTGACTTTGTTTGGTTGGCAAATATCTTCTTTGTGATTTGACACTTCAATGCATAAACTAAAGATGAACTTAGTAAATTATTTGTAAGAAACTTATTTTATTTTTGGGCAATTTCGTTGTTGCAGGCATGAAACAGCACAGATTCAAATGCCTGGTGCACATGATAACAGTGTATGGGATCTTGATTGGCATCCGATTGGATATTTATTGTGCAGGTATGCATTGCTGGTTGGAGCCTTCTGCTTGCATGTTTTTATTGAGTAGTAAGGATTATTGGCAATTTCAGGATCCTACTATGATCTTCTTTTTCTACGTGGTTTTGTGATGGATAATTTACATTGATGTCCCTCAGTATATATTACATTGGCTGTTCCATTTGATTTATTAAGGCAGTATTGTTTTTTATGTCTTGAAGATCTGATTGTAAATCCATCCCTAGTGCTAGGACTTTCTGTAGTTAGCCTTCCTATCCCTGCAGCAATAGCTAGCGTAGTGCTGTCACTCTAGAAATGATTGATGTTGTGTTTCGGTAATATTTTATCTATGCAATTGTAACGTACTTCATTAAAGCAGCTCTTGCTTTATATGTTGTATTCATGATTTGAACCTGAATCTTTTTGCTTAGTTATGAACAACTTCCAGTTGAAAGTAATGTCATTCTGGTCTTGACTGATCTGCAGTGGTAGTAACGATCATACAACAAGATTCTGGTGCAGAAACAGACCAGGAGACCAACCTCGAGACAATTTCAAAGTCGGCCACACTCAAGGTTTCCTTTCCTTTCTATTTCTTTATTTCTTTTTCGTATAACCGTTACTTTTTACTGCATACTCATGGTAGCTGAATTGGAAAACCCTCATGTCTGAGATTAGAAAGGTTGCAGACTGGGAAAAAGATAATTTTATGTTTTTTTTATGTAACTGTAATATATCCATTAACCGGATATTTAATTCTTCTCTCAGGCTACAATGATCAACATCAGGCTCTTACCGGCCGTCCATTGGGTGGATTTCCGGTGCCTGAACCTCCGGCAACTCCTGGACCATTTACTGGTGGTCTAATGCGGAATGAAGGGACAATTCCTGGTGTAGGACTGGCAATGCCTTTATCTGGGCAATCTCATGATTCATCTGACCAAGGGGAGCAAAGGCAATCCCTTCCTTTAGCACCTCCTCTTCCACCTGGTCCGCATCCATCTCTTTTAGCACCTGGACAGCAACAATATTACCAACAAGCTCCGCAGCAAATTCCACCTCAACAGCAACATCAGTCATTCTCACAACAAATGGTTTCTTTGCCCTTGCCTCAAAATTTATCCCAAATGCAGCCTCCTTCACATTTGTCAATGCTTCAGCATCCTCATCTACCTCGTCCTCCTGCTCCCCCAATGCCTCCTCATGGAATGTCTCAGCCCATTCCTTCCTCAATGCCAGGGTCCATGCCGATGCCATCACCAATGGTTCCAACAATGCCTGGACCTGGTTCTATGGTATTCTCTTGTTCCCTGCATGCTATTTCGCTTGTAAACTTGCTATATGTGATGTTTATATATTAGGCTCGATATTGTAATACCTATGCTTTTGCATTTTACTTCCAACCTTGTTGGGTTTTTTTCCCCCCTTTTGTGATGCATGAAATGCTCTCATGAGTATTATTTTGGGAATCAATTGCTGCTCATAGATTCCTCAGATGATCTGAGAGAATGTTTGATATCTTTTTGAAGTAGTTGATGTTGCTTTATAAGCTTTCGTTTTGATCTGCAAGAGTCTCGGCTGCTATTTGCTATTTTGTTATTCCTATAGATGGATTTTGGTATTCCGTAAACATTTGGGAGCAGTTTTGTTTGTAGAGTTCAGAATCTAGAAGTAAGGTGGAGCATCTTTACAATGGCTTTGAATTAGAGGATAATGGCTGCAAGTATCTAGGCGGTAGCCAGTTAGCCTTATTAGTTAACCATTGAACTAGATGACTAGCTCTATGAAGCAGTGACATAAACCATGAGGTTGGATAATGGCTTTTTCTTCTGTATCTTGGTATATGTACTGGTAACGGGTCATTAATGGGTGGAGAAAGTCTTTTAAGTTCTCAAATCAAAATAGTTAGGTTTAACCAAGTTGGATTTAGATGATGCAAGGTTCTGGAAATCAGATGATGTCTCCAATGCCTCAAGGACATATGATGGGCCTTCCGCAGATGCAATCAGGGCCTCTTCCGACAAGCAACATTCCACCTTCTGTTGGAGGTTTTGGAAATGGAGCCTCAAACATGCAAGGCCCTTTAGGTGCAGGTGGGATGAATTTTCCAATGCCCGGTGTCTTTAACAGGCCACAAAGTGCCTTCCAGGTACATTTCATTATTTGAATTTTAAGGTTTAATTGACTTCTGATAATCCAACAGAGTTATGACGTAGGAAATGCTCGAGACCTCTACGTCTCTCAAGAGATCGCCAAAGTGATGTGATCCGTATCTTATATTTTAGATCAGGATGAGACCTTAAATCTATTTTGAATGTATACACCATTTCTCCTTAAACTAGGGCGTGATGTTTCAGTTTCAGAGATGAACTTTATTATGTTTATTCTCGCTGTGTGGTTTTGTTAGGTGAGATACTCAAGTAGAGGTAAACATTTAAAAGTCCAGTTAGTGCAATTAAAGAGTGAATTTGATGATGATATTTTGCACTTATTTGGGGACTGGATACACAAAACAAAATTACAGCCGTATTATATGATTTCATATAGTTTCATGAACTAATAACATGTATTTTCAGCAGCCTGGGGTGATGGATGTCAGAGGACCTGGTATGGGGCTGCCTGGAAACATGGGCCTCCCGCCGCCACCTCCAATGCCACATCCACATGGTTCAGCACCACCACAATGACGCGCACTTGAGATGATGGATCATGAATTATGCTGCCAAGTTCTTGAAAATGCCTCTTACCAGCTGAGGTACTACCCGTCGGGCCAGATAGCGCCTCGGTGCAGAACTCTAAAGAGGATGGTGATAAGAGGCATACAGAAATGTTGTTGGGGGATCTGTGCTCTCCCTTGTTGCTTTTGTGTTTTTTTTTCCCCATTAGAATTTTGTTTTTCTTTGGTATATCTAAGCAGTGACAGAATATAAGATATTTAAAGGTTTACTGGTGGATGGAATGCCATTAAGTTGTAATTTCATATGTAAATTTAGCCTGTACGGCAATATTCTTTTGTGCTTCTTTTTTTTTGTTCAAAAAAGTCATTCTGTTAATGATTTGGTTTTTTAACTTTTGGGACAAATGTTTTGAGCTTTAGGCTTTGTTTATAATTGTTATTGATGCTCCTCATTCCTAATAATTGTTAACGATTCTCCTCCGGGCTCGGCACCGTTGACTGGACGGTGAGAGAAAAGAGAGAGAGAGAGAGAGAGAGAGAGAGAGAGAGCTGAGACAATGTGAAGCTAATTTTGATTGGCCAAATTCATAGGCCGACGGATGCTAGCACAATTCTTCTTATTACTCGCTTTTTTTTTTCTTTTTTTTCTTTTTTTTTTTTTCTTTTTTTCTTTTTAATTTTTTATTTTTTGTGAGAGGATGGCTACATAGCAGCACATTTGTTTATATGTGTTGGCAATAAGGGGCTGAAGCAAGCAACAATTAAAATCTAAGCCAGGTCTTAAAGATGTGAGACATTCTATTTTGTGATTGCAAATTTTAACTTGAAATAGTAATACACCACTTTGGCAACAGAGTGTGTAATAGATTAGGACCATAAGACTTTGACAGTGATAACCATACTAATTTTAGTGTGTGTGTGTGTGGTGGCGGCATCCTGAGGGTGAGACCGAGGGTGATCTCTATCGTTGAGGAATTAAACATAAAGATTGGTGTTTGTAAAGGTTATAACTTAGTAGAGTCGAATCATGCCAATGGTATGATGGAAACAACCACAGCTTATAGCAGACATGGGTGCATAGATCCTTCCTCCAAAACCTGAAAAAATCCTCGCAATTCAGCAAGAACAGGGACTGGCATTGTGACCTAGGTTCGTCTTATATCAAATATTGAAATACAACATAGTAAAACCATACGTCCGATAACATAAGTACCGCTCTTCGCCTTTCCATTCATTTTTTTACAAAACTCATAAATACTAGAACTCTAAAGGGATGCCTAACAAGACCAACACTGCATGTTTCAAATCATGATAGATCCCATAGAGTACACAATAAAATCATGTACCCTAAGTTCAAGTGTAAAAACATTTAATAATTCGCATAGATGACGACTATATATGGGTAATTAGCGCCGGGAACATTAAAACATTACTGTTAATAACAGAACATGGTAAACAGGTGGCTATACAGATGGATAAAAGTAAAACAAAGTTGATTCATTAACAGTTGGCTCTCACTTTACTCCAGATGAGTCTGCTTGCGTAATCGCTCAATAAATTATACTACAACGAACAACCTAACAAAAGATTTAGCAGGCAGCAGCAGAATCAGCAAAATTCATCACTTCTTGCGAGAAACAGCAGCTGCGATTCCGCCAATGACAAGTCCCACAGCAGCAGCAGCGACCCCGATACCAATCACACCATCTGTTGCAAATGTAATGTTACCATGGCTGATAGATTTTTTATTTTTTATTTTTTGAAAAAAGGTGTCGAATTCTTACCTTTTACAATCTTGTCTTCAATCACCTTCTTCAGAGTCAAAGCCTGCCTCCAATCTGGTTGAATCTGTAAGTGTAATGCTTCAGTATGAATTCGTTCGACACGCTTACTTGGACAATATGTTACTGATAGACGAAAGTTGAGTATTGCAATACCAGTTAACAACAGTAGCGTATCCGTGGAGATATTACAAACATAACAATAGTATCAAAAACTTGATGCCGAAATTCATACTGGGAACTCATTTAGTCAACATAACAAAGTAAAGAACATAGTTATAAAGAATTCATAAAATAAAATATCATTATATGAAGATAATATATTATGATTTGATCATGTTCAAATTTGTATTGGTTTCAATTCATTAATTATTTACCAGACATCTCCATTAGCTGTTCAGTTAGCTATTCCTACTTATAATATCTTACTTGCAACCTGAAGGTTTGAAGAACTACCTAACAGGCCCTAAATCTTCATCATAGCCATCTTACTGGACACTTGTACGAATTAAACAGAGAAAGTATCGTAGTAGTATTAGCAGATAATAAGGACCCAAACTCCACTCTTGCCACAAACCATCAATCTCTTTCTTTGTACCTTATCCTTATAAGGATTAATCCCATCCTAACCATAAATGATGCTAAGCAGGACCCTTGATTAGTAGCACATAACATCCTACCGCAATTACAATATTCAGTTATTTACAATTGAAGTCAACGGCAAGATGCAACTCAAAGAGTTGGGCTAGGGAAAAAGAAAACAAAACAAAATATTAGTTCTGTATTTCAAGACCAACAATTTGTACAGCCATAGAGAGAAACATTAAAAACAAGATTGAAAACACCACCATGCTCCACAATCCTATGCTTAATAAGAAACATCATAAGATGAATAAACCAACATACAGCAGAAGATGATCAGGGGCGCTTAACTATATAATGTACGGTATGGAATTTTATACAACGGAAATATAGCACTAATTATCAGAAGATGTTTTGACTATTAAAAACAATACTGGGATTGGACAAGCACGATAAGATGAACTAGTCTGATCAAACCTCTAAGCATTTATCAGCTAGCTGACGGCTCCTAGAATAGTCTCCATTTCTGTAATGTCCAACAGCCAGAAGATAAAGTTTTTCTCTTGTCTGAAGTGGACTGTCCGAACTATCCAAAGAAGCTGCCAGTAAATGTTTACAAAGTAAGTAAAGATGAACAGACAATCAGTAGAAAAGTGCACAATATTTTATAGCAATCAAAGTTGCACCTAAAAACAAGAAACTAAAAGTCATAAATAACTACCCACCTTCAAGCATTGCTATTCCACGATTAACATCTTCTGAATGCCTGGAATGAACAAGAGCCCAGGATAGCCTCATAAGGCTTTCGTTTTTCTTTTCATCATCAGGACTCTCAGCAACCTCTCTCTCACAACCCTGAGCAAGGGCACAGTATTTCATGACCGTATAACAAAACCGGGAGTGACAAACGGATACATGGAAGATTGCCGATAATGGTAACCACAAACCTTGACTAATTCTACATGCAGAAATTAGTGTTTCAAGTACATTGGAAACTAAATGCGAAAATGCATCATGCGCAAAGCTACGCACATGAATGTCCTTAAGCCTCAGGAAACTTCTAATCGTCAATTACAGTAAAATTCAAAATATCCACTGATACGGTCTATTATCCATAAAATAGCCCAAAGATGGTGGAAATTAGCTTTAACCTGAACTATTAATAGTCTCCACACACCAATTTATCAAACCCCCCGGCCCCAAGTGTCATTACAATGTCAATCCCGTCTAGTACCCAAAGATCTAAATATCCTACAATCTTCTTGGATGCTAACCATATGTAAGGAACTACAAAAATCTTGAAGAGCCAACAGAAAACCCTAGGAAGTAACCAATATATTCGATTAGTGAAATCCCTAATCAAGAACTTTTTCAGAAAAAATACGAATGCAAGCAAATTATCATCAACTTTGGGAAACAAATTGTAATTGGATATGTGCTTACGGCGATAATGTCGCGATCACACCAAGGGATGTTGTCGCCGCCGCTGAAGAAACTTCCCACGGATTCGAAGAACTTGGCTATCTTCGCGTCCATCGTCGTATCCAATTTCAGCCTAGGGTTCTAAACAGGCAAGCGAGCTACTGAGTTGATTCCCTAATCTTTTTCGTCGCTAGAAGAACAAAGACGGTCTAATTAGCTGCAGCTGTCGCGCTTTTACTTCTCAACGACGAAGAAAGCAGTTGCATATTAGCACCCATTTTTTATAAATTTACATATTAATTTTTCAAAATAAAAAAATATACCATTAAAACAATATTAATGTTTTACATAAAAATTAATATGTAAAAAATTGCATATTAATTTTTAAAACTAAAAATATACTGATAAAATAACACATACACCATATTAACGTATTTTTTTATTTTAAAAAACTAATTCATTCATTCTTTAAAAATAAAAAAATTGATATATAATATAGATATCAATTATTTTAAGGGTCTTTTTAAAAAACAAAGACGGGACAAAACATCGAGAAATCAATCACATTTTAAAGAAAAGTTCAAACACTTTTTTTGGAGAAAAAAGAGAATCAATCACTTTTATTTCAGCTCCAACTCGTATAGGAAGTCATAGATTTCAAACATTTTTAGAATTATCTATACGATCAGAGACTGATCCTGATAGGACATTTCACGTCCCAAAAAAACAAAAAATAAAAAATAAAAAAAAACAAAAAAGAAGGGGGAAGAAAAGAAAAGAGAGCAGCAACCTACCAAACTATATAAGAATTGCAAAGAGAAATTGCAATTTAAAGTTAGCAGCCTATTAACCGACCTCAAGTAGGCCGGCCCATTGCCGCATAAATTGCAATTAATTGGGCCTAAAATTTGATGCAGCATTCAATTATGCTGAATTTTAAAAAAAAGATAAAACATCATGATTTAATAGACCGAAAGTTGACCAGTATTTGTACAGTTGATTAGCAAAATTGAATGCTTGGAGGAAACCAACTCCTACCCCTCATGAAGTGTAGATCGGCGTTTGAATCTCAGCAAGTGTGAGACTGCTATATTTTCGATTAAAATATAAGATAGAAATTGAACTCGACAGTCACAGATAAATAAAAAAATGGAACACCATTGTGTGGGTATATAATACAATTGATGTAACATTGGCTTGCCATATGGCAAAAAATGAGATGCAAATCATTTGTTGTCAAATAGCCCGAAACTATGGTCGCAGACGATGGTGTAATCCGAGATCCTTGGAGTGGCCGAGGTTGCTAACGGGTTAACTAATCATTAAGAAAGAACCAGTCAAGGATTAATCACAATACGATATGTGACAGACTATGGACGAGCTGATCGCATCATCCAAATCTTCATCAGATTCGATTTTCTCTACTTCTCTTTAAAGGCGGGACCCGGCCTATAAATAATCTGTACAACTGCTTGTGCATAGGACTTTACTATCGCTATTTCAAGAAAGAGAACTAATCCGAGACTCTGTGTGACCTCAGAGTTTAACCATTGAGAGGGAGGGTTGTACAGCGGTCTTTTTTTCACTTTTAATAATTTTTTTTCTTGCTAGTAAGAAATGATCCGTAGTTTTATTTTGGCCCAAAACGAGGGTTTTCACATAAAACACTTGATGTTCTATATGATTGCATGTATCTTCATTTTTTAGCTAACATCTACCTTTAAATAGTCAACAAATAAGATGTGACACCCCTTGATTCGTAAATATGGTAATGGAGGAAACTTAGTTCTACACCTCTAAATTAGGAAGAGAACTATGGTATTATAAGTTAGGACCTCATATGCTATAATAATATGGATCCACCTCTTTTAGGGAGCTCGGATGGTGGGGGCATCGGAATGTTAGACCGTATGGGTTAGACATGTACGAGATATTACAAATTATATCAGAACTAACTCTAGTCGTGTGTATAAAATAATTTTACAGTGTTTGTACATTATTGGGACTTATGAGTTAAGTATCATACTAAGGTGGAAATTGAAGGACAGATATGAGGGGCAGAATGAGGATAAGCTAAAACTAGTACTCCTTTTTTGTAAATAAATATACAATTATTAAAAAGGAAAATTACTGTTTAGCCCCCCCGTTTCCCGTTTTTGACTGTTCAGCTCCCCGAAACGCGTTTCCCCGCCGACGTGGCGGCGCGCGCGTGCCGCCACGTGGCGTTTCAGGGGGCTGAATCGCGATACCCCAAAATTAGGGGGGCTGAACAGTAATTTTTCTTTATTAAAAATAAAAGAGCAACGTCCAGGGTTTAATAATGGCACTCAAATGATTGAAAGAGATTTACTTTCCTTGACCTAACTTGTGGCCCTTGAATTCTTTTTAGTTCTTATCCTGGCGCAGGTTCCAGAATTTCAATCATGGTCCTAATTTACATATTTTTTTTTAAAAATTTAATATCTTGGAATTTTAACTTACAATAGATTTTTAATTTAATATCCAAGAATTCCAAAAATTCTCTAATAATTTGGTACGAAATTATTTTATTAACGACGGAGTTCACAATATTTTTTTATTAATAGGGATCCAAATGCGTAATAAAAAAATTTAAGTAACGCCAAAACATAAGAGAAATATAATTAATATAGATAACAAATTATTGTATCATTTATAGTGTCACTTTCCTAAGTTTCCCTCTAGATCTTAGAAGATCTAAATAAAAAAAAAAGAAATTAATGCAAATAAATAGACTATTGAAAACAACAATGTAGGGAATCATAGATAAGAAATTCGACCATGGATTGAGAAGTGGAGTCGCGGTCCCTTTCTTTTTTTTTTTTAAATTAAAAAAAAATGAAAAATGTCGGAAAATGTCATCTTTATCACCCTCTAGAATCTCATACATTTTCCTCTCGCACCATCCCGAACTTGTATTGTACTCATCCCGCCATGTATTATAGGGAGGATACACATAATTCGAGTCCTCCCGATAAGCGCATAATATATTATTTTGTTGTATACAATTCTACATGAGCAATGTATAACCTGTTTTCCTAGTCATTTATTTAACAAATAATCAAGATTTTTAGTAATTACTATAGGATATCAAGATTTTTGTTTTTGTTGAGCTGACGAGGCATAATCTCTCCAACAAATATACACCAGTTATTTCACTAGATTTCATTTTTAACCGACTATCTAGACTGCATTAGACGTAGATCTAGCCATGAATAAAATTCCAGCCAAACGTTGCTCCTTAATCATATATAAAACATTAAAAATTATCCCATCGACTTAGAAAATTTGGCTGAAAATTAGTTAAAATTGTATATATTTTTTTATTTTTAGGGTGATTCTGGGATTCAAAGCTATGATCTATTTTTTCTGAGGAATAAGTCATACCATCTGACCTAACAGCAGCGGCGAGAGATGAAACAATTGTGTTTGGCATCTTGCATTACTTGGTCCGCACTACCACAAACATGAGAGCTCCCCTTGGTTGTCTTAGAGCTACACATCCCCTTTTCAGTTGATCCACAAGTTTATATATCAATTTAAACAAATAAAAAAGATAAAAGATAACCACATATTAGCCCCTACTTTTTGACACTATATATCAACCCCTCTTATTTGTAACTTATATTTTCACCCCTCCTCCTGCTGACGTGGCAGTGACAAAAGGTCTGAAATGCAAATTTAAAATAAAGAGAGATTGATTTGTAAGCAGGGCTTGATATGTAGGAACCCTCTTGCGAATGCGGATAAGCAGTTCGATATTACTATGGGTGAAAACGAGCGAAGTTCGAGTTCAAGCTCGATGAACTTCAAAGATTGAGCTCGAACACGACTCGAGTCTAGCTTGACTTAAGATTATATCTATTGTATCAATTAGGCCGAGCTCATTTGGAGATCGACCTTGAACCGTTTAAATAAGTTCATTGTAATTTGTTTAATTTAAATAGAAAAACTTATTTATACTTACGAGCCCAAAAAATATAAATAACATCTTTTTTAATTATTTATTTAATTACTCGAGTTTGAATCAATATTCTAATTTAAGCACGGCTCGTTTTCATACTAGATATGACAAACTAAGAAGGGCTTACGGCCCACTTTTTTATTGGTTTTCCGAGAAGCTTGAACAATGTCCACATGTTGTATTTGTGGTAATCTGATTCTGCCTGGCCCACATTTATTTTCCGATTCTATTATCCACAAAAATTAAGATTAATAACAAAAATAATAAAAATTTTATTATTTTATTATATTTCAATTTCAACAAGTTGTATGATTTTGGTTAAATAGGAGAGCCGTGCTACAAAAGGGAAGTCGTTGCTTTTTCTTGTTGGTCTTATCCGGACGAGTCATGATTTATTTCGACAATCCATCTAACCAATTATCCAAAAATTCTTTTTTGAGGGATATATTTCAAATTTTCAATAATTGTTGTTGTTTTATGACTAAGAGTAAAAAATAATAACAGATATATGACATTTAACCACTGGTTCAGTTCAGTCCACCGGTTCAAAGGGTTTTATTAGTGTAAAATAGTCGAACCGATTGAACCGGTAAATTTTATTTTAAGCCGTTGAACCGGCCGATTATTAACACCTTACCCATAACAAAACGGAAAATGCCATTTATTAGGGGCCTCTGACGTCCCTGATAAAATCTGAACCGTCCAGAGCACATCGGGATGCGCACAAACACATCCCGAGATTGTTTGAATGGCCCAGATTGTATTAGGGGCGTCAGGGACCCATGATGAATAGCAGTTCTCTAACCAAACATTAAGGAACCTAAGCTGCATACTCATTTGGAGATTGCATGTTTTAAGGTAGAGGTGAAAACAAGTCGAGTTTGAGCCAAGCACTACTAAGCTCAAGTTCGGTTCGATCGGTTTAGTTCGAGCTCAAGCTCGGTGAACTTTTAGAAGCTGCGCTCGAACTTGGCTCGACTTGCGAAATCTCGAGCTCGAGCTCAGCTCAGTTGTATCAAAAGAGTCGAGGTCGAGTTGAGCTCGGATCAATCGTAACAATTAAACCGAGCTTGAGTTGAGATCGAACTATCTAAGTAATTTTGTTATAACTTTTTTTTTTTTTTTTTGAATAAAATAGGTAAGCTCGTTTATACTCGCGAGCCTAACGAGTTGTGTAATATGATATTTATATTCAACCCGTTTAATTTCTCAAACTCGAATCAATGCTCAAACTCGACTCGAACTCGATAAAAGTCAAATTTGAACCGAACTTAAACGAGTTCGAGCCTGTGAGCAGCCAACTCGTTTTCTCTCCTATTTTAAGGTTTCAACTTTCTTATGAATCGTGACCACCCAGGTTCTAGTCCCAGTGTCGGCCTAGAACAATACTTTTGGAAAACGATAACAATACTATAGCAACTACCTGAAGTGCTCAATTCCGAAGATTGAATTAGAAGACTTTTGGAAAACGAGGGGTAAAATACAATTTGTCCTGACCAAAAATAAAATAAATAAATAAACATGGCATCCCCGTAAAATATGGCATACGCTTCACCGACCCCACTTCACCCGCTGCCGTGTCGTTAGCATTTGATTACGGTTCGGGCAACAAAATACAGGACAACGATCGATCAATGATTCAATCATCAAATACGAACACAACAGTCCGAGAACCTCGCAGCTCTCATTCCTCGCTCTCTCTTCAGTTCATGAGGCGGCGGATCTCCGGCGATGGCTAAGGCGGCTGTGACGCACTTGGTGCGGCGGATGGCGGCGGGGTTTATGCGCATGCAGCGCCGAGAGAACTCGTCGTCGGCGGCGGCTGCGGCGCAGCGGCGGGAGCATTCCTCGGCTGCGGCGGCGACGACGATGGAGGAGGCGGCGCCCGAGGTGGATAGGGAGTATTTGGAGTATAGAATGGCGAGGTGTGGTGGCATCACTCATAAGGCGCTACTCGTAGACGCTGTTGGGACGCTCCTCGTTCCTTCCGAGCCAACCGCACAGGTTGATACTACACTCTCTCTCTCTCTCTCTCTCTCTCTCTCTCTCTCTCTCTCTCTCTCTCTTAATTCACCCGTTTATATGTCCATTTACCCATCCGAGAGGCTGAATGTGACCGCAATCCTGAAAATATGGAAATTTTCTTAACATGCTTAGCGTTTTTGAACGCATAGAACTGGTGCATCTAGTAGCTGATGTTTGTAACTGTTTCTTGTGATGTGATGGATTCAGATTTACAGGAAGATAGGGGAGAAATATGGAGTAGAGTATTCAGAAGATGAAATCTTGGATCGTTATCGTTGGGCATATGGACAGCCGTGGGGTCGGTCTCGCCTAAGGTATTCGTTTTTCAATTTACTTGATTAGTTTAGTTGCCTTAAACAATCGCTTCTACATTAGTTTCTAGCTTTAAACAAACTTCTGCAACAAATATGCTGTCGCCCATAGTACTTTGTAATTGTATTTGTGTATTATGTCTAAGATTTACTAGCAGTACAAACTTGGTTCAGAATTCGGACTCTCATATTGCTCTGTGAATTAGGAACGGCTGGTGTAGCTTCTGGATATAAAAATGAGGTATCCGAATAACGTTGCAGAAGCATCTAATACAGGCTTAAATACGCCAAATTCCGTGTAGCCTTTTTTCTACTAGACCATAATCAGGAATCAATCTTAACAGGAGTAAGCACTTTTTAAGATTCGGGTCTTTTTTGCCTAAATGAAACAAATTCTAAACAATTATATATATATATATATATATATATATATATATATATATATATATATATATATATACAAAATCAAACATACCGCTCCCCTTACTCGTACTCAGATTTATATGTCCATGCAACTTCACGTCCATCCCCTCCTAACCCTTACTTTCATTAGTAATGGGTGGGACTTTTAATATCATTCATGCTAGGTTGGGGTTGGTTTTGTCTTGACTGTCTAGGCTTATAATGACGTGCTTCTTTGTATGTCCATCATATGATTGTTGATCTGGTTCTCTAGCAGGCTTTATTAGGTGCTTATGATGCTTAGATGCCTACATTTGGAGGAAGTTTGAAGCGAATGTCCACATTTTATGTCTTTCGAAGATCTATATGGTTTTCAATATGTATCATACCTCTTTGTAGGCAATGCAATATATAGGCTGTGTGTTGTTTTGTATTTCTAGCATTCTACATTATCTTTCTTAATGGGAAAGAAAGTACCAGTGAATATTCTTTTATAAGGCGAATAATGTGGTGACTAAGTATCAATATAAGCAGATGAACATGGCAGATAACGATGCTATCATAGACGAAGGCCTAACTAATCAAGAGATGTCTATGATAAGTTGAGTTCAGGAAAATCGGATCTTGTCCCAGTTGAGGTGATATGGAATAATACGTTTGAGTTGTTTCAGCGTATAAGGCCGTAAAGATGAGTGGTGGATACATATGTTAAAAAGTTGGGGTAGCATTGACATTTGGAACTTGGAAATCGTTAATGTTCTCTTTGAGTGGCTTAATAGCAGGTAGTTTTTACAGTGAAATAGCAATCATCCCTGTGCCCAGGCCATCTGCTTCCTGTCTATTCCCAGTTCATGTTTCTGCTTGCAATTATATTAGATACTCGTAATTCCTTTGTAGGTAATTGAGTTTGATCATACACTTACTCATTGGACTCTGGAAGTGTCAATCGATGTTTACATACTATATTATGTAATTTTTCATGATTTTGTAAGTAAAATGTATAAGCAGTACTATTTATCAGCGGCGCTTGATGGTTCTGTTGCATCTGAACCACACATGCTGCATGGAGAGATATGTGTGGTACATACAACCTATGTGGTTCAGATTGCATGCAGCCCATTAGGGCCCTGATGAATGCCCTTTTTTTTCTAAAATTATGCAAGTGCAATACTCTAACTGATGGTACTTGTTTTTATGTGCAGATATGTAGATGATGGGAGACCTTTTTGGAAATTTATAGTCAGTTCCTCCACAGGATGTTCAGATGCACAGTACTTTGAGGAGTTATACGAGTACTACACGACTGACAAGGTAGTTCGGGAAACTTGATATTGTACACTTCATTTTGTTCTAGTTGTTTGGCATGATACTTACGGTATTACATCTCAGGCTTGGCGTTTGTGCGACCCTGATGCAGAGAAGGTTTTTAATGCTCTGAGGGAGGGTGGTGTTAAAACAGCCATTGTCTCTAACTTTGATACTCGATTGAGGCCTCTTTTGCAGGCTCTGAAGTGTGACCACTGGTTTGATGCAGTTGCAGTATCAGCTGAGGTGTGTGGTGATTATGCTTGATCTCAATCCATGATAGTCATGAATCAGAATTGAGCCATTTCTAGCTTACAGTAAATGTATAGATGCCCTGGATATTATTATCCATAGTTAATGATTGGTCTCCATAAGTACCAACTGCTATTATAGTTACAAAGATTGATTAACCTATTTGGGTGGTCTAGTTGAATTTTTTCTAAAACAGAGATTATTAAATTTTATCGGCAGACGAGTGACATACCCAATAGTCCCAAGTTGGTGGCATCCTTTTTATATCCTTTGCAAATTTAATTTGTTCTTGGCTAATTTCTGCTGATTTTTTTTTTTTTGTAAATTCCTTTCTGTAAGATTTCGAGGTTGTTTTACAGGTAGCTGCAGAAAAGCCAAACCCTACAATATTTTTGAAGGCGTGTGAATTCCTGGGAGTATATCCTGAGGATGCAGTTCACGTTGGTGATGATCGTAGAAATGACTTGTGGGGTGCTAGGGATGCTGGCTGTGATGCATGGCTATGGGGCAGTGATGTCAACTCCTTTAAGGAGGTATGTTTAGGAACCACTTATGTTTCTACAGCAAGCTAGAGAGTATTTCTAAATGAGTATTTGCAAAACATAGTTGTCCATGTTGATCTGTAGATTTGCGAAACATAGCTGTCCAGGTTGATCTGTAACTAGTTTGAATCACCAGGCTTTCTAAATAAGGCATACGCATATATAGCAAAAAAGGAGAAATCACAATGCTTACTTGCTTTTTTTTTGTTTGTGTAATATCATTCTGATTTTCATTTTTTTTTTTTTTTTTTTTGAGAGTGCTCTTCCCTCTTCCTGGCCTTCCTATTTGGCCCGTTGATCCTATATAACTGCTCCGGGTAATGCAGATGGTTTTAGACTCCAGTCTATTATTCATTGTTTTGGGTTCAAACTATGACAAACTTGCTATATTCTGTGGATTTTATTTCAGACATTTAAGAAGCTTCTGCATGTTACCTTTTATATTATACAATAATATCTCATCTCTAAAATATTTACCGTTTATGATAACGCTAGGTTTTCTTTAAAAAAAATGTATACACTATGTTTTTTAAAAAAAAATTTACATAAATGCGCACGAGTTTTTCCAAAAGATCAAAAAGTTGGAATGAAAAGAAAGTTGGGTGACCGTGTTTAAACTGCTAATACATAGTATATTCATCTAGATGCATATTTGTCTGATTCTAGTTTCGTCGCTTTTGAAAGGTTTTATTGAAGTAGATATTATCTTGGCTTAACGAGTCCGTAAAAAAGTATTAGAATTCGTTGTTTTTGTCCAAGGTGCAAAAGTATACTTAGACCATTCCTTTTGGTTTTTATGTAAGTTGCACTTCTAAAGTTTATATATATATATATATACTACTTATCAAGGGAAACCATAATAGATTTACTAATGGAGACAAACTTACTGCAATCTTTATGTAAATGATGTCATTTTGAATAGATTTACTAATGGAAACCATAATATCTAAGCTTTGTAGTTGTTACTGATCTAATCTGTAAGCTTGCATAAAACAGGTAGCTCAAAGAATCGGAGTTCATGTCTGAAGAGGCTCCAATGCTTAGGTGCCTAGAGCAGCTGGCCTCGCCAACCAAATAATCATATGTTCTCGTACTTAGACTAGTAAGGAAGATTTGGATGTGTATAGTTTTATTCCTAATGTACTGCTATTCATCAGGGATCCATGACGGGCCTTATAGAGGAACATGGACCACACATCCTGTAGAGGAACATGGACCACACATCCTGCATCGTGATATGTACTGTAAATATCTACGTGTGGTTTAAATTGCATACATATAATCTTATCCATTAGGGCCCTGATGGAATAGCATTTCTAAATGTATCTTGCAGGTTATCAGTTAACTCTCTCTCTCTCTCTCTCTCTCTCTCTCTCTCTCTCTCTCTCTCTCTCTGTGTGTGTGTGTGTGTGTGTGTGTGTTGTGGTGTTTGAAAAGTGTATTTCGTGAAATAATATAATATTTACTACAGCGAATTGTTCGTTTAAAAAAATATTTAGCATACTCTGGGCCTAACATTTGAGTACAAATTATTTCCAAGGTTTGCATATAAAATATTTCTGTTGCATTCCCTTTCTCTTCCATTAAATATAAATAGGTCTTAAGTGTGCCTATTTACATTTACAAATGGATTTGAATTGACAAAATAATAAGATAGAGTACTACTATCAAGGTCATAAAATTAGTCTGGAATTTCAAAGTTAAATTTTCAGGGTGGTTGTTTAGTTTTTTGGATCTTAGATAAATTCAAAATTGGACCACATCATTCATAATTTAATTTGAATCACACATTGTATTGAATATATTATATATATATATATATATATATATATCATATATTATTATATAATACTGATAATTCAGATTTTATCAATTCTTCCTAGTAAACATTTCTGTAAGCTAAATCATCACACAAAGTTTAATGCTCCTATCGTCGAAGCTGAATCTACTCCGTGTAACCCACTAACCTCCCTTATATTGCGGGCCATGTTATTATGGGCCAGCCCATAGCCCATGTTGTCACCCTCCTGACTCAGATTTCGATTTCCAGACGCCTAAACAAGTGACAAAAATAAGTTTTAATCGCATCAACTTTGTTAAAATATGTTTATATATTTCTGAATTTACGATGGTATATGTGGTACTTCAAAATAAATGTACATAATAATCTTACTGTTAACTTTTCGTCCGCATTCATTTGATATGTCAATTTTAGTTATTATCTTTTATCATTTTCAGTTTATTTTTAATTTGTGATAGACAAATACGTTTTTTGTTGTTTAATGATATTTTTATTATGAAAGTTGTAAATTTTTTTGAAAAAAAATTTATATTAATTTTTATTTAAAAATAATATTTATAAAAAGATGTTTTAAAATATATTTTTGTAATATTTGTTAAAAAAAATTTGAACATAAAAATTATGGTTCTCGTCAAAATTTATAACTTGTATCCTATATTTTTTTTTTGAAAAACTATTCATAAATATTATTTTTGATAAAAAATGTATTATCCTTTATAAAGTAAAAAAATATAAAATAACTAAAAAAAACAAATATTACGTCAGTAAATTGACAAATATGGGCGAAAAGAAATGACGATAAAATTTTTATGGATATTTTTTCGTAATTTATGAATATCGTATATAGTCTCGTAAATTTAGAATTATAGCAAGGTATTAAATAAAAAAAAAAAGAATTATAGGAGGTATATTTGATAAAAGTCAAAAAAGGCAAAAAAGAAAAAGTGCGCTAGAATTAGTTTGATGGGTGAAAGTTGAAACCCTTCTCTTTCTTTCTTCTCGAATCAAAACCAAAACCCTCAGCCGCCGGCGAAGTATCACATTCTCCGGCGATGGCGTCCCCTTTCTCCTCCAACCCGTCCTCCACTTCGTCATCATCTTCGTCCTCTTCCTCTCCATCATTCTCTTTACTTTCTTCTCAGCCTCTCTTCGGCTCCACCGCCGCCACCAACGGAGTTTCTGTCAGCTCTTCCTCCGTTCCCCTCTTCGGCTCTTCTTCCACCTCCACTGCCACCGGAGTATCCTTCAGCTCTTCCTCCGCGCCCCTCTTCGGCTCTTCTCCCATCTCTACTGCCACCGGACTAACCTTCAGCTCTTCCTCCGCACCCCTCTTCGGCTCTTCTTCCGCCGCCGCCTATGCATCTTCTCCCTCCACTGGCTTTTCTTTTGCTCCCTCCACCGCTCCAGCCGGGAATCTCTTCGGCTCCGTGTCTACCTCCGCCGCTTCTCCCTCCGGGAATCTCTTTGGCTCCGTGTCTAACTCCGCCGCAGCATCCGCCGGGAATCCCGTCGGATCTGCTTCTGCCTTCGCCACACCTGCCGGAAATACTTTAGGCTCCGCCCCCCAAGCCGGGAATCTCTTTGGCTCCTCTTCAACCCCCGCCACCACCTCCGCCGTCCCCACCGGAAATCTCTTCGGCTCTGCTTCAACCTCTGCCCGTCCCGCCGGGAATCTCTTCGGCTCCTCTTCAACCTCGGCCGCGCCCTCCGGAAATCTCCTCGGGTCCGCTTCAACCTCCGCCGCCCCAGCAGCCAATCTCTTCAATTCCGCCGTCACTTCCTCGGCTACAAAACCGTCATTTTCCTTCCCTTCCTTTCCCAGCTCTTCCTCGCCCCCGCTATCCACTGCCACCTCGACCGCTGCCGCCTCTACTGCTGCTGCCACTTCTTCGTTGGCAACTTCAGCACCGTCGCCGTTTGCATCCTCCACTGGCGGATTGTTCACCTACTCATCATCTCCAACTCCATCGTTGTTCTCCTCCTCATCATCAGCTGCCACACCAGCTTCATTGTTCGGCGGCCAATTGTCTTCTTCCATGTCAGTTCCGCCAGTTGGCACCAGCTCAGCGACCCCGGCAACCTCATCCTCTCCTTTCTCGTTCTCCACCGCCCTTTCCTTTTCTACTTCTGCATCTACGACGACGGGCGCCGTATCACCGCCAACATTTTCCTTTTCAACCACAGCAGCATCGTCGGCGACATCATTGACAACTACCGCCACGCCCCAGGCTCCTACTACGACAACCACAGCCGCTGCTGCCCAATCTTCGGCCCAAGGGTTATTCTCTTTCCAGACCCCAACCACGACGTCTGCTACATCATCACCGGGGTCGGCAACAGCTGTGACGACGACAACAGCTACCGCTACCGCAGCGGCAACTAAGGCTTCTGCTTTCCCAAGCTTCCCGTTGTCTACTCCTACCACATCTTTGACCTCAACGACTTCCACTGCACCGTCTCTGGCATTTGGTGAGTTGATTTATGGATTTTTTTTTTTTCTAAAATATATCTCTCCTCCCAATGGTTTATGAAAAGCGAGATTTACGTCAAAATATGAGATTACAAATAATTATATATTAAGAGAAGTTGGTAAGAAAGTACAGTATATTAGATTAAGTGATATCGTTATTCAAGGAGTCTCCTTTGATATTAGGTGTTGTATTTGAGAATGCAACAGGATTTAGCTCGATCATAGTTATTATATTTTACGCAGTAGGCTTAACTGTTAATATCACAACTGTTTCTTAAATTCGTAGGCAAATGAAGTACAATGGATTAGATTAATCGACTAAGTGTCGGCTTCGGAGCCTCATTTCAGATGAGTGGCTTTACTTTTGAGAAAGCTCTACAATTTTAGGTTCTTAGTTCTTAATCTTGTTTGTGCATGGGTTTGCAAGTTAGATAACATGTCGTGTGTTGCGTTTTGTTTTTTTTACCAAGTACTCCAAATCTTGAAACGTGAAATTAAAGCCAGCTCTTGCTCTGTTGTGTGCCATTGAAGCTGTTAATGTCTCAACATAATAATACAAATTTCATAACTGTCTTTATCTTTTATCTTAATCTCAAGTTGGTCTATTCATTTTATTTTTTACATTCACATGTTGGGCAAAGTGAATACATCAACAGAGAAAAACATGTTTTTCCATTTCTTAAATGATTCCTCTAGTCTCCTAGCTTTTGGATGCTCTGTTAAGTTTTGGATTTCTCTAGCTAAAGAGGGTTGAACTTATTTTATACATCCTAAATTGGAGTATAGGTTCTCTAAGGTCATCGTTGCAACTCTTTCTGGCATGTTGATGTAGCCCCACTCTAGTAGCAGATGAGTAGCATATGAAGTTTCTTAGTTTGCACTACGTGCTGCTTGAGATCATGAATTCCTACTCCCTGTGACAGGTGTCGGTTCATCTGCATCTGCCAGCACAACCACTTCAACTTCTACAACAACTCCGACCTCAACAACATCTGTGCCAGCTCTGGCATTTAGTAAGTTGATTTATTGTTACCTTTTCATATATTCATCCCAATGGTTTATCATAATCTGGATCCTTTTGTATGACCGTATATTACATCAAGTAGTAAGTTTTAGTCAAGGAGCCTCCTTCGATATAAGGTGTTGTCGTCTCTTTTGGAGTAAGCCAGAATCTTGATGTCTTTACATTATTGCTAATTCATGCTTTATTTTCTGTCATTGTACGTCTATGAATCTAGTATACATGCTTGTAAGTGTCACCTTATGAGTTCTAGACAAAGAAGGCTTTGGTTTTCATCATGTTAAATATTTCTTAATGTTATAGTGTTTTGTCTCAATCGAGTTTTAGTGGTAATATAGCTAAAAGAGGCTTCCAATTGTGTTTATATGTTAACTACCCTAAATTAAATTTCCATCGTTGAAGAAACTGATTAAGTTCCTTCAGATGCAATCCTTTCTGTTGTTGATGTAGACAGTTGCAGGCATGTCGATATAGTTCCACTCTAGTAGTAAATGAATTTTCTAATTTGTATAATAAAGCTTTGGACTAAGAATCCTACATTTGTCGTGACAGGTTTCGCTTCTACATCTGCCAGTTCATCCACTTCTACTTCTACCACAACTCAACCATTACCTTCTAGTGGAGGGGCTAGTAGTGCCAGGTCTCTTTTTGTGATCACATACCTTTTGTGATTTGTTAATTATGAATTTGGTTCTGTTCTTAACGATTTCGTACTTATTTATACTTTTTGTGACTCTTACAGTACAACATCCGCTAGTTTGCCATCATCTCAGGCTCCAAAACTACCATCTGAGATAGCAGGCAAATCTGTTGAAGAGGTACTTATGGACATATCTATGCATCCTTTATGATATTTCATAAGAAAAAATCTACTCACTCCCAACAAACCACACACAACCAATCTCCACCACACAGGCGCCTCGTGATCGGCACAATTCCCACGTGATCCACAAGAAAAATCAAAATTACAGATATACTTATCGTGATGTCTGGTATTGATTGTGCCACGTCAGCATGTGTGATTTCTTGTGTGGTTTCTTGGGGGTGCATAGCAAAGCCCATTTCATAATGGATACATAGTTGTGGGTAAGAGATACATATATGATATACGTATCTATGCATCCTTAATGATATTTCATAGTTGTGGGTAAGAGATGATTGTCACTAAGGAAAAAGTTTCTGTGCAACAAGGTGCAAGGTTGAGTCCATTCAATGTAACTTTATCATGAAGTTAGTCTGCTCAATGTAAATATGTTGATTGTAAATCATACTATTTTGCTTGATAGAGTTTGTCATTAACAGATTATCAAGGACTGGAATGCTGAATTACAAGAGCGGACCACCAAATTTCGTAGACAGGCTATTGCTATAGCTGAATGGGATAGGCGGATTTTGCAGAATCGAGACATTCTTATCAGACTTGAAGTATGTTTATCATATGACCAATTACAAAATAGAGAACTCTGATTTTATTGTTCTTGATCATATTTCTGTTCATGTTCTTATTATTACATATAAATGATTGCTTCTCTTGATGTACGTAAAAAGTTCTATGGACATATTCTCTAAAACTTGATTTCATTTTCACAGAATCACAGTATTTTAAGGACAAGCTTATTCGAGCCTTTGTTCTGCTTACGTTGGAATCACGGAATCATATTTTCCATCAGATTGTTACTGAATAGTTAACTTTTCGATGTAAATACTTGGTTAGGCTTTTGAATACATTCTATAGAAAGGCCAGTGTCCCTCGCCATTAGCAAAATGTAGCTGACCGCGTAAAGAGTTATTAAAATTGGTTTTCCTTAGCCGTATCTAATTGGTTGTTTGCGTTTCTTACCAAGTAATGTAAGCATGTCAAGCTTGAAAAATGGCAAAATGTATGTTTTTGCTGTTTGCATGACATAATTATGTTTTGCTGTGTATTATCACTTTATGCTAGACTATAATGGGATCGAATCTATTTGCAGGCTGAGTTGGCAAAAGTTGTGGAGACTCAAACTACAGTAGAGCGGCGACTGGAATTGATTGAAACTCATCAAAAAGAGGTTTTCTTTATCATATGCATATGGAACAGTGTATTGTAAAATGAAATCCAAGTTATAACTCAGTATGTAATAGAAATTTAAAAACCACCAACAGAAGTAGCAAATAGACCATAGCAGGAGCAGCAGCCAAGTATTGGAGGCATTTTGCCTACCTGAGAAAAAAGATAGAGCAGACCTCATTTTAGATTGATATATGCTTCTTAGAAGCTCCCTTTTCCTCGTGTGTAGGTTGATAAGGCTCTGCAGAGTATGGAAGAAGAAGCTGAGAGAATATTCAAGGATGAAAAGAGTTTTATATTGGAAGATGATGCCGCCTCTGCAAGAGACTCAATGTCAGTGCACTATAGCAACTCAATTATCATCTTTTTCTTTTTTGTGAATAAAAAGCCTAGTGCTAGTTAACTTATGTTAGTTTTGCATTGTGTTGTCTCTGCTTTTCCGATATGTTAGCTTTTCCGATAGTTTTCCAGAACGGTCAAATGGTAATTACTTTAGAAGAATAAACTTCTATATGGCTAAAGTTATATATTCACAACATTGTCTAGGTGGCTTTTCAGTGTGGTACTATATATTAGTCAGCGTGATTATGGTATTATGACATGGACATTATTTTGTCTAAGCTAGCTCTACAAGACTTGATATGTTTTCGCTAAATTTCGCAATAATAGAAGTGCTGGACAAGTATTGAAGACAATACTAGTTAAATTATCTCAAACCAAGTCTATCATATTTCTTCAAATGTTTAAATTTCTTTAAATGTCTTAGGGAAGTAGGTTGTTGTTATGTACCAAGGCAAATGGATTCAAGTTGCGTCAAGATACGGAGCAGGGGTCGAGTTAGAGATTATTCAGAGTTGTATCAGGAATCTTATGTCGAATATTATCGTGGGTTGTTTTAGGAGAGTATTATTAGGAGAATATTTAAGGAGGAATATTTGGTATGATTTAGCAAGGTAGTCTCTATTAATATGGATGTAATCTCTATTTTTTATTAGGGCTTGTTTACGTAGAGACGTAAATAGAAAATTAGGAAAGTGAGAAAGTTGGAAAGTTAGTCTTTTGTTTATTTTTTTAAAAAAAAAGTAGAAAGTTGAAAAGTCAGTTTACTTATTTATTTTAAATAGAAAAGTGAAACAAGTAAGAAACTGACTTTTCTTTTACTTTTCATTCGTTACATAATTTCTTTTTTTTTTTCTTTTAACTTTCTCATCAAAATTTAGGAAGTGGGAGAAAAATTACAGTTATTAATATTCAATAATGGTTAGTTGGTTACTAATAATTATTATTTCAAAAATGATTGAATATTAATATATTATTATAAATAAATTTATATATTTATAATTAAAAAATGTCGTAAATTTTATTTTATAGATAGAAAATAATAAAAATACTTATTATTTTTAATTAATAATAATGTATATACAACTGCTAATGTTACCTTTGCCGCATCCGGGCTGCCGATAAGAGCCGATCTAGTAGGTTCATAACAGTTGCATAGAGTGTAATGCGATGATTCTTTCTTGTTGTACTTACTGGACAAATGTGTATACAACCTTAATGAGAGATGAATTATTTGCTCCTTTAAGCATTTAAAATTGGTAGAAAATGATCAGCCCATAATTTTGCGGAGTCCTGGAAGCTAAGTCATGCTGTAATTTTTTAATCAATATTGGCCTATAACTGTTGGATCAAGCTTGCTCTTCTGTCATTTTGTATTATCATGTGTCCTATTTTTGTGAAATCAGGCTTACCTGTTTGATTCACATTTACTTAACTGCTTCAAGTTAGGATGCTTCAAAATTTAACCGACATTCGCTACTGATTGGATCCAAATGAAAACACTTTCCTTAAAACCATCACCAATGTGTTTTCTTGTTGCACTGTCTTAAACTTTTCTTTTTGTGTTTGTCTTTTTGGATCAAAATCAGGTATGATCAGGCAGAATATATTGAGAGAGAGATGGAGAGGATGGCTGAACAGATTAAGTCGATCATACAGACATTAAATGCCACTCAGGTATAACTGATGTCATAGTAGACTTGGTTTATGTTTAATTTATATCATGTGAATGTTGAATTTGAATTCTGGACAGGGAGGAGATTTCGATGCGATTGATAGCATGACTCCCATTGATGCCGTTGTTCGGATACTCAATAATCAACTCAGTTCTTTAGTGTGGATCGATGAGAAGGTTGGCAAAATTTTCCAAAAAAATAAATTTTCGTCTTATTTCAAATTGTTAAATAGATTAAAAATATCTCATGTCTTTGTTAATCACAGCATTTGTACTCAAGTAAAGAGAGTTTTTTTTTTTTTTAAAAAAAAAAAATTACTGTTAAAGTTGTTCATCTGGAATTCTGAATCACAATTCAATTCGTGCGATATTGAATGCTTTGAGCTCCAATTTTGTCAGCAACAGAAATTTACTAATGTTACGTGCACAGGCAAATGAATTTTCAGATCGAATTCAAAAATTGGCGAACCGCGGCAACACAGGCAATCGAGATTCAGTCGGCTCAAGATTTTGGTTGAGTTGAGGTTTATAAGCTTTCTGGTTATGTACAGCTCTATTATTGAGCTGACTCATTTTTATCCGTCGGTATTTTTTTTTTTCATTTATTTTTATTGTTGTGAAGAACTGAATGTATCTTTTATGTAGCGAGGGTAAGAATTAGCTGTGCAAATCCTGCTAAAACTCAACAAACACTACAGAGACCCGAATTTTAGAATCTAAATTGTTGAAGCTTAGTTTGACGATGTTTGTTTTGTGTTTTATTATGAGTAAGCTACACGATGCTCGGTTTTTTTTTTTTTTTTTTTTTTTAACTACAAATTTTAAGGCTGATGTGATAAGCATTAAAATAAATTGAAATATAGAAATATAGAATATAATATAATGCATCAAAAAAATTCCGGATAATTTCATATCAGCCCTCTATTTTCAAATTTCAGGGGCTGATTTTGAAAAAAATCAGCCCTTGAAAATGTGTTTTCAGGGGCTGATCCGATAAAATTAAAACAACCAGGCTGATATGAAATTATCCCAAAAAATTTTCTCAATTTTTTTGTTTAAAAAAATAATTGGAAATGGATATTTTGATTAATCCTTGATTTTATGATATATTGGGAAATACATATTCATTTTCTTCGGCAGAGAAGTTCAAACCGCAAAACTTGCAGATGATTCATCTGTACACGGACGGATTTTACAAACTATTATTCTTTTTTTTTTTTCTTTTTTCTTTTTTTTTTCAATAAAACCAACTCAGCTGGACCTCAAAGAAGTTGTACCCGAGATATCATCAGAAGAAAGCTCTGCTACCATAAAAAACCCTAGAACCATCGTTGTTCTTCTTCTCCTGCTCACCTCTGTTATTGTTCTGGCGGCCATTGTCGAGGTCTACTGGAAGCTTCATCTCCGCCAGCGACTCCGTAAACTGCTGCATGCTGCGCATGTACATCTCCACAATCTGCTTCTGCATTGCGATCTCCTCCCCGTCGTCTTCTTTGCTCCCCGCCATCGGCGGTTTGAAAACGGACTTAAACTCGAGCTCTTTCTTAACCGAAGACTCGGCCGTGTTCCCGTCGTCGCTAAGGCTCGTCTCCGTCGAACTCAATATCACCGAATTCTGATAGCTTCCTTCATTCTTTTCTTTGCAGGTATTCGCATTCGTCATGTCGCAGTCTTCTAGAAGGCTTCCAGACGGAGCTCCAAGATGCAGAAATGGCGCGGCGGCGTCGGCGGTCGGTGTCTTTTCTTCCATGTCCAAGTACTCACAAATCATGCGTTGGTTCTCGTAAACAACGTTAATGTCCGGGAACTCGATCCGTCCATAGTCCGCTGGATCGAGCA
Source organism: Xerophyta viscosa (assembly GCA_002076135.1). Taxonomy (NCBI): domain Eukaryota; kingdom Viridiplantae; phylum Streptophyta; class Magnoliopsida; order Pandanales; family Velloziaceae; genus Xerophyta; species Xerophyta viscosa. The sequence goes on along the minus strand of MJHO01000001.1, from coordinate 11,637,935 downwards.
GCACAACTTCCGAGGAAATCGACGATGACGATAATCCCGGCGTCGCCGCTGCCGCCGCCGGCTCGTCGGTGGTGTTGAGTGAAAGTGTTAGTTTAATAGTGCCGGCGGGGGAGTGGAAGAGGTCGGTGGAGGAGAGAGTGAATTCTTCGGTGAGCTTCCCGCCACTGCCGCCGGCGATGGAGGAGAGAGGAATGAGGGTGAAGCCGAGGAGTTGGTCTTCCAAGAAGTTGGGAGCGCGGCTGAGCATCCATATCTCGCACTTGAGTACTGCGGCGGCGGTAGCGGCGGCAGAGGAGGAGGGGGCGGGGAGGGGAGGTGGAGGAGCTGGTCGAAGTTAGGGTTTTTACCGCCTGACCAGACGGTGCGGGTGGAGATGGCGTGGTCGGTGGGGGAGGAGGTGAGGGAGAACTTGGCGTAGACATCTTGGTCGTGGAAGATGCAGATGTTGTGGATGTTACGTGCATGGTGCACGTATATTTCCAGAACAACAATAACTCCTCCGTCCTCCACCTCCTCCTCGTCGCCGGCGGAAAGCTTGAAAGGTTCCATTATCGCAGGGTAGCTAACGCTTGAACCATTGTTGTAGAGAGAGAGCGAGAGTGGAGCTGGAGCGGCAGAATTGGTTTGCTTGGGAGCAAAAGAGGAGTGGTGGAAGGTAGGTCATATCGCTATTGCAGCGGGAGAGACTGTTGGAAGGACATGCGGTCACTCCAAGGGTCCCTCCATAAAGATATATAATATAATATAAAATGAAGGTAGTGGGTCCCATAAGTCTCGCCGAATAATCTCCAAATAGAGGAGAAGAGAAAATGTTTGGTTAGCTGGCTCCAATTCTCGCAGACAGGCGACTTTGGGCTCTAACAGTAGGACCCATACAAGACCAAGATCTTGCAGAAAATCATGGGAGACTTGCATAGCACTCCCCTTCAAACCTTATTTTATTTGAGAATAAATTTTTTATTTATAACATATTAAAATTAAAATAATGGGAGATCTTTTTTGTTTACAAGTCGGACCTATTTAAAGCATTTTGTCTAATACAAACATATTCTGTATAAATATAATTACGTGTGATTACATGTATCAAACCCAATCCTAAGTTGTGTTTTGAATCCTTAAGAGAAAATTTAGGGTAAAGATATTTTAGATGTTCATCAGTTCTTAATCTTTGAACCACTAACCAAATAATTCCAAAGTCCACAGAGAGAGAGAGAGAGAGAGAGAGAGAGAGAGAGAGAGAGATTTTGTTTGCTGCTTCTGGAAGCAAAGGCAAAAAGAGAAGGGACTTTTTATAGATTATTAAATTGGAATATAAAGAAAGAGAAACATCAACGTCTCACCCGTTCCTGCGCACTATAAGACGTGTGGTAGGTTGCGCCAAGCCTCCCACGCAGGATCCCAAAAAACTCTTAATTTTTTTATAAATAAATAAATTAAATCAATACATATATATATATTAATATGTTATGTAATTTTTATTATATTTTTTTTTGTACAAATATTCTAAATAGATATTTTAAATTTTAAAATTTTTATCGTCTTAAAAAAATTTTAAATTTTAAATATTTAGTTAGAAATAATTTTTAAAAACTTTAATCATAAAAATTATTAAACACACTAAATTTTTTTTTTTTCATATTCAAATCTTTCAAAAAAATACTTACAAGTATGTTTTTATAAGTGATTTTTTAAAAAAAATATGAGCCTTTTTTTTAAGATTTTTGTATAGAACAGATTTTTTGTATACATCTGAGCATTCTTAGTCTCACTCAGGACAATTTTGTGCGAATAAGCAACCAAAATTGTTGCAAAAAAAACTCCTAGATCAGAAATTAAAAGATAAGCTAACTAGACTTGACCTACAAGTAAAAGATAGTCCGAATAAGATATCAATTACCCTTTCCAAGAGTACATAACTTAAGGGTAATGTTATTTGGCCCGACTGAATAGCCGAAAATAGTCCGAATGAGTGTTTACGTATCTCGAGATCGATAAATATGTACTGTTATTTGGTCCGACCGAACAGTACGAAAAATAATTTGAACACGTATTTGTGCACCTCAGGATCACTAAAATCACATATTTACCAATCTCGAGACATACAGACAGACTGTTCTCGGGCTAAAATATTTGAGCCCAATAGCTTTTTACATAACATAAAGCTAACCCAAGATTACAAAAAAGGACGATAAAATTAAGAAATTCCACATATAATAACCATAAAATCAGAGAAATAATAAAGAGTTGGATGTAACAACTTAGACTAAAACGACTTTGGTTGAAAGCGTAATCATGCTTGCTTCAAAAGGCTGATGCATAAAAATCCAAAAACAAAAAGCCGACCTACCGAAGAAAAATCGGTTTTAAGTCACACCCTTGACTAAGCAAAAGGCAAAAACTAAATAACTTCTCATAACTCATCCACCTTATTAGGCGAACTAACAAGTCCCACCGCCCTCAGTCCGTTTCTTTTCTAACCCAAAAAAAAATAAAAAAAAAAAAAATAAATAATAGAAGAGATACAAGTCTTAGTTCTCAATAAGTAGATTTGAGAATGTTATATCTATGGACGAGAGCGTTGATTTAGACGGATGGTTGAACTTCCACCTCATAAAGTGAAAATCTAAAATACAAATTTAGCAAGAATATGATATATTTATAGGAAAATTACTGTTCAGCCCCCCTAATTTTGGGGTCGCGCAATTCAGCCCCCCGAAACGCCACGTGGCGGCACGCGCGCGCCGCCACGTCGGCGGGAAAACGCGTTTTGGGGGGCTGAACAGTCAAAAACGGAAAACGGGAGGGCTGAACAGTAATTTTTCCTATATTTATTCCATTTTTGTACTACACCGTAAGGATATTACATACCTTTGGACCTGTCCAAACCAAGCGTTTAAATTCTTCGATTGGTAGAATATGGATAGATGTTATGTAGGTTTATCTATACGACCACAAAAATAGACCAGCTATCGGTAGAGTTTTCCCATATTAATATCACAAAATGTTGTATCTATGAATGCGAGAGAACAACAACATCAAACAAAATGATCTTCACAGAATTCAATTTCAGCAACTTCCAGTTCCTCTCAGAATAAGTTTGATATCTATAATCTAAAGAAATCCCTAGTATAAAATATGAATAAAGTAAGCCAAATAAAAAAAAAAAAAAAAAAAAAAAAAAATTACACTCCTCCCTTAATCTTTGTAAAACAATAACAACAACAACAACATAAATCTTTCTAAAACACTCATCCTTTAAATTCACAACACCACACCTCGCGTAAGAAATGGATTGAATAAGAAAAGTTTCGATGTCGTTTATAGCAGGGTTTCAAACAAAATATCCATTTCTAAGAGAAAAGGTACTTTTTTGGGATAGATGTGTTTGATGGGAAGCTAAATAAAGAACGACATGTAAGATCCAACCATGAACTTGTAGACATATATAATACAGGAAAACTATCAATTTTACTCATGAGAGAATATACCTTTCAAGACAAATTTAGAGCCATTTACGTTGAACAAAGTTGTAGAGCATAATAACATACATCTCCTTCCAGTTAAAAAAATTTATTATGCTCTACACTTTTTATTTCAATTTTTTAATAAAAAACCCCTACATAGGTGCTTGAGAGCTAGATCCCACTGAATGCTCCATAGGATCGGTCCCATTCGATCGCAGCTCTTTTTCAAGACATTCTTATAATTTCTTAATCTAATGGCCAATGAAAGGTCGAAATATATAGACACAAACACTTAACAAAAACTGGTTTTAACTCACTCCTCCAAAAGGAAACAAGGTTTGTGTCCAACTCGATCTGATCGAAAATAGCAGACATGTATATAATAGTAAATACATGTTTAACTTCTAAAGATAATCAGAAAGATAAAACGTACCTGGAAAGAGTTCTCAGATTTTCTTCTAGAATGATGGCATAGTCGTCTTGTTTATGATTATCCTTTCTCAAGCTTCACTTTGAATCACTTAATCAGAAGTCATATTGCAAGTAAACTCAGATCAAGAATTTCAATCAAACACTAATTCAAATGAGATCATACTTAAGATAGATAATAGACACTGTCAACAACCAACCAATTGCTTCTAAAATAGTATGAAATGTTTAACCAGAACAAACATATCCATAATTACAACTAAACTAGAAGCCTTATCTAATGCATGATACAAGCGAACTTCTTGGTTATTAAAGAGATGCAGGAAAAAAAAAATCTTCAGGATTCACTTTATTGGGCCACATTTGACCAATTATTCATAACATGAGATGCAAATCCTATAAACGAAGATGATGGATTCAGTCAATGAAAATGGCATGACATCAACTGTTTTGATAACTAACTTCAGCATTTATTTTGAAGCCGAATAGTGAAGGCCTGCAATGATAACAACACCTTCTTCAACCTTTCTCTCGTTTCCAGATCTATCAAGTCTCCATTATTGTCAAATTTCTTAGGTGGCTGGTATTCAAAAACAAATAATTCTGGCTTGTTGATAAAATGAAGATCCAAATATACTCCAACCTGTCTTAGATGGTACTGTGACCTGCCTCCACCAAATCCTCCACCTGAACTTACAATTGCAGCAGCCTTGTCTGCCCACATATTTGGTGCTCTAGATGCCCAGTCAATAGCATTCTTCAGCGGGCCTGCAAAAATAGATTAAAAGGTAATATTATTAACAACACATGATGAAGCACCCAATGGTATCAAAAACTTACTCGTGAATTTCACGCTTTAATTCCACCTATCCTTTTGAAAGTTACTAGTAAAATTTCATAATAGTTCATAGATAGATTACAAAATAGAAATATAAAATGTGCAAGCAAGGCGAACCATGAAGTTCAGCACTTAGATCAGAGTCAAATCCAGACTTCATCAATGATTATTTATAACTATAAGCTATTGACGAATAGAACTGTTAATTACGACCCTATCGAGTGATCTTTCGCAAAAAATGTAAGCTGTTTCACAACCTCCAAACTTCTTTTTAGCTTCCGCACCTTGGTTGAAGATTACCTGGAGAAGGATGAGAGCAACTGAGCAAGGCATTGTTGCTGTACAGAAAAATTCAGCTCTCGTATCACTAACTTCTTACATTTCTTCTTAGAGAATTCTAAGAAGAAATGCTCAATTCAAAAGCCTTGTTTGAGAATTCTTCACAACTTATTAGAGATGCCCAATTCAACTTGCTTTTACTATTTTTGTATAATCAACCACCTATTAGCCTGAGATCTGTCTTCTTGGTTAAATGTTAAACCAATCATTCACCAATATGTCAGCGCATGAGGGAAGCTATAGTGTCTGCCATTGATACTGAAGCTTTTAATCTGTATGTAGATGTCTTGGTAGCCATTTCAAAATTTGAAAGCACAATTGGCTCAAAATAGATGTCTCGGCAAGGAAATAGCATAGCAAAAATTCCCTCAAATTAGATAACAAAAACTATGCGAAGTTACAAAGAAGGAAATTTGATACTAATAAAGGAGCACCTTGTATACTAATGAGATGGTACTTCCAAACCAAATCTGAAATTTCCATAGTTTGTAGCAAGGTTTTCTGTGTTGAGCCGAGCCGAGTTTCGGTAAACTTAGATCCCGGCATGTGCCGACCGTGCCAATGGTGCCGTACAGACCGTGCCGATATATATATATTTATTATTTTTTAAAAAATAAAAATAAAAAATTAATTTAAAAATTCAAATATAAGATTTGGCACGTGCCGTACCGGTTCGTGCAGTGCCGACAACTGCCGGGACAGGCAAGGGTTGTGCCGACCGGCACCGTAAACCATGGTTTGTAGACTATATTTATTAGGACCCAATCTCAAAATGTTATACGACTGAAAATGTATTATGTGCATCTGGAATCAGTCAGTCAAATTTACTGAACAGCTCGTATAGAATGGCTGCTCAAGTTAGAAGAAGCCAAAAGGGTTGTTAATCAACCTTTTTTTTTTGAAATCATGTTTTTATAGTTTACCCCATTTCTCCATTGGTATGACGTTGCTAAAGTTTGTTAAGGGTGACTGCATGTTTTCACCACACAACCATGTAAGTTTTCTTTTATTATTAACATAAAATATATAAATGAGACTACATATGTAAGCAGTAATTGTATATCAGCACCAGTGAATGAGTAATTGTACTCTGGCGACGCAAACAAAATGCTATCAGCTTCGAGTATCTTTTGGCGGAAGGCTTCAACAGCAGGCGGGAACGTCCCATCCACTTCGAGATCCGTGTTGAGGAACGGAAGAGGGGCTATGTCCACGAACTCAATCTTCATCCCTTCTATTGACTCCTCACAGAGCTGCATCGCTTCAAAATACGACAATACGATGACAATAATAAGCTAATAACAAAGAATGCAGAGTTTCATTCAATCAGATTACCAAAAACACAAGAAGTTAAACAAGAAATTAGATTAAGACAGTTATTAGGAAATCGATAACATATGATATATCCATGTAGGAATTCTAACTGACTACTAAGCTTCAATCTGAAACAAATAACAAGAGAAGGACTATTGATAGTGGCTCTTTCATGAATAAACAAATTACTGTTTCATTAATTGAATTAAAAACTACAAAATCTCAATCGTCATTTTTTCTGAGCAAAAGGCAATACCTGCAATGCTAGAGTCCTCTATCAGCCGCAACCGATATACCAATCTTAATTGTCATTGATAGAACGCATTGATACAGGCATTCAGCTTTTCTAACCTACTAAATACTAGCAATTGTACATAAGTGACTATCTTTCCAATATCTATTTGCTTAACAGGATTACCGTCTTCGGTTTATCTTCGTCTTACAATGCATTAAGATGTGGACAACGTGTTGACATCTACTACCTATTCATACCCCTCTCTCTCCACCGTATATTTTCTTTCTCTCTCTTACAAGTTACAAGTTTGATGTTTGGCTTTAAATGTACTTCTTTTGTTTAAATTTGGATGTGTGTACACGAAGCAATTACATAACTTATTAGTATACTACATTCTTCGATTGCTATTTCACTGTACAAGAAAATTTGTTATAAATGTTGTTTTAAAATAATGAGAATTCATTGTTTCACTTAACCGCATAACAAAATGTCAAGAAATCTCTATAATAATAAGGTCAATTAGTTGTGAGTAACTCTTCATCTTCTTCGCTTAGGGCAAAAAAGTCTGTCATCTTCTCGCTTAGACTTGAAAGGAAAATCTTCCCTATCTTGAATTTAACATATCATCGAATTTAACCGGATTGGTGTCATTGAGTTTAACTGGTTACTGGATTGGTCATGCACATAAAAAATCGAAACAATATTTAAAGATTTATATGGATCATTCCTAGTATTCTAAAATACATACCCTTCTAAAATTCATTCCTATCCGCGCTTAGCATGGATAAGGACTTGTTTAAAACTAAAAGCATAATAATAAACATGACATGATTCGAATATTAAATACCAGCACGGATAAGGCCGCGGTTGGTGGAGCTTTTACGGAGGGAGCCGCAGAGGGCGGCAACATTAATGGCTGGCTTGGCCTTGATAGCGGCGACCACGACGGCAGCTGCCTCCATTTCGGTAGGCGACGCTCGCAAGCGCTTCGAACTGTGCGACGGCGGAGGAATAGACTTGTCGGCGGCAGCCACCGCTGGGCTACGGCGACTGCGAGTGGAGCTGGTGGAGAAGCATTGACCCATTTTTTGGGGGTTTCTTATAGAGCGGGTGATATCAAAGATGACGTATTAATAAGGGACGGTAATCGCAGTCACTGAATTCAAAAATATTGATCAGTTTCTAAATTTAAAATTATAAATCAGTCTATATTTTTAAAATCGATGCTAAAAATAATTTTATTATCATATACATATTTTAAAAATAATAAAAAATTTAAATTTAAAAATTAATTGCTAACTCGCTTAAAATTAATCTATTTAGAAGTATTTTTTAAAAAAAATTAACTAAAAAAACTCAAAGAGAAGTTTATATATAAGAGAGAATTTGAGGGTGATAATAATATTCAAGTCTCATCACTTTTTTTCCCGCCATTATCTAAACAGAATAGAAGAAAAATATTCTCACCATTTTTTTTCCTCGATATCATAACAAATAGGAGCAAAAATATTATCACCATTTTTTTTTTATTATTTTTATTCTTTTCTTTACTTTCCTTCCGTTTTCTTTCTCTTATTTCAAACATAATGTTAATAGTACTATGTGTTACTTACGGTCTCTGGTCGCTCTTTCGGCATGAGATTCTTTTGTTATCGATATAGTTTACCGAATTTGATCCGGTAAATTCCACGTACTTGTACGTGCCGCCGATTGTACCAAATAATTTTGTAAAGACTATTTTAAAAAATTTATAAATTTGTTGCTCAAATGTTATAAAAATTCATCCAATTTTCTCATATATATATATATATATATATAATATATATATATATATATATATATATATAACCCAAGATGGCAGCGGCCAATTAAATGCTGACTCGATCGACGTCCACGTGTATCACGCCCTCATTTGTCACGAGCGAGAGAGACGGAGTAAATATCTCCTTCCTGTACAACGTGATGACTGTCCTATTCTCCTCCACACCTTTTATGCATCTTCTCAAATAACTTGCGAGCTATTAAATTTAAAATAAAATAAAATAAATAGCTTATTGGAATTGAAATTTATTTGACATAAAAGTTAGCTAAGCAGATTTAATATAAATTTTAATTTAGAATTTTCTTCATGCAAATTTATTTTTTCCTTATTAAGTAAATTATTTAGTCCTATAAATATTAAATTAACCTCTATTGTAATTCTCTTTTTTTTCATAAATAAACTAATATTTTTCTAATATCACATACTTTTTCAAATAATTATCAGATTAGTTAGGATTTTGTAATTTTTGAGTTCTAGGAACATGCTCTCTCGCGGCCGTCTAAAACGTAATTTTTTAAAATATTTATTGTTAGAAAATTTTAAAAAAATAAGCCGGCAAAATATCTCCTCTATTGGTTATTGTACGGTGTGATCACCATCCTCTACTCCTCCACCTTTCCTAAGGCCGCACGTGCCGTTACCCTTGTTGTACGACAACCACAAACTTCCTCCCACGTGGCCGTTTCTGCTTATTCTCACCACCTCCTCCTACTGTTACTACGTACTGAGAAATAACCTGATATACGGTGGGGATGCGCTAGATTGATTTCTCGAGATGGGCGTACGATGGAGAATTAAACTTTATTTATTTCATCCATCATACTTGTAATATACTGGCTTTCTGCTCTGTATCTTTGAAAACATGCCTCGCCACCGGCGACAACCTTCTCAAGCGCTGCCGGCGAACTTCGACGTCTCCGGGGAAGATCCGGGCAAGCCATTGCACACTGACCTCGCCGGAGTTCGCGATCCTCCTGTTCCCATCGCCTGCGATAGCGGTGGCAAGAAGACTGCAGAGGGAGTTTCTCCGGCTGCTGCTCCTGCAGTGGCGGAGGCGTCGACGGAGAAGAAGCATTCCCATGGTGGTTCTTGAAGCGGGTCATCAGTGAGCTTTATTACATGCATATTTTCTATGCATTCTCATGGTAGACCTTCAATTTGCAGTAGTCGATAATAAAGATGATGTATGTACAAGTCAATCTGTAGTTCGTATCAGTTTCTGTTTTTGTTCGATTTTTCGCTTTATTTCTGTTGTTGTTTACTATGGTTTTGATCAATTTGTCTTTTTTTTGGGGAAGTCTTACGTATCAGTTTTTCTCGAGATTTATGTAATAAATATTTTTTTCTTTAAAATTGGTTAATTTTTACATTCTAAAATATTTTATTTAAATAATAACAATTATAAATTATATTAACTTTTTTTTATTTAATTTTTTATAAAAAAAAATGTTGTTATATGATTCAAAGTTTTAAAAAGGTAGTGAACTAATTCTTAAGTCTGCCGCAATTTTAGAGTATTTAAATATCTACTTATAAATTTTAATTTTTTTTTAAATATAAATTTTATTTTTTATTATTTAAAATTTTTAAAAATTTTATATAAAAACAAAATATTTTTAATATAAAATTAAAGATAAAATTAATTTGTAAGAATTTTAAATCCGTAATTGATTTATAAACAGTTTTAGAATCGAATTATTCACATGTTTTACAGTATATCCATCAGTGCATCAATCAAATGAAAAAAAAAAAATAAAAAATAAAAAGAACATCTTGTTTATATTTTGCTTGAGTTCTATATCAAATTCTAAAATTAAATAGCAAGTCTTTGTATTGGAAATTGTATGATCTACAATTAAACTATCCAAAATTGAGAAAACTGGCGAAAATTAAGTTTCCAAAGTTTCATTGTTAGAACCAGTGTTTTAAGTTTCGGAGGGTACGCGGCCTGCCATCCTGAACATGTTGGAGCCGACATGTAACCTTCTTTTTCCTTTTCTTTAATAGTCATTCATCATTTAAAGCGAGGATGATGAACAGTCGCACACACCTGCTCGATTTTTTTTTTTCGTCATGCCGGTGGCTGTGACTTAAGCGGTCATACGCAGAGTGACCACTTAGTTTTTTTTTTTTTAAAAAAAAAATTAAAATAAATATATAATAATATTTTATTATCAGTACGGTCAGTCGACAAGTCTTGAATCTAAAATTTATTAAGTACTATTATTCATTAAGGCTATCGTGATAAGTACTATCACCGCATGGTACTTATAACATGGCTCATCATGCGCTATGTTGGTGAGACATGATTTGTCGATTAGATTTGTGGTGCTAAGTAATGTTATTTATATTAGGTTTAGAGGCCAATTGGCAATATATAATATATAATATTAAATAGGAGTATTTGTATTTTTAAATAATTTTATATTAAAAAATGCACTTTGATACTTTTTTTATTATGTAAATGATATAATTATTTTTATCTTTTTTCTTAAAAAATAATGGCAGTTAACTTAACTATATAAGCTTCGTCATTTCATATTGTCAAGAGGAACAAAAAATGTTAATTCAATTTAGGGGAGTACATTCTTACATTTTCAAATATGGGGAACATAAAATCACAAATGCCCTCATAAATATTAAATTAGAATGTAACGAAAAGAGTATAAAGAAACTACAGTGTAAATAAAGGAACACATTACTTTTTTTTTTTAATTTAGACCGTTGAGTTCGATTTCTATCATACAACACAATTGAGAACGAAGCGCGTTAAAGTAAAAGTCCGTCCCAATTATGTGTTACTATAATTTGAACCCATAATTTACTCTTCACGAGAGATAGGCCATAGTGTTCTTTTGGCACCCTGATTTGTAAATAAAGGGCTACCAGACTTGTGTAGTTTGTTTCCCTCTATCTAGGATCAATTAGAAGGTCTAAGTACACATTTTAGGGGGAAAAAAAAACCTTGCAAATCATATATATATATATATATATATATTATATATATATATATATATATATATATATATATATATATATATATATGTATATATATATATATATATATATATATAAACACTCATAAGTCCACAGTATCCTTGCTAGTAATGGCACCGACAAACTCTATTATTTCAGTTGCCCTACAATAAACCTCACATCCCTTTCAGTTATTTATTAATGTAAGCCAAATAAAGTACGTATCGACATAACTATTTGTCGCGCGTGATAGAGTCGGCTAAAAATATTAGTGAAAAAATGTTGTAGAACCGAAAAGTTGATCGTTCGAATTTTAGTTCTAAAACTAAATTTCAAGCATGGTAGTCTTACTTTGTACCAACTTCTGAAAATGATCAGGTCGTCGAGCATATCATATTATAATATGCTTGAGAATATTAAAAATAGTTTTTAAATTTTCTAAAATTTTAAAGTCTTAAAAGATCTATTTTTCGGAAAAAAAAAATTGAATGCCAAAGTTATAAGTTTTCTAAATCTATAATTTTTATATAAATATTTCTTATAGAGGTTTGGTGCATTCGACTGCAATGGATCAAAAGTTGTAGTTATTTATCAAAACATTCACTATTATTTTAAGTAATAACATAAAATGTTGTATGCAATTGGTTATTTATTGGATCTAGCTTGTAATAGATAGTCGTTCGTTTATGATTAGAGAGTAAAATTTAAGAATGCATTACTTAGAATACATCTCTGTCATAATTTTTAAAATATTTTTTCTAATAATTTTTTTTACTCCACATTACTGCTTACTTTAGACTCGAATTCGTAAATAATGGTTCACTAGATCATCCATCTACTATCCAAGTAAGAGCAACATTCACTAATTGATATGGTAGGATAAAATTAGTTAATTCCATAACAATTTTCTGTGCATCTTTATATCATACGAAAACATTATCAGTTTATAAGTATAGCAACGAGTAGTTCTTAGTATTACCGGAAATAACCCGAAAAACCATTAGTTTGGGTTGACTTTCATCTCTTCGGATTAAAAAAAATTATTTTTTGGATTGGGATTTGATATAGCGTCAGAAATAAGGACCGACATTAGACGTGATCGGATGAATGTCAAGCGTCGGTGCTTTGTTGAGGTCGATGCTCATTTAGGTCGGTGCACCGACAGAACCTCACACGATCATCCTCGGCATCTTTACCGTTCACCTTGAGTGCTGGATTGAAGACACGTGGACAACGGCTCAACAGAAATCCGGCGAAAAATTCAAATATGTATGCCAATTGCCAGGCTATCACCAGCCTGGATAACAACATTCGCCCACTTGCGCACAACTGGCGCAAGTGGGAGAAAACCGTTACGGGATATAAATAGCGATCTACAGTACCGTAACGGAGGATCCACTTTTTCGACAAGAGCATAGAGAGAATCACTGTAATAGAGAGACAGTGAAATCCACCGAGCTACTTATAAAGCTCGGTGCAAAAACCCTGTACCTCAGACCCCTTTTTTCTTCCTTAGTGAATTTACTTTCGCTGGTCACGCGCGACCCGTGGTTTTACCTCGGATTAGAATTCGAGTGTTTCCACGTAAAATATATGGCGTCATATTTCTCTAAGCCCTCTCTTCGAGTCTACTTCTACTTTCGAACACAAAATCACCGATCGAGTACGAGCTCGATCAGGATTTCAAATAGGTTGGTTGGATTCTAGCTGAATTTCTCTACCTTGGTGAAAAAAATAATGGATTAATGTTAAATAAATTTCTGCTTTTTCAAATTCCTCCAAAAGAACTTTTATTTTTTCTATCAATTACTAAATCAAGTGTGTGTATATATATATATATATATATATATATATATATATATATATATATATATATATATGTATTAAAAAAATTAATTATTAAAAAATAGATTTTGATATGTTATATTACTATTTTAATAAAACTTTTCTAAAAAAAAATCTTTTAATATGTATTTTAGCACTCGTAACTATTTACTAGTTATAAAAATTTTAGAGCTCCGTAATATATATTTAGAAATATTGTTGAGAAAATTTTGAATATAAAAACTGTGGAACACAAAAAAAAAATACTATTTTTTATATTTAATTTAATATTATATATATATTATATATATATATATATATATATATATATGATGGAGTGTTTTTGTAAGTTATTTGAAAAAGCAGAGTGTTGTTATAACAGTTTTGCATTGCAAATCAAGGACTTTCGGTAAAAGCCCAAAATAATTAGTTGGGCCTTAATCCGCCCACGGCACAGTCTCTCTCCCTTTCAACCAGCAGCGCCACTTCGCCCCTGTCTCTCTCTCTCTCTCTCTCTCTCTCTCTTTCTCTATCCCCTTCTTCATCCGTTAATCGCGCTGCCTCCGGCTTCTCAAGGTATGTATCCCCGCCCATTGCCGCGCCGCGGCGATAAATTGTTCTCCAATTTATTATTTCAAATTCTTCTTCAAAAGTAATCGAGTGGGTTCCCATGAGAGAATTGATTGGATTATTACTATTTCAATTTCTTTTTTTAAGCTCAGCCCTACAATGCATAAGCTATTGAACAAGTGGTCTGGATGTTATCTCCATAAGTAGGTTTCTTCTTTGGGATTATATTTGTTTGATTTTGATTGGTGTTTTTTCTTATACAGAATAAAATGATAAGCGAAAGCTTATTCAAGTTGTTATTTAAATAGTTTTCTGTGATTATTTCTATTAATATAGCAATAATTCGCTCATCATCTTATATAGTTCTTTCCTGGAAGTCTTCAAGTTCGAAATAATTGTGTTCTGTCATGAATAAGGGTAAAAAATAAGTATAAAATAAGCTCGAATTTAGATAGGATAATACATTATTTATTAAGCTTATTCTAGGTTGGATGCTCTCAAAGGTGCTAGTGCATAGGCATAGTCCTTAACACTGTGCTGCACACTACCGAAGGTGGAACCCCCCCAGAACAATGCTTGATCGAGGAACCCAGGGCAAGGGACCAGATCTTCGACCAAACCGCAACCTTCTCGTCTACAAGATCTTGGAAGCTCCGAAGCGCCGCGTCCACCATCATAGGCAACAATCAAGTGGTTGGGTTGATTTCCCTGCCAATAATCACGGTGCTTTATTCAGTTATCCATTCTCGATCTGTCTACTTTTGTGACCGTCGTAGCAGATAAATTCATGGATATCATCGATCATATTCTACCAATTAAAGATTTCAGTTGTTTGGTCTGAACTGGTTCCTAGGACCATGTCATCACACACGTAGTGCAGAAAAAATAAATCTCCCACTTACCTGAAGGTGCATGTATCGGGTTTGAAGCTGATACTTTCATTTTATGAGTTGGAACGCCACCAAAATCCAAACCTTTTCAGCATAACGCCAAAAGTCTAAACAGATTTTAACACATTTGGTTGAGGATATAGTTTTTTCGGTGTCCCTATCTATGTGATTTGCTGTAGAGGGATGCCTATTTTTGTATCCCAAAAATTTTTGCCAAACTCATGTCTCTTTCCTACAACCAAAGAAAGCCCATCCAGTGCAAGGACTCCTACATGGACCACATATATAATCAATAGTCTTTGATGCTATATATATCATGAAGAAACAAAAACTTTTTTTTTTACGTTAAAAACTTCGTGGATTGGGGGCATTCTAGGTGTTTGCTTGTGAACTTTGCTTCGAGAAAGCGCTTCGAAAAACCTACAAACAGGTTGTTTTCTTTTTGTTGATTATTGTGAATTTAGTGTATCTTTTTTTTAGAAAATTGATTGAATGAATATCTTTGTTTTATAATTCATGTTTTGTCATTCATTTGTTTTCAGTATATATACAAAGGGCTTCTCACATTCTGCTCGGCTTGTCGGTGACATTGCCGTTCTCCAACTCTCACCTCCGAACATCAACACTAGTTAAAACCTAAGCCGAGAGCTGACATGGCCGCCGGAGCAGATGCAGCACCACCTTTGCCAACACCTCCCGGCGAAGCAACTGCTGAGCAAGTTGAGGCATTGCTTGAGGTCTAACTCAATCTTTTCTTGCTGTTATTGCTCTTAATTCATTCATATTTGATAAAAGTATTTCTTATACTGAAATTTTCTTGTACTATCAACTATTTCAAGGTGAATTAGGGACTTTATTTCTGCATGCTTGTGATCGTTAATTTATTGTAGGCTGCTAGGTATGATGATATTGATGACCTCATCAGCTTGTGTTCTCAAGGTGTACCTATCAATTCAAGAGATTATCAAGGTCGAACAGGTTATCTTAAAACTCATGCTCTAGCAACAATTTCATGACATATGTTATGATGCCATATGATGTTGTGCAATGTTATGATGTTTGATTTGTTGAAAAATAATGTAATTACAAGCAGAACATGCTTGCAATGGACAGTTGGTTGGTTAACCAATCTGTAGTTTCCATATATAAGATTCAGTCTCATTGTGCATCATCACACTCATCATCAGTGCCTTCGGATAAAGATATTTTCTTGTTTTTTCTCTCGCTACTATCGCTATGTCGGTATCGTGTCGTGCCCGTGTCCATGTCCGTGCTTCATAACTGTAACTCAATTTTCTATTAGTTGGCTCCAAATTGTCCCTTGTGTCAGGACGTCTGTTCCTTACTGATCAACCTGCTAAGAAACCTAGATTTTCAATCTTGGCGGTGATTATAAGGATGCACATATTAAAAATAATATGTCTCAACATCTCCTTGACATGTATAAGGAACATGTGGTATGTTAACATGATGTGCTTACTATTATTCTTCAGTAGGCAACTGCTAGATCTCAAAGTCTGGCTTGCTAAATTGCAATCTTGCATTACTTGTATGTGCGGTCGGATCATTGATCTTATTGCAGTAATCATTGCGAATGTATGCTTTGGAGTGTTTTTTCATTGTATTTTTGTACTGGGTTATTAACAATATTTACTCTTGCAGCGCTTCATATGGCTGCTGCTAATGGGTATCTTAACATCGTGGAGTATCTCATCCAAAATGGTTCAGTAAGCACGTTAAACTTGATTATATTTAAATGTTGTATATAGATTAATATTTGTGGACTTATATCATTTTCTCTGAGCATTTCACTAAATTACTTTTGGGCGGTCTATTCCACATCTGTTGGTCTTGATTTGTTTTTACATGTTATTATATTACTAAACATTATGTTATTTAGCGCATCTTGAGTAGCGTTGGTTGTAACATTTACAATCTTTATAAACTTTTTCAAATCATTACAATGGCTCCTACATCAATTACATTAGGCACCTGTACCTTTTCAAGTTCAGGTCAAGTTGTAACTCAAAAATGAGTACTGTATTAAGAATACTGAATTTTCCTTGAAGAATATGATATCACTGATGAGTAAATCTCCATGCTCAAGCTCAACCAAGCTATAGCTTATGTTGTTTACCACTAATTGCTAAGGAGTGCTAGCGTACAACTCCAGTAATGCTTGTGTTTAATATGATAAATAATTTATATTTAATGGTACTTTTAGTTTTGCGAACCATATAAACAAGGGCGTAATTTTCATACCTCATCATTGCAATGTCTGATATTCCATACAAATTACAATATCTTTGCCACTGCATGTGATGTTAAACAAGTAATAGTCTACGAAACTATGTCAGAGATGGGCTTATAGCATGTCTGTTTTTGAGCGAAATAAATTTACAACTTTGCAGTTTGCATTTATTAGCATAATATATATAATATACACCTCTAGAGTCGAACTTAATTGTGCAACTTGCTTTTGACTCGCTGAAGAATATGGTTGAGAGTGTGTTTCTTTATGGATCTGGTATCTTTCATTAAAAATTTTGGATGACTCTGGATGTCAAAAATAGCTTTTTTAAAAGTTATGTGGTACTACATGGCATTTGTGAGTCAGTACGAGACTGTTTTAATCAGGTCAAAATTTAACCTTTTTAAGGTTCTTACGATCACCTTAAAGGCTTAAATCATGAGTTGATATTTTCAAAAGTGCCATGTTATGCTAGAGTTTCAAAATCGGAATTATTGGAGCGTATATCGAAATCAGAAGCTTTCTATTGTCGCAGGAGATGAATGCATTAAATTCAGAAAAGAATACTCCTCTTCATTGGGCTTGTCTAAACGGCCATGTCGAGGTAAACAGCACAATCTATTCTATCAGATTAATGTCTTACAAGTTGAAGTCATTCTTCTTAAGAAAATAATTTCAGGTGGTCAAGCTACTGATGGAAAAGGGTGCGAGCGCAAGTATACTGAATAGGTAAGCTGTCTTTGCGTTTCTTACCTTGATAAAGGCTTTATAAATTATATCTCTAAAATCACATCTAAATAAAATTATCAAGTGGTATGAAACTTTTTTTGAGATTATCGTGGTGGAACCCGTGATGCGAGCGCACGCCTCCGTAGAGACCTCAAACTCGCGGGAAACCCCCATGCCCAGCTCCTACCAACACTTTGAGATCCGAGTACATGCCTTCCATAAACGGGAGCTCCTGCCACGGTGTTCAAAGGATTTTTAAAAAATTATGCGAGGGATTTCACCCCACGCAGACTCGAGCCTGGGTGGTGACGCTTCCTGAGGCGCCTCCCATCCAGTTGAGCTAACCGCGCTCGACTGGTATGAAACTTACCTCAATTATATGTTTAAAGTCACGGGTCCAACCATCACTTTTAGAGTTTTAAATAGCAAAGTTTTTAGAGGCCTCGAGTATCTCTCTTCTGCCACTGCAATATTAAATTTATTTATATTGCGAGTAATGGCAGCTACGAGCGGACGCCAATCGATGAAGCTGTAAGCAGGGGCAAGCTGGAGGTAGTAGACACTATCAATGCTGTGGTAACCCAAAATGAGCTTAGCGAAGTCGAGCTTGCGTAGGAGTTCATAATTGTAGTCCAAATCTATTTTCTAATCAGGGTAGGTTGGTATTTATAACCTTTTATGTATGATGGTTATATATTAGAATAGCAGTGTGTCTGTGTATCATAGTATGCTGCAAATGTATAACTGTTGGTTGATCTGAATCATAGTGTAGCTGGAGAATTTAACCATGAGAACTTATATTGATTTTGGGAGATATTTGTAGTGGGAGAAACAGATGTTATAGTTGTATTTTTGCCTAATTTTGGATTTTTAATTAGAGTTTGAATAGATTATTAGCAGATTTGATAAGATTAACAGGATAAGAAGATGTGATATGCTTAGTGCATTACTTGGGAAAGCATAACATGAAGGTTTTGGACCTATGGTAAAGTTGGATTTTTCAGATTAAGTTAAATTATAAAATAAACACACAATTTTCTTTATTAATTTCGTAAAGTCATGATATTTTGTTATATATATATATATATATGCATGCCAAATTGTTAAAACATAAATGAAAATAGAAACTGCAATTTGGTTCTAGAGGGAGGAGTTCTAAATTTTTGAGCTTTTTTCTTTTGGGATATGTATACAATAATACAAATATTTTTGAAAAAGTATTTCAAATTAATATTTTGTGACTCCAAGATTTTTATAACTAGTAAAATTGTTTAGAAGTTTAAAATATTAACGTTCAAAAGAAATTTTAGAACTCGTTAATATTATTTTATGTTAAGTTTTTTTAAAAAGTTTTTGCTTCAAAAAAGTAGGAGGTTTTTTGGAAATAAACGTATAAAATTAGTAAAAGACATCCCTGCGGCGGTGGGCTCGAGATGCTTGGTACGATCCTAGAGCACGCATGAACTGAATACCCATCCCTAGGCATGAAATTGATCACCTTCCTCTTAACGGGCATCGGAACGTTATTCCCGTTGGTACATATCTCGACCACATCATGAGAGTGAGAGAACAACCGCGTCAGATCGCGCCGCTTGCTATTATTTCCTGCAATCCAGATATTTATTCTCTCTCTCTTTTTTTTTTCTTCGAATTTAGTCTCTCTCTCTCTCTCTCTCTCTCTCTCTCTCTCTCTCTCAAATTAATCCTTCAATCGGCAATACTATACATATTATTATTAACATTGCTAATATAATTTGTAAAAATATTTAGTGTATAATATTATATAATATACCGCTAGAATATTATAATATATTATAAATAATATTATATTAATCGGTTGAAAACTTAGAAGTTCTCGATCAAGAAGATGTTCAAATTGGAAAAGATTTGAAAATTGATTTATCCTTTATCCTCTACAATATCTTAAAATCTATTATTTTGATGCCAATATACTCTCATGGGTTAACAATGGATGGTTACATCAAGTCATGAACACAAATTGACGTAAATCCACAATATATATATATATATATATATATGTTAATCTCCACTCGAGAGGAGCACGGCTCGCTCCTGTCGACTCAACAGTCGTCGGATCGCGACAATCCGACGGCTGAGATCACGCGCGTGTTTTGTAAGAGCTCGGATCGGTTTCAGCCGTCGGATCACCTCGGCGATCCGACGGCTGACATCACGCGCGTGTTTTTAAAGAGCTCGGGTCGGATTTCAGCCATCGGATCACCACGATCCAACGGCTACGGACTCGACAGGAGCGGGCCGAGTTCCTGTCGAGTGGAGATTAGTCTTTTTCTATATATATATATATATATATATATATATATATATATATATATATTAATATATAATATATATTTGTATATGTTATATATATTATTTAAGTTATACATATATCGGCAGTATATATACTAAAAATATATTAACGTTTATTTTGGTAAAATGTATCGTAATATTTTAATTTAGTTTAGTAACCTTTTTTTAACATATTAATAAATGTTCTAGTGTTAAGTTATTTATTATATGAACGGTAATATAATAGAATATATTATCTTATTGTATTATTTTTTTATTACATGTGATATGCAATCTATTTACTGGAGATATACTGGCTCGCGTCCATAGTCGTAACGATCTTATCCAGACAGTGACCCACTAGCAAAATGCCTAAGCTCCTTAAACATAGTATCACAATAGGAGTGTAGGTCCGTTTATGAAAATAACATCGGTAAATTACATATCAGCCCCCATATTTCGTGGGCCGAGCAAATCAGTCCCTCAAAATATATTTTTAAGGGTTGATTTATTTCTTTTATTTTTAAGGGTTGATTTATTTTTAAAAAAAATAAATAAATCAGTCACTGAAAATATTTTTTTCAGGGGTCGATTTGTTAGTTTCGAAACCTAGGGGGTTGATATTTAAATATCCTAAATAACATTGAGAAGATAAAAAAGAAACATACATTTAAACGACAATTATTAGTTTGTTGTTAAATAAAGATATTGATATTATATGTTTTATGTTGTATAGATATTGTAGGTGGAAAAAAAGAAAAAAAATTGTGATGTTAAATGTTATATTCATAAAAAAGAGGGAGAAGCAGCGGAATGAGGGGACGTGAACGATTACTTGTTAGACAGACGATTTTA
Source organism: Xerophyta viscosa (assembly GCA_002076135.1). NCBI lineage: Eukaryota > Viridiplantae > Streptophyta > Magnoliopsida > Pandanales > Velloziaceae > Xerophyta > Xerophyta viscosa. The sequence goes on along the minus strand of MJHO01000001.1, from coordinate 11,617,089 downwards.
TACTAGCAGACAATTTGTATCTTCGCACTGCTGACGCAATATCGTTTGTTGAATTATATAGTACGGATACTTCAAAAATATTGACGTGTCCGTTCCACTACTCAGATATGTATCGGACACGCAACGTAATGTGTTTCTAAGAAAAAATTAAAAAAAAAATAGATATGCGTGTCAGACACTTCTGTTCGACATGTACGATACGCGTGTCAGTATTTAAAAAAAATATTATTTATTTATTTTTTAAAGTTAAATATTATTTATAATAGTAATAAATAATATAATATAATTATATATTTAGATATTATATTTTTTTAATTTTAATTGATATAATTAAATTTTAGTATTTAGATTTATTTTAAAAATACAATATATATTATATTATAGATAGACTTAGTATTAAATATTATTATATTTTTAATATTTAAATATAAATTATTTTTAATTATTTAAATATTTTATTATCGTATTCGAATCGTACATATATCTTGTATTTTTTAAAATTATCGTATTTCATATTGCATCGCATCTTATTTTCGTATTCGTATTCGTGACCGTGCTATGTAGCAGTCGAATAGACTATTCAAATTTTATTCTCGCTGATATCCTAAAAATAATATTAAGAATTTATAAAATTGATTGTTCAACTAATGCCAAAGATATGAGGTAGGATAGAACTTAAGGAGAGAGAATACGTTCGCAGTGTCCCCAACAGAGCTGCAGCTGTATTTACATCACAGGGTTCTATTTTCTACTTTTCATCACTACAGAAGCTCGCAGATGACAGAAACCAGATCGCAGAAGAAAGAAAGAAAGCTGTGATATTCGTTAGATCATGAATGAAGACGACCATCAGCTCTTCTCGATCTCATCAATATTATCACAAGAATTTTCAGCCAGAAACCCCCAAACTTCTTCTTCACCCTCTCGCATTAATGCCCAACAAAAACCCTAGTCAGAGAGGAGAGAGATGAAGGGTATATAGGGATCGTAGAGTGGTCTACAGTCTAGTGTTTGTAGGGAAACCCTAAGCTAGCTAAGGACAGTCGTGGTGGCTTCTGGTAGGCGGTTCCCGTCGGATACCGGAGCTTTTGCGGACTGGGTGGCGTCCTCCACCGGAGCTGCCGGCCGCGCCGACGATCTCTGCTTGGGCTTCACTAATGCCGCCGCCTCCGCCGGATCCACCGAATATACCAACGCCTCCTCCGCCGCCGCCAGGCAACAGCAAGAACAAGCTGCGAATTACGGCGCTGCCGCACTCGGTGATATGGGCATGCTCTTCGTAGCCCCCGCCGCGTCTTACCACCACCACCACCACCACCATCACCATGGCGCTGCCGGCGGCCGTGATCAGATCCTATCTTATCCTTCCTCCGAACATCCAATGATACCTCTCCTCGCCGCCGCCGACATCGCGACGAAGCCTGCCGGCGCCACCATCCGGGATCCATCTGTGGCAGCCCCAGCCGCAGCTACCTTCCCCCATCATCTCATCCTCCGCAGCTGCCGCTAACACCGGTACAACGATCCCCTACTTAGGGAAACAACTCCAGATGCTCGACGCAGCCGCGGGGATCCTCACCGGCGCCTCCGGATGCTCGTCGTCGACTTGCCAAGACTGCGGTAACCAGGCAAAGAAAGACTGCAGCCAGCGGCGGTGTCGTACCTGCTGCAAAAGCCGCGGGTTCGAATGCTCGACTCATATCAAAAGCACGTGGGTTCCCTCCGCTCGACGCCGGGAACGCCGGGTCGGCGCAGTCACCGGCGTTGGCGGCGCCGACTCATCCACCTCCACGTCAGCGATGAAGAAACCCCGCCTCATCTCTTCTCAAACTACATACGCTACTACTTCTCACACATCCACCTCTAATACCACTCCTCGAAGCTCCGACACCAGCTCCAGCCGCCAAGGTATACATATGTAATACTAAAAATTTGAAGCTTCTACCACCTTCTAGACGAATCATTTCTGACGTTGTAGAATGTTCTAGATCAGCGCAGCCGGAGGGAGAACTTGCCGGGGCAGGTGAGAGCGGCGACGGTGTTCAAGTGCGTCAAAGTAACGTCGATCGACGAGGGGCAAGATCAGTACGCGTACGAAGCGATGGTGAAGATCGGAGGGCACGTGTTCAAGGGTTTTCTGTACGACCAAGGTTTAGGTGATCGTCCCGGCGACGCTGATGGTAACAATGGCACAAAAAGTACTATTCCCAACATCTCTGAGCTCCAGTTAGGCGGCGGCGGCGTTGAAGATGTCTTCGGCGGCGACGGCGGCAGCGGTACTGGAAGAGGACTTGTTGGAGGAGGATCGACGAACATTGGTAACGCATTAAATTGATTGATATATTCTCATTCGATATCTCTATCACCAGATTGCTTATTAAGGTAGTATTTTTCATGGCGGCAAATTATATTCTCTTCTTCATGGGTTGCTATTATTTCTTGTATCAAATGCATGAAATTTCATGAATTTTCATCTACTATTAGTGTGAAATGATCGTTGCGCAGCTTGCTGGGTTTTTTTTTTTTTGTTTTTTGGCTGTTTGTTTCAATCATTTTTGCATTTTTTAAAAATTTGTTTTACAGGCTTTCCTACGGTGCAAGAGGTGGTCTATACCTTTCTACGACTACTACTAGGTTTATCCATAACAAATACGGATAATTACATATCAGCCTTCTATTTTTAAAATTTTTTCGGATCAACGCGTTTTCAGGAACCGATCCGACAAATTTAAAAAAACAGGGGCTGATATGAAATTATCCCTAAAAAATATCACCCTCTATTATATTTCATTAATTTTAGGAGAATTTCGAGTGCTTATTGGTGTTACTGCATGTTTATCATTATTTGGTGTTTAAGAATTTTGAATGAATGAATGGGAGCTTATGATGATGGGAATTCTTATCGCACAAGCAGAATGTGTTTTTGACACGTTTATATACGTATCGATAATAAGTCAAAAAATATATTTGAAATTTTTTCTAAAATATTTTTAGATGTATTTAGAGTCACCCGAGTGTGACTCGCATAGTCACATGTCCATATATTATTTGTTCATTTTAAAAATACTTTTTGGGAGAAATACTATTAGAATAAAGTAAAATATATAATTTATTTAAATATTATATTTTTTTAATTCTTACTAATATAAGTAGATTTTTATTAAAAAAATAAAAATATTATTATTTATATTTATCTTAAAATATTATATTTTATATAAATTTAATTATAATTGTAATATTTAAAATAAATTATTATTTATTATTATATTTTATATTATTAAAATATTTATATTTATATTTATATTGTATTCTCGTATTTATGTTCATGTCAATGCTTCTTAGCAATTTTCCATTTTGCTTGATTCATCTTGGTTTTATTTTATTTTGGCTAAATTTTAAATGATTTTTTTTCAAAGGAGCTTTGCACTAAAATCTAAAAAATTTAAATATGTTGTGCTTATATCAACTTTTAAAAATATTTATACTTAGGATTCAAGATTTACGCTTAAATTCTTTAAATGAGGTAAAATTATTAAAAAAAATATTATAAACTATTAAAAAATAATAGTATTATTTTTTAGATGAGAGTATTAAAAATTCACACGAAGGTGCTGAAAATTAATACACTTGTTGTGATATTAAGATATTGAATTCAATAAAAGGTGTTATTAATATGTTAAAAAATATCAAAAAATTAAAGCATAAAAAATGTTTTTAAAAAAAATTTAAATAATGTTAAACTAATAAAAGAAGAGTGCAGTGGAATTCCTTCTTTTTTTTTTAATCACAGAGACATGCAAGCTGTTGCTACAAAAGGTTAGGTTAGGCTGCTTGAACTTGAAGAGTGTTGCCCTTGGAACTTGAAGCTTGATTGACACTTTCTCTAGACTATAAAAAAGGGGAACTTCGTTTTCAGCCCCTAGAGGGTGAAAACCTTCCCAAATCAGCCCCTATAGTTTGTATTATACCATTTTAACCCCTCCTCGTTTAATGTGCAACACCATTTTGACCACTGTATTAGTATTTTTTAGAAAAACTTTTAACATGAAAGTTTTAGATTTTAATGAGATCTATAATTTTCATATTCAACATTTTTTTTAAAAATGCTTTTAAATAGGTGTTTTGGAACTTTGAAATTTTAGCGGGTTAACGGATCGGAACCATAATCCGTTAACACTTCGGCACATCAAAACATCTATTTGGAAATATTTTTTGAAAAAATATTGAACATGAAAGTTATAGATCTCATCCAAATCTATAATTTTTATGTTGAAATTTTTTTTCAAAAAATATTGATATAATGATCAAATAAGAAAACACGAAAAATGAGAGAGGGGCTAAAACGGAATGAAACAAAGTTGGAGGGCTAAGGGTTTGAAAAGGGAGGGCTGGGGAGACATTATCCCTATAAAAAATCATGGGGTTTGTTTTTTTCAGCCCCTGCAAGGCAAACTTTGCCTCTTTCAGCCCCTGTAAATTACCATCTTCCGTTTAGACCCCTCTTTCGATTTTTGTGCTCTTTCGTTTCGACCACCGCATCAATATTTTTTGAAAAATATTTTAACATAAAAGTTATAGATTTTGATGAGATCTACAACTTTAATGTTTAAAATTTTTTAAAAAAATACTTCTAAATAAATATTTTGATGCTCCGAAGTGTTAACGGATTTTGGATCCGACCCGTTAACCCGCTAAAATTTCGAAGCTACAAAACATCTATCTAAAAATATTTTTTTAAAATATGTTGAACATAAAAGTTGTAAATCTAATCAAAATCTATAATTTTTATGTTGAAAATTTTTCTAAAAAATACTGATACGGTGGTCGAAACGTTATTACACATTAAACGAGGAAGGGCTAAAAGAGAAGAAGATAAAATAGAGGGGCTAAAAATGAACAATTTTGTAAAGGAGGGGCTGAAAACGAATTATCCCAAAAATCATTCATTTGCACCACATGTGGTAGGAGAACTTTTGAGTCAATTTTTCAACGCCACATCATCGTCCTTCATATATATATATATATACCCCGCATGGGGCGAGCGGCACAAATCATGTCTCAATAAGTATGTATTGTGAATTTGAGCCCCGAATACAGCCGTGAAATAAAAAATATATAAAAATTATGAGTTTACAGCAATTTTAGACCAATTTGTATAGTTGGTATTCTGATTTATCCCACAATTAGAGTTTAGTACCTCGGATTATCAATGCGGCGCCGTTCATACCTACGTCCGTTACCCCATCAATAAAGCTAACGGCACGTAGATGTTAACGAATAAAATACGCACAAATTTTTATCACGTGTATGTTACTTGAGGTATTATTTTTGCATTTAGACGATTTATGGGATACTATTCTTGTATTTCGCCGGATTTTGTCGTCGTGGTAACTCTAAAAATAGTCATCTTCCACATTTACTGACTGACTTGTGTTTTAACAGTGGCATACACCTGAATCCCTTCCTCAATCCTCCGACTTTCTCTCGAAATCTCAAATGGTCCATGCTAAATATGTATTTTAGTTGAAATAACGAATTGCTTCCGGCTCACACTCGTTGTAGCCTTACGCAATCTTGTCGATCCAATAATTGCTGATGCAACCTTATGCAATCTTTCAACCAAAGAATAGCATATCTATATACACACCCCCAAACATTTTACATGCAAAAACTGTCTTCTTAATAGCCACCACCCTTGGCAACTTTCAAATTTAAAAAACTTTGCCTCATTTTTTTGAGAAAATAAAAATCTTAACTTAATGATTGCATACTCTTACAAACCAAATTTAAGAGGATAGACTGGATGGTAAACTTACAGCTCAGGTGTGTAGAAGTATCACATCACCATAGAGATTGCATAGAAACTCCTTTATGTCCCTCTTCATTTGTCATAGAAAGGATCATGAACACTGGATATCTGCATGCAAATTCAAAAATACACGGCCTCCATCATTATGAAAGACGGATATCGAAATGTATACAGGTCTAAGCTTCACAATTACAAGGAGAAGCTTCTTAGGTAATTCGTAGTTAACGCACCTCCATTGCTTATCAGAAGCCGAAGGCGAGAGTAGCATCCGTCTTCTTCAGATCATGAATCATCAGTAAATCGAGGAGTCATATTTTACCGAGCGGCGATTCATGACTGTAATCATCCACCAGCCAAAGCCCAAAATCACGAAAGCGATTAACCTTTCTTTCATAACCGGTGATGTAGTTGTTGTGGATAATTGCATGCATCCCTTTGGTTTCCTTGACCCATGTACCGTTCTTGAAATACAACCCACCTGTTGGAAAAGCAGCCTGAGGGAGTAGATACATATCCACCTGAATTCACATAATAGATCATTTAAACGCGTTAATTTAGAAGAAGGTTGAAAAGTTGAACCTCTTAATTCATAATTTCACATCAATATTTACTGATACAAAACATGAGGATGACCAGTAATACGAATTACCGTCTTACACCAACTTACCGCACCATTTTGCTCAGAATGGAAAAGGAATAAAAGCAAATAGAGTTGGTGATGTCATTCAAAGTTATGATGTTTAATTTAGTTGTTTCCAACAAACTGGCACATTCACTTGCAGTCATTCATCTATTTCCAGCTTAAAATTTAAATGCACACATTATCATGGTTCTAGTAGGAGTTAAGAGCCACCATGTCACGCACTTCAATGTTGTTAGAGAAAGTCTGTACCTCACAATGAGACAATAAAACAACAACAACATCCTAGTCAAATCCTGCAATGGCGAGGTCTGGGAAGAGTAGATGTATGCAATCATGCGCCGAAAGAGGTTAGTTTTGTTCAGCCTAAGTAAGCAAATCTAAGACACACTGGCAAGCAAGCATATATGTATACAAGACAAGAAATCACACCGAGTATGCACAACACAAGCGCGACCCATGCACTAAGGCAAGAAGTTATAATGAAACTATAGGAATTCTATTTAGCCTGGGGATGACAATGTTGATACCTACCCAAATAACCATAGGAGTATTGTAATGATTTTAGGGCATGCTTATCCACGACATAAAAATAACCCAGCTCATACCGTTTGTTGCCGCCTACCTAACCCCCATCTAAGTTTGAGAATTAAAAATCAATTAGGCTATATGGGTGTACTTGCCTATAAAAAGATGGAAAATGCCATTCATCAGGGGCCCCTGATGAAATCTGGACCGTCCAAAGCACCTCGGGATGCGTGCAAACACATCCCGAGGTGCTTTGGACGGCCCAGATCGCATCAGGGGCGTCAGGGGCCCTTGATAAATACAGTTCTCTAAAAAGATATGTCAAGACAGATGGCATAATGCATAAGAATCATGAACTTGACCTTATGAGAAACAAATATGAAAACACGGAAGGATTAGATATGTTGGAGATAGACATAGTTAATACACACAATAGTAAAGTATTTGTCAAACTAAAATTTTGTCCTAGCACTGATTCCACCTATAACTGAGGCCAAGCCTATCTGGTAGAGCTTACTCAAAAGTTACTACCAGCTTTACAAAAAGGTATTAGTGAAGTTGTTTAGAGTCTGGGTCAATCTTTTGAACCATATCTTGTCGATTTAAAAGCTAAAAAGTTGTTTACGGTTACACTTTTTTCCAGTTTACCTTTATGTAACTCTACTTAGGGTCTGCTATGCGAATTCATGCTTGTAAAACTTTGAGTCTTTTGGCTACATGTGAGCATCTTTTGTGGTCTACTCAAAATAAACTAAATAACTGAGTAAAGCTAATTAAACAATTTGATATACTTTGCATTGAACTGTTTGAATCCATTGTTCACTGATCATCAACGGAACAAACAATGCATATAGCCATAATATGACATATTCTGTTTTGTTTTTTTAAAGAATTAATGGTAGCGCAACAATATCACCATTCTCCAATTCACATACTATTGATAAACAAAGGATCCGTTCAAAAAAAAAAGGACAACATGTCCATGAGAAAAACTTATGTTCGATATGTTAGCAACTAAAATCAGATAATTTCATAATGACGACAGTTTAAAGTAATTGACAAAAGGCTATCCTCCCTGAGTTAATTATAATAGGTGGCATGCTTCCACACAAATACCGATAAACCTAAGGCCAAACTTTTAGTAAAACCATAATCTATCATATCAATAAACCATGAAAAAGAATAGTTAATTCTATTGTTTGAAATTTGCAAACGCATTTTATAAGAACTTAAAAGAAAGTTGACAATTACAACCAAATGACAAACCTGGTCAGCAGTTTTATTCAAAGCCCAATTGAAGGCAGGTTGATCATTTGATCTTGATTTTTTCGACCATGGCTGATTATGGAGTTCTTCAATCCACTTCTTCATTACTAATTTCGCACCTTTAGTTGGACGAAGGAAGATCATGCAGCTGCAAATGTATGTTCTCCCCTTCTTACCCGGTGGTGGCAGATGATGAGGGTGGTTCAAAAGTTTCACCTGTAAATTCGATAAAGAAAGTCAATATTTGTCAAAGTTAAAGAGACACCCTGGTTGAGGTAACGGAAAGAAAAAGCAGCATATGAGGACACCATTTTGACCTTTTCTAAGCTGTGCTCAGCACACATGATGTAAGTAGTAGAAACTCCACTATCAGTTTGAATACAAGAAGGCTATCTAAGCAAGACAAACTTCTCATCTTTTAGCAATTAATAAAGAAGATATACTCACCTGCAATCAGCTTAGCTCTACAAGAGTCTAGATTCTCAAGGATTTAAAGCAAGGTTTTCTGTACCGAGCCGAGCCGAGTTTCGGCAAACTCAGATCCCTGCACATGCCGACCGTTCCGATGGTGCCGTGCCAATCGTGCCAATAGATATTTATTTGTTATTTAAAAAAAATAAAAAATTAATTTAAAAATTCAAATATAAAATTTTTAGACACGTGCCGCGCCGACAACTGCGGAAACAGGCACGTGTCGCCGGCACGGGCTGTGCCGACCGACACTGAAAACCATGAACCTCCTTTCATATTTCATGGAGATGTGATAAGAACAACAGGATATCAATACTTTAAGCATAGTCATATAAACACCTATCAAGACAACTAAACCCAATCACCGGTATACACTTAGCACAAACTATAAAACACCAGTACAACTTTAATAAGAGAAGTTTATATACATACAGCAGCCATATCATCAGTGAAGTAGATATCATGATTCCCCTTCAAGTAAGGAAAAGGATCTGCCAACCACACCATGTCCACATCGTTGTACATCACACTATACCCCAACTCCAATATTTGAAGCAAGTGGTGGGGCCTCCTGGCTGTAAAATTGAAGAAACCCTGCAAGTTGAAAGTAGCTGCGATCAATAATAAAAACACCGATTTAAAAAATTAAGTTTAAAACCAAATGAAGTCTCCCACTGATATTAACAAAAATGAAATCGAAACAAGGAACGACTGCAAAAATAACATATACAATAGTTAGGCATCCTTGTTCTTAGATTGTCATGCACCATTCAAAACTCATTTGGGCTAATAGTTGGGAGGCGAAGAAGTTGTTCCACTTTTTCTTCCTTCATTACACGAGGATGTGACAGTATTGCATCTTTTCTACAAATTTTACTCTCATATTGGTTGCAACCAACAACAACAACAACCGCCTAGTAATAAATCGTGCCTAAGCGATGTTTGGGGAGGGTAGGATGCATACAACGATATAGCAAAGGAGGTTGCCTCCGGAGAGCCCTCGGACTTGTTTAACCAATATCCAAGCATACAGGCATAAAAAACTCTACCACACAAGTAATGATTGCGAGCGCCACACATGTATTGCTTGCAAGTTGCAAAACCATCTCACATGTTAGGGACTTTAGCTTTTCCTCTCTCCTCTTTCCTTTCCCGTAGTCATCTCTATCACAATTTGGTTGAGTTCCTTTTGAATTCACATTTAAGTACAATCCTAATACACCAAATAAAATTTGTACCATTCTCATCCGTCAGCAATGCGAAATGAATGAGTACACTCCCACATTCAAATGAATGAGTATATTCTACATGCAAGTATAGGCGTGAGCATTCATCCACGTTTTGCAAATATGCCTTATCCTAGCTTGGTATTCTTATCATTTGAGACCATCTTTCAAGCCACACCATGTATCTAGTTCAAAAATGCTACATTTCTACACATAGTTTGAACGCTCTAATTTCTAAGAAATAATTTACCAGATTTTTTTAAAAAAAAAAAAAAAAAAGAAAAACCTTATGTTTTAATATACATTGTTCTTGATGGAAACAAGAATACCATTCCTTTCATATATTAGTTTATTTTACTGCTTCGATTCTGCAGTAACTGCTTCGATAAGGAATACATAATTTCCTGTGGATGATTGCAATTTATTGTAACACCTTCAAACAATTGAAAAGAACTACATATACCTATGCTCATCACTCGTATGATAGTATTTAAACAAACATTCTGATTGTTCATACTTATTTATAAGGTTATAATGGGTAATGATTGTAAAGTTATAACAGGAAACCCCGCAACACTCATGGCTGCATTCTAGTTTGCAAGAAAGTAAAGGATCCCACAAGGACACATCCCACTACTAATAAAGTAAACAGTACTGGAATTAATCTTATCACTTTTGAGATTGCAAATTGTGGGAGGAAAAAAAGGGACTTGCATCTCATTTGAAGTCAAGAAGCGTTGAGATCTCATAAGTCATAATGTCATAGATTGATGCATATCATTGAGGACAAGGAAGAGGGTTGAGCAGTTTGAGAGGCAACTTATAGGTTGTAGCAAACCTGCATTCGAGCATAGGCACCACAAGTATACACATAAACTTCACATCTAAAAAACACAGAGTACCTCCATGCTCATACAGTAGCAGCATTCAACCAAAGATACCGAAATACTTTCCAAATGCAAATAAGGGTAAGAAGAATAATTTACCAAACAAACACAGCGCAAGCAATTAAAAACATGCTCAGTGACCCCATAATTCTAAACAGAAGCATAAGCAACACGTAAAGGGGGAATCCATGGGCCAAACCAGAGCACTACTGTGCCAATCCACAATTTTCGAGTAGAGTAGTGGGCATTAATCAATATGCCTGAAACAAACAACATTGCTTCTGAGCTAACCAAATGCAAGCAAGCAACCGAAGATTAGCAAACATTAACTACAATCAACAATTCTACGTAGAGTGACTAATGACCTGTGAGCCGAACTTGTGGGCAGTGTGTGCGTCCAGAGCGGGCGGCACGAGCACCGCATGTCCTGGCCACCGCTCGTTGACCTTGTACAGAGTCGCATAGTCCTCCGCGACAACAAGAACCTGATTTAACGACAACATTTTAACAAAATTGTACAACACAAAATACAGAGTACATGTCGCTCCTTGATGATGTTTAATTGATGTCACCTGATCGTGGTGGTGGTGCCGAGCGACGCTGATGAGCCAGTTGTTGAGGAAAGGAAGGTAAGGGTAGCTGACGGCGCAGAGGATGACCGTTCGGTTTCTTGCTCCGCCAGCGACGAATGCGGCGGCGTCGGCGAGTGTGTAGTCGCGCCACCGTGAGGATGACGTGGCAGAGGAGGAGAAAAACAGAGAGGTGGCGGCGGGGCCCACGAGCCAGGGGGAGAGGACGCCGACAAAGACGAGGACCAAAAGAAGGGCGATCAATCCGGGGCGAGAGAGTAACGGAGAAGTGGAAGGAGAAGAGGAAGGAAACGTAGGGCGGAAGAAGGCGGCGGTGTGGTCGGAGAAGAGAGATTTATCCGTTTGTGGTTGTTGAGGTTGGCGCTGGTGGAGAGACATTGATTGAGGAGGCGGAGGAGACCTGAGATTTGGAGATCGTCGTCGGAGGGAGGAGGAACGGGAATGTAAAGCTTCGTAGTGTAGCTCGTGCCGAGCAGATCCAACTCCCAGGATGATGTATATATATATGTGTGTTATAATCTGAGAAAGGAATAATGTTGGAAAAAAAAATTAATTAAAAAAAAAACAAGGAAAAATGTTGGGGAGAAAATTAAAAAAATTTCTGTTTATTAACGATACGGAAATTGCATATCAGCTTACTATTTTCAGGAACCAATTTATAGAAGACTTAAAAATGAGGGGCTAATATGTAATTTTTCCTTAACAATAAGATGAATGCAATTATTATCGGATGGAAGACGACTTAAGAGGATGATAATCTAGGTGATATTCAAATTTAAATCGCTTAAATCTGATAATTTAGATTAAAAAAATTCATAAAATTTAAATTATTTTATATTTTCGATAGCTATTTGGTTGATTCTTTCTATTTTATATAGTAAATTATCGTATTTTTATATACTTATAAAGTTAACTATTTAATAAAAATTTTATAAATATTTGTAGCGGAGAGAATCTATGCGGACAATGCAGACTTTTCTAGCATAATCATAACCCATCACAAGCAGCCCATAAGGTAAATAATGATCTAATACAGGCATCCCATTTTAAGTAATACGGGCGGAATATCCCCCGAATATTACTTGGGGATATTTTCAATTTACATATTAAAAGTAGCATATTTGATATTTAGAATTTAAATTTTTTTCAAAATACTTCAAAATATATATGCCTCAAATTTTTATTGAGAATAAATTTTGAACTAACTAAAATATCTTGAAAATGTGTTTACTACATGTACAGATAAAAATTAAGATGAGATATGTAGACATCCCATTTGTTCAAATTGTCTGTATGCACCATCACAATGCACTAGTTAGGGCTCACAAATGCACAATTGTATTAGGCCCAGCTCGATTAAGCTTAATTGACCCAATTAATTTGAATTAAATCTAATTAGGTTCGATTAAACTTGATTAATTTTTAATCAAACCCAATTAACCAAAAGGCTCAAGGACCGGACCAAGTGGTCCGGTCCAGCCCAATAAAAGCCCAAATCCGTTTTTAATAGTCTTTTATTGATTTTAAATATATAATTTAGATAATTAATCAAGTTTTTACTCCAATTATAGTCCAATTCATCATAATCAAGTTAATTACATATTTGATGTTACTACATGCAACATAATACGTGATAATTCATAAAATTAAATGTTAATTACGCATTAAAAACATGAATTAGGTATAATATAAGGTTCGAATGAGGCGGTTATCCAAACTCTACATCTTGATAGATATTTTTAATCTAATGTCACGTATTGCGTAGTAACTAAATGTTATTAACTTGATTATTTATTAAAATAAGAAAAGAATGAGGTGGTTTGTCGATTTCTAACCTTATATTAATTTAGACATTTTTCTGATAATTAAAAAAGAAAGATTGCAGTCATGATAGAAGAATATGTAAAATGTACAGATACGTTAAAATTTATCACGTTCATTGTCTAATAATGACATGATGCGGACACATATCGAATAAGTCAGATAGATATCCAAAAATTAAGACAATAAAATAAAAAAAATATTTCTGCCATGCATGTCGTTTATGTCAGACAGAAGCGTCGGACATGTTTGTATGTATTCATATTATCTTTATTTTTTTAATTTTTTGAAAAATGTGAAATACTATAAAGTACTATCAGTATATAATAATAAATAAAATATAATTTATATTCTTCTATTTAAAATTTATTTTTAAAATATAAATATTTAATATAACTAAATTTTATTATTTAATACTTATTATATTTTAAATATTTAATATATATTTTAAAGTATTTTATATTTTTTTAGTATAATATCAAAAGCGTCTTATATTCTGTATATTAAAAATTATCGTATTTCATTCGTGCTTTCAAGAAGAACACAACCACGAAGGTGAAGGCGCGGATCAAGCGGCCTACTTCAAAACTATCTTTTTAAATTATTTGAGATTCTTTTTACAAAAAAAGAATAAATTTATTTGAGATTCTTTTCATCATCTTTCATATTTTTTAATCAAATAACAGTTGTTAAAGTTTATTATTATTATTATTAATCAACTTTTGATCAGTTCTATGTCATTAGATACATTGAATCTCAGGTTACGGCGTCGACGTCATCTCCGATTTTGGCTTCTCATCTTCATCCATCCATCATCGTCCTTCCTCCACCATGACCGATTAATTAACTTCATCATCTTTGCATCAGGAAAATTAAAAAAAAATAATAATAAAATTGAAAAAAAATAATAATAATTTCATCATGATCACCCAAGAACGAACGCCTGCTTGACATGACTGTGTAGCTCATTAGACAGATCTAGCAAAGCAGTTCTTCAAAAGTAGATAATTTTAGTTACGAAACCGAAGATCAGTTGGTTTTTAGTTCATTTTGAGAATAAAAATTGCTGTTTAGAATGATGAGATAAACTCTTAATATATGTGAAAATGAATGTAATAATGTTTAACAAGTAATCGCCAATATATCGAACGATGAGCATGAAAAAATCCACGAATGATAAAATATTAACGTGGGCTTAAAATGTTTCTGCTTGATTTACGTTAATGGAGGAAGAAAGAGAAATTCTCTTAATTCTTTTTCCTTTTTTTTCCATTATTCAGCGACTGTAAGTACAAAAAATATCAATATCAAGCGATTACACAACTTGAAAACTAAACCAAAGTAGCTGAAGAGTTGATCGATCATCAACGTCTTCAAAGTCTGGATTCTTCATTCATGATCGGAAACAAGTACAGTAAATCGCGATCTAAAATCCAGTTCCACAAAAAAAAAAAAGAAAAGAAGAAGACATACCTAGACGACTCTTCTTCCGAAGTAGGTGAGTGTTGATTTTGAAAAATAATGGTTAATCTGAATAATCTCGAACTTAAATCCCATGGAATCCACAGATCGTTGCTGCTCCAAAAAGTTCTAATGGACGTGCACATGAATTCTTTCCATTGTAAGATAGTAATCGAGCCGACATGAATTACATCGATTCTTCGAAATACTAAAGAAAAAATGGCAGTAGATCAGAAGATGGAATCTAAACTTAAATTCAAATTTTTGCTAGCAAGGTTCAGTTGGAGGGGCGGCGGCGATGTTGGTGCGAATAGAAGACGGACAAAGAGCGAAGACGGCAAGGAGAAGAAGGATAACGACGGGGACGAAGAGCAGCAAGCGCGGCGGCGGAGGAAGCGGCGGCACGACGAGCGGCAGAACAAGCAGCGCCGTCGTCAGCGCCGCCAGCACCGCCGCCGCCTTAATCGTCGGAAAGAATCTGTTCATCCGCTTCGGACTTCTTGGCTCCCAAGAGAATGGCGAGGTTGCAGTGGGTATATACTTGTTCTTCAGGCGCTAATAGGTCAAGCTAAAGCTAAAGCTAACATTAGCAATAATCAAAGGGGGCCTCCGCCCCCGGGTCGACCGGCAGGGTGCGGTTCGTGAGCCGTACGTTTCAAATTCGATCCCAAGGGTGTTCTGAAATAGTGATGTGCCCGGAACCGCATGTTTACAACAGTCACAGAAAAGCTGGTAGCTAGGTAACTTCCAGTACTCCATGTCTGGTCCGGAAGCAGACGCTATGCGGGAATTTTACTCTCCTGCGTGTACTTGGATCCGAAATGGTCCTATAGGTTCGCGAGAAACTGTGATTCGCAAGTTAGCGAAAACCCAAAAAAAATTTTATCTCGTTATCTCAAAAAAAAAGGGGGTTAATAATATCTAGCTCATATATATATATATATATATATATATATATATATATATATATATTTCATAAAATAAAATTTCGAACATTCATATAACTCTACTACTGATTGTTTTTCTTTGGCTTTAATTAAAACTTTATCGAACGCTTTTTGAATTCAAAAAATTGACCTGTATAGTAAGCATCGTATGTAAAAATTTAAAGTGACATTTAGAATGATGACATGTCGAGCATATGCGCTAGATTTAATCTTCATAATAAAAGGTAGGACCCCTCCTGTCCATCTTGAAAATTTTGTGTTGTCAAGATCACGTGTATTTACGGATACTGCGTTAGTGGTAACACCTTCGTACACACTCCCATCGATCCGAGGGGTGCCGAAATTCGGATTGGGGGTAACCGTCTGGATAGAGGCAGATGGGGACAGTTACGTAGGATAATCGCTTTATCCTGTGAATTAAGGTTTGAAACTGCAACTTCTCTTATACGTCCAACTGGATTTAGCTCAGTCCAACATGCAGCGAGCATCTCGGCAATTTATGACCATTTTTTATCTCTTTTATTTTATCGAGAATATATATAATATTTATCGAGAATGTAAATTTATCTCTTTTCTTTTTATCCTTTCTCTTTGGAAAATCTCTCCTTTCTTTCTTTTTGCTATTAAAGAAAAGATTGAATCTTATTACATAAATTCACACCATTGATCCTAATCTTTGTCTCCATCTCTTTTCCTTTTCTCTAAACTTAGTCATAAACCAGTGGGTTATTACAAATTATAATCACATTTTATAGACCATAATATATATACATCTCTCTCTCTCCAAAAAGCAGCAATAAATCCATGCTAACTAATTATATCAATAATATAATTCAGCAAAAAAAATCAATTTTTCTTACATTTAAGGGTTCAGATCAGAAGCATTCATCAAACCAAGACTGAAAAAAGATTGCTAAATTTGGAGTATGTATGAATCTAAGTTGCACTGCCTATACATATATATTTATATATATATATATATATATATATTATATATATATTATATTATATTATATATATATGTGTGTGTGTGTGTGTATATTCACTTCAAGCATTTCTTCAAGGCTTTATGATAAAACAATCTGCGATTCTTCTTAACATGATGATTCATTTGACTTCAAGAGGCAAGCAGGCGAGGTTTGGTCGGCGAGAAGAAGGCGAAAAAGGGCGAGAAGAAGGAGCTACAGACCGGGATAAAGAGCAGTACACGCGGCGGCGGCGGCGGCAGCACGAGCGGTAGCAGCAGCAGGAACACCAGCGCCGCCGTGGCTCCGATGATTCGTGCCATCTACACGCGCTCCGGCAAGCTCAGGAAGAAACGCTCGTTCTTTCCTGGGCTTTTCTCAATTTCAATACATTTGAAAAAAATATTTTTTTCATTCCACTTGTATCTTAATAAGTTTGCTAATAATGATATTATTAATTTCATGCACGAATTAGCGAATTTTTATTGATAATAACGAATTAACGATTGTGAGGGTTGTGATTGCACACTTTGGTTTTATTATACACGTTGGTTTTATTTACAAATTATCAGAAAGAAACAAGAATTTTTATGAACGACCTTTTGAAAACCATGGCTGTCTTAATATTATCCATTTTTTTGGTGTTTTTCTTAGCTCTATTTATATTTAATTTACACCCAACAAGATTCTATTTGTAATTTGATTGCATCATGACCATTAGATTTTCATAAAAAATAGTAATTTTCATCTCATAATATGTCGTCTCCAATATAGTGAAACTCAATGTCCAGGGTGCTTGTGATGGATCAGGGATTTTTCACCCTCTACAACTTATTTTTCTATTTATGGCCTATTTTTCTGCGATCGTGAAAAAATTTGTCGCTGAAGAAGCTAGCCAAAGGTCGGGTTTGAGTTTTTCTTGTTAACGTCCACGTCCGTCGCCGCTATTCTAAAAGTCTGTAACCGTTCACAAACGTGGTTGACACGATCATCATTTCACGACGGTCGCATAAACTTTTAACAATTGATTTAGACTTCTCGATAGCCACTATTTGCTGCCATTGAGGGGTGAACACAATGTGTAGTGATTTTATAGAGTGAAAGTCTTATATTTGAATTCAATAAACGTTATGTAGAAGAGTTTCGGCATAATTGGACAATTATTTAATTTGTCATTTGTGTTTTCAGACGAAGGGCCATGTGATATGGTACGTACATGCGTTTTAGTTAATAAACAAATTACAAATTGCAATAAAAATTTAGAAAATTATACAAGTTGCAATAAAGTCGTAGGAAAAAAAAAAATTACAAGTTGGAATAAATTATTTAATATAGGCTACTAAATGTTTCATCCATTCTCTCTTGTGGACGATAATGAGGCACGATCGATGTGAATAATTAGCTTCTAACACGTGTGAATTAACAATAACAAATTACTATTATTTTTTTGGAGATTAACAAAATGTATATATATTTGCGAACGGGTCAAAGCTGAAAAATCAATTCAAATCAAGGCATTTGCGTTTATAAACGTCCGATAATTTAAAATTATAAAAAAATACCCGCTAAAACGGAATTACATTATTATCGTCAAGTTAACTATGCTCTTTTTTTTAAGAAAAAAGAAAAGAACAGTCATAATTTTGTAAAGTTAATAGCACAAAAAAAAATATTATTTTAACTTAAAAAATAAAATTATAATTTTAAATTATACAGACATAAAACGTAGATGTCTCTTCAAAATATTAATATTACTGTATAGGACAGTACTGAGCAAGTGGAAATTATCTAATGTACACGTCTAAGATCTTCTATAATCTTATGATTTTGTTTCGAAATTTGGACAAGATCATACACAGTTACGAGACAATTATTAATATAATCACAAGAGAGAGAGAGAGAGAGACCATGCTTAATGAACTCAGGCAAACATCATTAGCTCAAGTTCAGTATGATTATTTTAGCCCGAACTCGACGAACTTTAACGGATGAGTTCTTTTTTTGAGTAAAATAAAAATCTCCTACTCGAGTCCGACTCGATTGCATCAGTCACCAAGCTCGAATTCGCTGAAGTACTTGTCGTTAAAGGTACTTGGGTAAAACAAAAAAACTTGCGAACCTAACGAGTCGAATAATATAAAACTAAAACTATACTCGTTTAATTAATCGAGCTTGAATATATGTTCGAGCTCGAATCTTCATTGATCAAGCATGAATATATGTGCTCGGACTGGGCAAGACTCGATCTCAAACAGAATGCAAACGAGTATGAGTCCAAAGTTCTCGTGAGCAGTTTGGTTCGTTTAACCCCCCAAGGCAGAGTAGAGGATAGCTATCTGAGGTTGGTGTGGAATTGAGAGGTTTGGTGAATGCCTGGCCCATTAGTGGCCCACTAAACTCCTTCAAATGTTTTATTCCAGTCCAATACAGCAGTACTAATGCTTTAGCTAATTAACTGAACTTTTTGGATTTTAATGCTCATGGTTAACCCTTTAATTCCACTTTTTAGTTTTAATAATAATTTAGAGATGTAAAGATATATTGTATTAAAATCGTCCTGCCGCTCCTCGTTATAACGCCCAAAAAAAGTCCGCGGTCGGAGGCTCGACCTTCATATGAGCCAAGCCCGTGGCACTTGGTAATATTATGGGCCAAACTCGTCTTCCGTCAAGCGAAGATTTTTGGCCTTGGCAAACAGTGTGTACCGGTCCGGCCGCTTAGAAACATGTAATATATAAAATTTTCTGCCAAACCGAATATTGCTAGATGATCGGACTCATTGACCATACCTGCCAGTAGCGACTTTATTGGAAAAAATGTAGACCGGAAGCCCGACCGGTACCGTCCTCTCGTCCCGGCGGGTTATGAGCCAGGTGCCTCATATTATGGACCAACCTGTTTGGGTATAAGCCTACACTATTTGACATCTTTTCTCTCTCCTCCATGACCTATTAATAACTTCATCATCTTTGCATAGGAAGTATGGACACGTCGAAATTTTGTCACGTACAATGTTCAACACAGACACACTGTGAACACGATCGGACATGTCAGAAAAATGTCCGAAAATAAAAATAAAAATACATGTCCAACATGCTAGACATGAGTGTTCGAGACGCGTATTTAAATTTTTTGCAGAAGTAAAATATTATATAGTACTATTGGTATATAATATTAAGTAATATACTAAATTATTTATTTTTTAAAATTTTTTTGTATAAGTAAAATATTATATAGTACTAGCAGTATATAACATTAAGTAATATACTATTGTTATATGTTCAAATATTTTTTTTAAAAAACTTTTTGTTAATGTAATTAGATTTTGTTTTTTAAAATTATCTTAAGAATATAAAATATTATATTATACATAAATTATATTATTTATATATGTTTAGATATTTAAATATTTAATATAAATTATTTATATTTTTTATTACCGTATTCGAATCGTATTTATATTCTATATTTTTTTTAAATTATCGTGTTTTGTATCTGCTTCGTATCGTGTCCGCATATCTATCATCCTTTCTAGCTTACAAATTTTTAAGTGTGGTTTAAGAAATTAGTATACAACTATGACGTGGACCACCAAAATATATCCATATCCGGTCTTAAATTCAACCTAGGTGACATAAAGGTCCAACATTGGATAAGAATAGAGAAAGATATTCACCTAATTTGCCCATAAAATTCAACGACTTATCAATCAAAGTTCACCAGCAAAATCCATCACCAATTTTATATAACTGTCGTAATAAATAAAACTATAAATAACAAAAATTTATATTTTATCAAATGTAGAGTCTCAATTATTTGATCTGAACAGTCCAAAATTAACATTTTATCCTTCATGGGTATTTATGGGCAATTAAATTAGCAGAGATTAAATGTTAAAAATTTAGAAAGATTAATAAACGACGCACCCAATAAGAGGCCTCTTAAGAGTTCATAATTTGGATTAGCTCCAGGGCTCATATTGCAATGGACATGTACCCGTACCAAATCAAACTAAACAAATTTAGCACAAAAATAATCCGTATTTACAGGAAAACAAAATACACACTACTCCAAAATCTAAAACCAGCAATGAACAATCAGTGGATGAAAAAGAAAAGGATAATTTCATATCAGCCCCCTATTTTTAAAAAAATTTTAAATTAATTTTTAAAAATATATTTTTAGAAACTAATCCGATAAATTTAAAGAAACAAGCCGTATAAAATTATCTCAAAAATAAATCAGCAGCGATTGGGATGCTGTGACTCACCGTCTCGGGATTGGTGTTACCCGACGAAGATACAAGGTTAGTTTAGGACGACGTGACAGGTGAGGGCCGTGGCGGTGATAAATCATCAAACAAACGCCGACATTCCTGGCTGCGCCGCCGTCCTCCAGCGAGCAATCGGAGCAGCGCCCCCGCTTTATTCTTCCCCCTAGCACTTCTCCCGTTTCCGGCGAGCTCCGCCACTATCCCCTCCGCCCCCTCGATCTCTCTTACATCCCCCAGCGCGCGATCGCCGCCGGCTAGTGCCAGATTCAGCAGCGCCGCCGCCGCGTTCTCTCTCGTGCGCTCGCTTGCACCGGTGGCGGAATCGATTAAATCCACCAGAATTTCCACGCCGGCGACCCGCCGGAACGCGTCGACGCTCTCTCCGGCGCCGGCTACCTGCGCAATCACCGCCGTCGTGTCTTCGACGATCCCTTCTCTCCCGTCCTTAATAATCAAGTTAAACAACGCCGGAACTCCGCCGGCGGAGATCACCGCCGGGCGATTGAGAGGGTAGAGAGAGATTCCGAATAGAGCTTTCAAGGAGTCTTTAATGGTGCGCGTGGGAGAGTTGGGGAGCTTGAGGAGATGAACGAGTGCGTTTAGGAGAGCGACTTTGGAGCCGATGATGGGGCGGTAGGGCTCGAAGGAGAGGAGGCTGTAGAGGGTGGCGGCAGCGTGCTGGGCGACGGCAGGGCAGGCGGCGGAGGGGCGAAGGGCGGCGACGAGGGCGTCTAGGAGGCCGGGAGTGGACATTAGGGTTTCGCCATCAGAGATGGAGAGGTTGAGGAGGGCGGCGGCGGCGTTCTCGCGAGCGGACAACGGCAAAGATTTGGAGAGGATGATGCGGAGTAGTAGGGGAACGACCCCGGCGCTGGCAAGGAGCGGACGGGAGTCGGGGTCGTGTTTGGTGAGGAGGCGGAGCTGGGAGAGGGATGAAACCAAGCCGGAGTTTTCCACGCCGGAATCATCGCCGTTGTCGTCGTCGTCGTCGGCAGCAGAGGAGAGGCGATTAACGATGTAGCGGGCGGCTCGGCGCTTAGCTTCAGCTTCCATGGCCTCTTTCTGCTATGAAATTTGTATCTCTAATTGTCCAGTATTTGTTTTTTGAGAGAAGAAAGCGAAGGAGAAGGAGAAACGAGGAAGAAAGGAAACGTCAAAGAGAGCACACACAAGTTGGACGCGTGACCAACCGAACGACGTCTCCGCCGCTTATTGGACAGGAGAATTTGCTTTTTATTTTTCAGATTTTTGCAATATTTTATTTTACAGATTTTGCAATATCTGCCTCTTTAGAAAAGCTTTAGCAAAAAAATATCTTATTTTTTGTATTTCGAAGACTATTTCTATCGTATATTTCGTCTAAAAATAGGACGGTAAATTTTTTATAATTATAAAATTTGAATTTTCAATTATACTTCATCAAAACAAATTATGAAATTTTCAGTACTTGATCTCGCTAACTGATTGGTGCGATATTAATTTGTTAGCATAAAATTTTGATTCATTAAATTAATTCTATAGTAATGGTCAGCCTTCCGGACTTTTTTGCTAATGCAGATCACCGACATACATAGTTATTATAAAAAAATTGGATATTAAAATAATTTATCGCGACATTTATTATTTTTATTTTGCTAATGTTGGTCCACCGACGTGCATAGCTATAAAAAAAAATGGATATTAAATTAATTTATCACGACATTTCCAATTATCATTAGCGGTGCTGCATGATATTTTTTTTTATATATTCTTATAATGCATGATTGATTAATGTACAAACAAATCTGTAATTATATTAAGTAAAGAGATTATATCAAGAGACTGTAAAAACTTTACATTTTTATATTTATTTTTAACTTGGGTAGGAGCGAGAGTTCTATTGCTTCATCCTGTCAGAGGGTAAATTACCTATTTGATATTCCGACTTGTACCTACATTAACTTTTCGTATCCCATTTTGCAAACGTACCTCAGCGCATACCTCCAGCGAGAATCCGTGACGGCGCCGTTAACATGGATGACGTGGTAAAACGGATTTTTTATCCGTTAACATTTAGGCCCAAAAAATACCAATTTAGAAGCATATTTAGGAGAAACTTTGAACATAAAAGTTGTAGATTTTGATGTGATCTACAATTTTTATGTTTAAAGTTTTTTCAAAAAATATTTTGAAATATGTGTTTTGAGGCTCCCAATTGTTAACGAATTTCAAAATCGACTTATTAACCCGGTACACTTTGAAGACTCAAAACACCTATAACTTTTATGTTCAAAATTTCTCCAAAATATACTTCTAAATTAGTATTTTTGGGGCATAAATGTGAACGGATAAAAAATTCGTTTTGCCACGTCATCCATGTTAACGGTGCCGTCACGGATTCTCGCTGGAGATATGCGTAGAGGTGCGTTTGTAAAATGGGATACGAAAAATTAATATAGGTACAAATCGGAATACTAAATAGATAATTTACCCTCCTGTCAGACCATTATATGGCTGGTCCAATATCTAATGATTATTTAATATATATATATATATATATATATATAAAGCAAACGTAGTTAGTATGATAAGCTGACGCTAAATATCATAATTTAACCCATTTAAGCAAATTCTTTTTCTCCCTTAATTTGAAGAGAGATGTGTATGGCTGTTCGTGTTGACATTATGCGCAACGGGTAGAAGCTTCCGGAAGAAGATTAATTCACTATTTTTCTACTCGTGGTGTTTCTATGAACATTCCTAATTCCCTGGGAGGCATTAATTATGTTCGAAAATAAAATAATATTTTTAATTTGTCTCTTAACAAATATTTACGGTAGATTCAAACTTCTAATTTATTGCGAAGAATGTCCAGCCAATTAGACTAATATTTGACGTTAAGATTGCTGACTATTATTCCAATAATTTAATCATTATAACCTTTATTTTTAATTATTATTTTATATGTAGCGTTATTATTTTATTTTTAATTATTATTTTGTATTACCGTGTTTCCTTTTTTTTATATATATTTGCACTAGGAAAATTAATCATGGGAGTTTTGTCTGACATCACATTTTCCAAATCTTAAATATTTATTATCCTAACACATTTATCTAGTTCTAAATTTTGATAGTGACCATCGAACTTATACCGACGTTATTAGAGTTTGAAAATAAAAGTAGATTAAAAACTAATATGAGAATCATATAAAATATATGAATTTTTACGTGAAAAATTCTCGATTGGGACGAAGCAAATCAAAAAGTCGTCTGTAACCGGCAAGAGAAATCCACTAAGAATATACGATGGGTTGCAATACAACAATGCTTCCTAACAGATTCTCTCCATGCATAGGGTCTAAATTTGTACGGAGCCTCAAACTATTTCATTCGAACTCTCTCTCCGACAGAAAAAGTCCAGTTCGTACTCGTAATAAAAGTTTGATTAATAAGATCTGGTGGATATCTGGATTCATCGGTCAGTGCAACCATAACTCGCCATATGTCATTTTATGGTCATTATTGACGGATTCTTATTCTGAAATCAACTGACAATTTCTTGACCTCGGCTTTGCTGCAACCTTAAATAGGCCGAAGTTCATGAAGACGGCCTCGATCCAACTTCACAACTAATCAGCCTCTACTCACCCACTACATGGTAGGCTGATCACACGCTATATTTGTATCTGGTATAACAAGTAAATATATAATATTTAGTAGGATAATAACCGTACCAATTTTTGAATTCAAATCCTCTATCCATTCCCTATTCACTACTTTGATTCATAAATGAATATATATCCTGTAAATTTTATTTACTTTTTCGTATGTTAAATCTAATTCATTAATTATAATGTTAATGATAATAACATGGGCAGAGGGAAACTGTTGTTGGGCTAGCCCAAAATACGTAAACCACCAACGTAAACATGATGCCAATCGACACGTGACGAAGGGACAGTTCTCACGTGCGCCACCTGCCATGTCACGTGATTTCGTGTCGTCGTCTTCGATCACAGACAACCCAGATGAGTCCAACGCCTCTCACACCTACTCCCTCCCTCCTCCCTTCCAGAAAACTAAATAAACAAGGAATAAAAAATTAAACCTAATTCTCTTTTTAATTTTAAAACGAGCAAAAACGTGGCCCACGGCTCGTAAACGGTTAGAATTCACCGTTAGAAAATATGGATCTTTTTTATAAAAAAAAAAAAGAAACAAAATATGGATCTCAAATTTAAATTCTATGAATATTATTTTGAATTTCACAGGCATTATTTGCAAGAGTTGAAAGATTTATTTATTTTGTACTATATAAAGGACAAAAAATATTTCAAATTAGATCGGTAAAGAATGCGCTTAATTTTGATTTGATTTGTCGGTGCCATTTGCTTTGAAGTGATAAAAATAACTTTATTTTTTAAAGAGTAATTTTCTGTTATTTACTAAAATTATATATATATATATATATATATATATATAATTAAATATAAAAAATAAATTTTATGTGTTATATAATTTTTTATTTTGGAAGTGTTTTAAATAATATTTTTGAAGTAATGTTTTTTTATTTCAAAATATTTGGTAGCTATAATTTTTTTGGAACTCCATAATATATATTAAAATATATTTTTAAAAAAAAATTAAATATAAAAATTATATAGCATAAAAGTTTTTATTTTAATTTTTTTAAATTATATATATATATATATATATATATATATATATATATTTTGGTTCGAACGAAAATATTTTTATTATTTGAAACGCTACCAAAGGTCAAACTTGATTATACGACACCCTTTGACCGAATTCTGTTTTATGGGGGCACTTGTTGACAAAATGCCATATTATATGACGTAAAACTCCAATTTATAAATATTCTATTAAACAAGACAAAAAAAAATATTTTATTAAAACTTGGAATTTACTAGCATTAAACCATATTAAAATTACAAAGTGGGTATCACGGCGTAATTTCCAAAAATAGACCATTTTTTGTCATCAATATCAATATATTTAAGCGCGAGGGGTTGCTACAATGCACGCCCCCGTCCCCCATATATATATATATATATATATATATATGTATGTATATAATATTTTAAAATATATATTATTTTAATTAATAATATTTAAATTTTAAATTTTATAAATATTTTATTTTTAAATAATTAAATATTTTAAATATATTTTTAAATTTTAAATTTTTTTTTTATTTTTATACGTATCGCTGGTGATGTTTCCGCTAATAATGTTTTATGGGCGGGACAACAAAAAGAAACAGGCGAATATCTTTTCGCTTTTAAGCGACCCAGCATTAAGCTAACCTTCACTCGTGCTCCACTCAAACAAATACCATAATTGCAAGATCGGCTACCAATAATTGGTTTTTATGGTTAGTAGGATCGGCTACTATAATTGCTATTGATACAACTGACCCTTAATTAGGGACATAGTTCTATCCAATTTGTAATGTTGAATTTGGGAGGCATAGTGGAGCAATCTCGTCTATGGAAGGATTTTAGTAGGATTAGACGTCTCGGGATAGGTGTAAGGTGGTGGGGACGAAGATGAAATAGAAATTTGAGGATAGTACTAACTATTATCCTATTTACGACGTAATTATTTCACATCTGTAAGAGCCATTTGCTTTAAATATTAAATGCTTTTATGTGAGCAATTTAAGTTCGAATACATGAAATATTAATAATTATATATCCCTTTCAAAAGAGGCGGGCGTCTAAAATGATTGTCTAAGACTTCCGTCTCACAAAATAAAAGTTTTATAATAGAATAAACTGTTCACAAGTGGCATTCGCAAATATATAGATAATTTATATGTCTTTTGGAGAATGATACGATTTTTTTATGTCTTAATCAAAAGTTTTAGAACTTCGTAGTTGGTGAAATATAGAAAGATACTATCCGCAAATTTTTTTTGTTATATTATATAAAATAAATTTCTACAATAATCTTTAAAAAAAAGGTGTAGGAGATGTAGTGTAGGAGTTGATTCTAAGTAGAAGTGATACTAAAATTTGAGAAGTATTTTTTTAGAATTTTGAATATAATACTATAATATATATTAAAATAATATTATATTAATTTTTTTTAAAAATATTTATTAATTTTAGATTAGTTTCGTAAATGTTAATTAATTTTTTTTTTTTTGCAAAGCATGAGTTTTATGAGAAAACTCCAAAGATCGGTAACAGAGTCTTGTCTTGCAAATTTCCAGATTGACTGCCACCGCTGCGTGTTGGACCACAGTAAAAAATATCGAGGAGGGAGCGGACAAAACCGATCAGTTAAAACTAATTTTTACTCATTTACTGCCCCCACTTGAATTTTTACCAAGAAAACTCTCTCTCTAGAGAGAGAGAATGCTTGCGCGAGACGACGAAGCGTTTGAGAGAGAAAGCTAGAGAGAGAAAGAGAGCGGTGTATTTCTTTATCTCCATATGAACCATCCCCTATCAACATCGAACATTGTCGCTGTTCCTTGATTTCTCATCATTCATCAGAGCTCAATCCAGATCCGCTGGGGATCGATTGTTGCTTGACCAAGCCGCTTGCCATTCGATTCGATTTGATCTGAGTTTGTCGCCGGGGATGTCATCAGTGCCGGCGCCGGCTCCGCTTTTCGACCGGCACCGACCTGCCGCGTCAAATGCGGTAATGCTGCTATTCTTCTTGTTTAATATTTTTTTCTACTGAAACTCAATTTTGTGCTGCATTTTAAGATATTTACTAGAATATAATATTTAGGGAATTTGTTAACTGGCGCCCTTGGTAATGTATTGAATTACTTCTTCGTTCTCATTTGTGGATACACAGTGCTTGAGTCTGCTAGGAATGTGAGTGCATAAATATACTAGGAAATCATGCTGCAGCGTGTAAACCCACCTAACTTTCACTTACATTTTTCTCCTGTTTCAAATCCGAGTATTTTGTAGATATCAGTATAACAAACTAGATACAGGAGTATAAAATCGAGGGATTAGAGTTTGGAGTATTGGAGGGGCTGCAATGTATGGGAAACTGGGATGACAGACTGCAGAGAAATCTGCCCTAAATATTTAGCTGATTTAGGTAATTGGATGTTTTTCCTGAGTGAATTGCTACCAATCATCGGTTGGCGTTTTGTATCTTAGTATACATAGGCTGCTAGTCAAAATAGTCTATATGAGGTTTTAGTGTTGTAGCTAGCAGAGGTAGAAAGTGTTGAGTAATTTTGACCGTACGATTAAATATGATTCCATGCTATCTGTTAATGTCAATTTACAATGATTTTTAGATTCTATCTTTGTTCATTTTTATGCGGTATAGCTGTTGGTATTGTAGATAGCACTATTTGTTAGACCGTAGATTTGACTAAAAGAGATAAAGTATTGTAGTCCACCAACTAGTCATTTGTTTGTTTAAGAACTTAATCGCTCATTTACATGTGAGCTGTAGTATCTCTATAAGATTAATTATTCTTTTTTCCAAACAAAGGCTCCTCTCATTATTGATGTGATGACTACTGCCTCTGGCTCCCTTTTTTTAATGCATGTGCATGATGATCCAAAAGTTCTCATGTTTTTTTTCTTTTTATATTTTTGCAAACATAGAGATTAGTGGGTGAAACAGTATCCAACTTAGTTTTCTAGAATCTATATGTTTGAAAAGCTATATCTTCAGTTTGAAATGATTGATATCCAAACCGCCATGACATTTTCCTTCCTTTTCAACAGGTGTTCAGGAGTGGACCTCTCTTCATTTCATCAAAAGGTTAGTGTTAGTAGCTCCAAATTGTAAAGTCTTTTTTTTTTGTCTCTGTTTTGTCATCATTTATGTACTTGCTGACATTGTCTTATTTGTTTTCCTCCATTAACTTGATGTTTGAGCAGTATGTTAAGAGTTATACAGTACTCTCTTACCTTTGTAACATTTTGTTTCTGAAAGAGTTCCTTGCTCTAATAACAAAACCATACAAAATTTAGAGAACCCGCTAACCTTTCTTTCTATATGTTAGAGCCACTTGAGTCAGTTTTTGAAAGGATAGACATGGCCACAAGCAACTGATGGTCTAGAACGTTCTTTTGGTTTGACACCTGTGTAACTTGTTATTAAGACTACTACATAAGTAAGAGATGACGTGAACCTTATAGCTGTAAACATGTACGAGTTTTTCCGGAAGCAACTTTAGTGTATTATGCTTTGACATGTAGATGTACGGTCTTGAGTTCTAACATATGGTTGGAACACATTCACTATTACCATAACAAAGTTGCAGCACAGAAGTTTAGAGTGCCAAGTAAATGAAGTGTATTTCGTATTAGTTGTTCGCCTACCTTAATGTTGTCTTTGAGTCACTTACATTAATATTTGCATTTAAGTACATGCCATCTTCTTGATCACCTTCTTTCTCTCACATGTACGTAGCTTTGTCTGTCCTTTTGTTTTCTTACTAATTTTCTCGTTGCGCTCTATAACTTTAATGTTTAGACATTCTAGTAAAGTGAATTCCGAGTATAATATGATGTACACTTTACATTCTATATAGCAAGTTGCTACAGTTTCCACAATTCTCATAGGTCCGTAGAGAATTGAAGTTAGGAGATGTTTTGATGCTTAAAGAAGTGTTATTACATTGCTAGTGTATTGGTAACTGCAGTTAGAGTCACTTTTAACCATCTCTAATATGAAAAGTGGTTTCCAACGCCAAAAATGTGCTTCATGAAATGAACTTGTTGGTGATAATTTCGTACCATTCTGTGGTTTCAAATGGCCAAATAGCATATGCAGGTCACTTCTAGCTAACTCCAATCATAGGCCTACTAAGCTTGGTGGTCAGTAACATCAGTATCATCTAAATTGGTCCATCTTCTTGCTTTAAGTCGGTGATTATCATTTTCCTCAAATGATCAATAATTGTTGCCAATCATGAAGTACCGAGGATCATTCATGTCTGCATGTT
Organism: Xerophyta viscosa; assembly: GCA_002076135.1. NCBI lineage: Eukaryota > Viridiplantae > Streptophyta > Magnoliopsida > Pandanales > Velloziaceae > Xerophyta > Xerophyta viscosa. The sequence goes on along the minus strand of MJHO01000001.1, from coordinate 11,587,259 downwards.
CTTCATTAAATAACTTAACTCACTGATTCTCGTGGTCCAGCCATTACGGAAAGGTCTATGCTAAAAGCAAGGACTTGACTACTGATGCCAAGAATTGGAGATGTAAATGCCATCATAAAGGTCTATTTTAATTGCGGGATCAATAATGATACAAATACTATCAAATACCAGTGGTGCTCTTATCATCACATGGTCTTCAGTCTTCACTTTCTTTACTGAATGTTAACTTGTTTCGACTGTTGCCAACGCCGGATGGAGGACTTTAAATTGCCAAGGACTTTGACTAATGATGCTGAGGAATTTAGTTAACAGTACCAAGTTTTTGAGCTATTAGCACTTCTTCTTAGCCCTGTAGAAATGCCTTTTGATGTCACATTATCTTAATGTTAACCCTGCGTGAGAAGAAACTCTTCACTGTTCCTTGTTAGCGATTAATGCTCGCTTGCTTAGTGCCCATTCTCCATATCTCAAATATAATGCTATATGGGTTGCTCATTTTGTGCTCTTATTTTGCTTCATTTTGTTAGTTGCAAATGTTCTAATTTCTGGTCTTTCTGCTGTATGGAGGACTAAAGTTTTTAACTTCCGCATTATAGGAATTGGATGGAAATTGTGGAAGAAAAGATGGTTCATCCTTACACGGACGTCTTTGGTTTTCTTCAAAAATGATCCTGTAAGTACTGTTCTGTTGAACTTCAATTATTTTGTGACTGTTCATTAAGTATTACGTGTCGGAACTTAAGTTATTTCTGTCATATTATATTCCTCTTGCGAATCTCAAACATGATTATTCTTGAAGCGCTATATTATGAAATATTGATGACTTCTTTGCTTCTCTAGAGTGCTTTACCTCTTAGAGGTGGTGAGGTAAATCTCACTTTAGGTGGAATTGACTTAAACAATTCTGGAAGGTACATTTTTAACATTGAAGCTGCTTTCGTGTTATGCAGATTATTTACTTTGGTTACTTATTTTCTTAGAAGCATGCTCACTATTTTGAACTTCACATTTCACAGTGTAGTAGTGAGAGAAGACAAGAAACTATTGACTGTTTTGTTCCCAGATGGGCGTGATGGACGTGCATTCACCCTGAAGGTGCATATCCAATTGCTGACATTTCTACCTTTTATGTTTTGGAAATGCTTTGTTTTATGCTTAAATTTGTACGTCTTTTATTGTGTCTTTAAATATGTGTAGGCCGAAACGCTGGAGGATCTTTTTGAATGGAAAGCTGCACTTGAGCAAGCTCTTGCTCAAGCTCCAAATGCTGCTCTTGTTATAGGACACAATGGAATATTTCGTAATGATAATTCTGACACATATGAAGGCTCAGTCCAACAATGTTCGTGCTATCTATTACAAACCCTAATTTCCATTTCTGTACTTGTCACCTTAACTCTTGCTTTTTTATGCATTCTGGTTTATGAACAGGGAGGGATAAGCGTCCCATCAAGTCATTGGTTGTTGGCAGGCCAATTTTGCTTGCATTAGAAGATATTGATGGGGCCCCTTCCTTTCTGGAGAAGGCACTACGATTTTTGGAGGAACATGGTATGTTGTATACTTAAAGTAGTAGGGTTTATGAGATTGCATTGCAAGTATAGCTCCTTTGAATTGTTTTTCTCCGGCCTTGTGTGAATGAAATATCCGGTTGTAATTATATTGCATTCTGCTGTCGGTCGTCTTCTAACTTTTCTCGAGCCTTGTAATCTGATGAGAAAAAAACATATTCCCCCCCCCCCCCCCCCCTCTCCAAAAAAAAAGAAGAAAGTTCGTCTTCCTTAAGATGATTCTTCCTTTGACTGTTGCAGCTTTGCAAGTTTAGCTGTAATGTTAGGTCTTAGTTAATAGAAATTAGTGCTCCTTACAAGGGCTTATTCTTAGTAATAAATAGGTCAACTGATACTCCTAAATACAACTGAGAACCGAACCAAGTTAGGAGTTTACATAAAAAGAAACTGCACACAAACATAGACCTGAACCCACACACATTTATTTTTTTACATGTATACATGTGTATGTATTATGCATTATCCTTGTATTTATATATGTGCTTGTGTCTCTGGGGTTGTGCTGTAAGATGTTTAAGTGCATGATTGTGCATTTCTCATTTGCCTCTTTGTATGGACGCATGCATCCGTATGAATTTTGAGTGCAGACTTGCCCACTCTTGGGTATGTGTGCATGTGAAATTAAAGTTGAGTATCTTTGGCTTTGCACTAGGTGCAGATTTTAGGCCTTGTGCCCCTAGTTTTGTAGCATAGTTACATTTGAAGTTGAGATGGACTATTACAGTTCATTCTGGATAGTTGACTTGCGAAACTCACTAATATTTTTTTTTCCGCGACAGGAACGAAAGTAGAAGGAATATTGAGACAATCAGCAGATGTTGAGGAGGTTGATAGGAGAGTTCAGGAGTATGAGCAAGGTGACTCGGGTTTTTTGTATTTCTACACGCTGTAGAAGATGAATGCCGTGTTGATTTATCATAATGTTTGGCCTTCTTTTTTTTTTCTTAGCTGATTTGGCTCCATGTCTACAGAAGCTATTCTTTTTTTGTAAAGCTTTCAATTTCTTTCCATAGCTAACATATTTATAATGCTTAAGAAGTAAGATGTTTAGTTACAAGTCAAAGATACAATTATTTTTAGAACAAAGGGCCTTTTGCATGATTGGACCATATAATCTGCTTAGCTGGACCATATTACTTGAGCAATTTTTTACATGATTGGCCTGCCTTAACAAGGGAAATGCCTCGCTGCCTTTACAAATGACATGCTGGAGCAGGGGAAAGGATGCCACCTAAATGTTAAGAAACCTTAGGCTCAGACAGTGAGATTCTGGTCTGTTTTCATACATTGATGTACAGAAGGGTTGCCCTCTCGATGGTTAGTTTATACTATGAGGTTGATCGCATAAAATAGCCAGTTGGTTCTGTGTGTGTTATGCTCCCTTTTCAACTGCACTTGAACACAGGCTGCACCATTAACTTAAGTCATGATCGTAATATGCTGTGTACTTACTGGAAGAAATGGGATTATGGACTACATCACGGTTGATCTGTATTTTATGAGTTTGCATGACAATGTTCCTTGCAATTTGAACAGTAGCTTTAGGTGTGCAATGATATAGAGATGCGTGCATTAATGTGCAGTTTAACTTGTTTATTAATGTGTTATTGTAACTTGTAACTTGGTGTCAAGGTCAAAGATGCCATTTTGTTGGGCATGGTGTCCTTGCGGAAAATGATTTTATGGGTCTTTCCTATCATGGTAAATTAGGAGACAAAAGATACTATTTGGCTTGTTCATACATCATATGCTTGAAAGTAGAATAGTGGCCTAAATTAATAGATCATGCTGTTAAGTTAAACTGTGAAACTTACGCATGCTAGGTTTGTGAATAAGCTGCAGCTTCTTACCATTCTGTTGTCGTCTTAAACCTCTTCTTACTCTTTTTAAGTTCTATATTTGCATCATGCATGTATGTCTCTCAATTATCGTGCATGTCTGTAAATATCTAGTCTAGAATATGCACTCAAATTTTTAGGTCCTTCATAACTTACTTCCCGCTTATATATTTCTAATAGGCAACTTGCCTTTTACAGGAAGGACAGAGTTCACAGCTGATGAGGATGCACATGTTATTGGCGATTGTGTGAAGGTACTTCTTATTTTAAATGCGTTTTGTTAGCCTTTCTTGGTTAAGCATGGACAAATACGTGTACAGTCAAAAAAAGGAAATCGATTCCATAAAAGATGGGATCAGTAAATAGGAAGCTATTGATATCCATCTTTGTGAGATCGTCAATTTTGTACCAAAGGTGTATTAAGAGTATACCTTAATCAGTATAGCTGTCCTTCCTTTGGCACAGCAACCCGAACTTGATCAGTACTGAAATTAAATTATATAGAATTTTTTTTTTACCTTTTTCATTCCTTGTCTATACATACTGAATGTTATTTAGTTGATCAATAGAATTTTTTCATCTTTTAAGTTTTCAGCCTTTGCCTTTGTAGTAGAAGGTAAAACCCAAGGTTTATCGTGCCAGAGCTGCCGAAGCTCGGCATCGGCACTCCTCTCTCTCTCCCTCCCTCACCCCCCTCTCTCTCCCTTCCTCCCTCTCTCTCGAATCTTTTTTTAAAAATTATTGTCTTCCTCCTCTCGCGAGGAGGAAGACGATGTTGCAGGCGACATTTTTTTTTTTTCAATGTCGCCTGCGCGTGTTTTTTTTTTAAATATAATAATATTTAATAAATATAAATTTTTTTAATTATCGCAAGTTCAGCTCGTCCCGAATTTGAAATTTACTGAAATCCGGCACGAAATAAATTCGTACTATCTGCTTTGGATATGTAATTGAGTTTTTATATTTTATTTTAGTATTTTTATTTCATAATGTTTTTATTATTATTTAAATAATTTTAATAGTTAAATATAATAAATTGTACGGATCGGCGGCACGGCACGGTCGGCATATGTCGAGTTTCGGATTTACCGATACTTGACTTGGCACGGCACGGAAAACCTTGGTAGCCTTTTCTGGTTAAGCATGGTACTTTCCATTTATGCATGTTATTTTGGTTAACCATGGTGCTAACAAAGTTTATGTGAAGGTTTTGTTGTCCCTTGTGTCACTTACCATTTAGAATTTTTGAGCAGCATGTTCTTCGGGAGCTACCGTCATCTCCTGTTCCGGCATCTTGTTGTACTGCATTGCTGGAGGCCTATAGTAAGCAAATATGCTATTTTTAACCACGTTTGGGTTTCCTCTTTTTTAAATGTTATACGTATGATCTTGCGCTTTTGCACTATTACATAAGAAAAGTTTGCCTGTTTAAGTTAGCCCAGGAAAAGATTACTTGTTTAAGTTGGCCCCTTTTCAAATCCTGCACCGCTACCCTCCGCACTTTTGAATTACAGCTTCATGCAACTGTATCATGCACGATATATTTACAGTTTGTTGAGTTCTAGGCCTATTGGATCTCCATGATAGAGATCTTAATAGCTTAATTCTTGGCAAGCCCCCTATGGATTTCCTGAATATGATGGAGACACCTCTCAACTAAGAGCGTATAATCCCAGTTACGACTTCTTAAAGAGATATGACCTGCCCAGCATGTCAACCTTGTTCTGAGGAGTTCTTTGTGCCTTATGACTTTTTAAAATAATCAACGAGCAACAACAACAACAATAACAACATCCCAGTCATAAGTCCTACCGCATGGGCTTGTGGAGAGTAGATGCATGCAAGTATGCTCCGAATGAGGTTCTTTCCGTAGGACCATTAGCTTGAGAAAGTAGATTGAAGACGCACGGGCAAGCAAACATACAAGTATATAGAACAAGAAATCACACGGATCATACTAACACAAATGAACCACGCACACATCAAATAGTAATAGTCAACGAACATTTCCAGTTATTTGTGCACAATCCAAAAGGTCCTTCTTTTCAATAACAAACCCTAATTCACTCATCCAGACATGGGGTGGTGGATGTTCTGGACTTACCCTACAGGAGTTTTGTCGGCTTAAGGTTTCTATGTAAGGCCTTTGGTAGGAGGTTAAATTATTTGTTGTTTGTAGCATAGTTTCCCCATTATTGGCCAAATAAATTGTTATGAACCAACTAGGCTTGCTCCGATCGGCGCTTGGACGCAACGAATAAACACGGCGGCCGGTGGCGGCTCTATTTTACAAACTAATATATCTAAAAATAACTATTTTCTTCCATAATGAATAACAAAGAGTACATTAAATAGTTGTAGAGGCTATCCTTTACAATCCCACCAAATGTTCTTCCAAAACGTTATCCTAATACAATTCCAAATAATACTCTTTCATAATACAAATATTTCCTACTATATATTTCTCGAAATATATATATCTAATACAAATCAAACTTAGACTCGACTCAGACTTGACTTTTGTTCCATGTCTTCATGCTGCTCGAACCCCTTTAATCTATTACATAACATAAATTAATTATCTTGACTGTTCGATTTTAGGGGTTTTGAAGTGTTTGACATACTTGTCCAAGCCAGCACTTGCCCTGAGGTTATCCCTTTTAATAACTTAGTATTATTTAGCTATAGAGAAAGCAGCCAGTGTTCTGCAAGTACTCGTTTCTTTAACTGTTTAACTTCTTTTTGGTAGCTGTTTTTGTTTAACTTCAGTTTCAGTGCATTCCTGTTATCTAGTTTCCAGGCTTATTGTTACTGTTTCCTTGACTTACTTTGCAAGCTCTTTGTTCAAATCGTTAAGACTTACTGCCTCAAAAATTTTATTTGATAAGGAATGGAGAACAAGGAAGCTCGCGTCAATGCTATGCGCACTGCTATATCGGATACCTTTCCTGAACCAAATCGCCGGTTGTTACAGAGGTTAGATAATAATTCTTAGTATCTTCTCATTTTAGTTGCATGTCACCTATTATTTGTCCAAATTTTTCTTACAAACCTGGCAGTTGGGAATTCTTAATGCCAAGAATCACTTGATTGGCTATTGTTTTAGTTTGACTAATGAAATATTATGGAAAATACGTGAGTTTCTTAAAATTGCAGATGAAAAAAAAGACTCCTATTACCTGTTGAAACAGTTATCCTTTTGGTTGAAATTCTACTGTTTGTGGAATAATTGTTCCATTGTAAGTTATCAACTTTCCAAGTCTTAGTGTCTTACAACATCCTGGTTTATACTTTAATGTAGTTAGAACTTTATAAAGAGTTACACATTAGTGACTAGCCTAACAAAAACCATCTTTTGTTTGGGCTAATGACCTATGAACTGGCGGTGGCTTATTTGAGGATAGCAATTTTACATTAGCCCAAAGATCTGAAACAAACTTCTAAAATGGTAAACAAAATTATGGATAAATAGAAACTACAGGAAGGCTTGATACTGGGAAAGTATACTTGAACTGATGTAGTACTTAGAACCTTAGTGAGGTCGATGAATTATATAGTGCGGATGCAGCTTGGATTTGCATATGCAATTTGTTTAACCACTTCTCTTCTTTATCCAGAATTCTGAAGATGATGCACATTATTGCTGTCCATACGTCTGAGAATCGGATGACTCCTTCTGCAGTAGCTGCTTGCATGGCACCTTTGTTACTGCGCCCGCTTTTGGCGGGTGAATGTGAGCTTGAGGGTGACTTCGATTTAAATGGTGATAGTTCTGCTCAGCTGTTGGCAGCAGCAAATGCTGCCAATAACGCACAGGCCATAATAACTGTTCTTTTAGAAGAGTATGAGCAGATATTTGATGTAAGTATGTCCCACTTGGTACCCCCCCTCCCCTCATTGAACTCAGCAGTTGTAACTTTCAGGACTATGTTTTTTAACTTTTGTTGCTTTTCCAATGTTTTCATCAAGGCAATGATAGTCATGAAAATTTCATCAAACTGTATTCTTAACAAATTTGGAGGTTGGAGGCAATATTAAGCTTTAGTCTAATATCAACTGTATTCCTGTTGGGTAGAAAGCAGCCAGATAGGCTTCAACTGGTGATAAAGTTCCATGATACTGAAAGAAATCAACTGCTAGATCTAAGTGGAATCAATTCCGATGGTCATGTCCTAGTAACCATTGCATGAGCGTCTTTGTTGGTCAAAGTTCTTTGTCTAGAGTGCAAGCCTGAATTGCTTTTTTGATTTGGTTGAGGCTAAGAGAGTTGCTTGCTGTGTAGGAGACCATTGAACTTATTATAAGAATTGCTCTCAAATATTTCATCATCAATTCAACAATCTTTCCCGTTCATTTCCACTAGTGTAGGGATGGTCGAGGATGTCAGACTGTACATTTAGGTTGTGAAACTACTAGGAAAAGGTTTCTTTATGCCTACTTTGAAATAAAGGTGGTGAAATAAAGGTGGTTGTCAGCAGAAGCTTCCATTATCTACAACTTTAGTTGCATTTGGAAATTGGAGATACCTTTTTTTTATGAATATACAACTCAGAAAACTGCATCTCTTAGAGGGTTTACCCATGAGTTTTTTTAGTTACTCAATGATATGGTTTGAATAAACGTTCTAGATATGCTTTTGCTATTCTTGCAATGAACATGTAAGCCAAAAAAAAATTATACCCTCTCTATGTTCATGCATAGAATGGAACATTTCCATAAAATTTCTGTTGCTTTTCACGAAGTTGGTCAGTAGATAGAGTTCCTTTCCTCTCTTTCTTCCAACTTTTTTTTTAGTGGAGGCTTCTAAAGGATATCTTCTTTAGTTGCATCTTCTGCACTTGTTGTTTCTTTTAATGGACAATGGTCAACTCAAACTGGCATGTTTCTATAGGATGACAACTTGCAAAGATGTTCCCTATCACCTGCTTCACAGGTTGAAGATAGTGGAAGTGAAGAATCAATGGATGAAGGAAATGTGGATGTTAAAGAAAATGGTTACCATGATGCAGAATATATATATATATATATATATATATGTATGTATATAATATTTTAAATAATATATTTAAATATATATTATTAATTAATAATATTTAAATTTTTAAATTTTATAAATATTTTATTTTTAAATAATTAAATATTTAAATATATTTTTAAATTTTAAATTTTTATTTTTTTTTATACGTATCGCTGGTGAGTTTCCGCTAAAGAATGTTTTATGGGCGAGGACAACAAAAAGAACAGGCGAATATCTTTTCGCTTTTAAGCGACCCAGCATTAAGCTAACCTTCACCTCGTGCTCCACTCAAACAAATACCATAATTCAAAGATCGGCTACCAATAATTGGGTTTTTATGGTTAGTAGGATCGGCTACTATAATTGCTATTGATACAACTGACCCTTAATTAGGGACATAGTTCTATCCAATTTGTAATGTTGAATTTGGGAGGCATAGTGGAGCAATCTCGTCTATGGAAGGATTTTAGTAGGATTAGACGTCTCGGGATAGGTGTAAGGTGGTGGGGACGAAGATGAAATAGAAATTTGAGGATAGTACTAACTATTATCCTATTTACGACGTAATTATTTCACATCTGTAAGAGCCATTTGCTTTAAATATTAAATGCTTTTATGTGAGCAATTTAAGTTCGAATACATGAAATATTAATAATTATATATCCCTTTAAAAAGAGGCGGGTGTCTAAAATGATTGTCTAAGACTTCCGTCTCACAAAATAAAAGTTTTATGATAGAATAAACTGTTCACAAGTGGCATTCGCAAATATATAGATAATTTATATGTTTTTTGGAGAATGATACGATTTTTTGTATGTCTTAATCGAAAGTTTTAGAACTTCGTAGTTGGTGAAATATAGAAAAATACTATCCGCAAATTTTTTTGTTATATTATATAAAATAAATTTCTACAATAATCTTTAAAAAAAAGGTGTAGGAGATGTAGTGTAGGAGTTGATTCTAAGTAGAAGTGATACTAAAATTTGAGAAGTATTTTTTTAGAATTTTGAATATAATACTATAATATATATTAAAATAATATTATATTAATTTTTTTTAAAAATATTTATTAATTTTAGATTAGTTTCGTAAATGTTAATTAATTTTTTTTTTTTTTGCAAAGCATGATTTTATGAGAAAACTCCAAAGATCGGTAACAGAGTCTTGTCTTGCAAATTTCCAGATTGACTGCCACCGCTGCGTGTTGGACCACAGTAAAAAATATCGAGGAGGGAGCGGACAAAACCGATCAGTTAAAACTAATTTTTACTCATTTACTGCCCCCACTTGAATTTTTACCAAGAAAACTCTCTCTAGAGAGAGAGAATGCTTGCGCGAGACGACGAAGCGTTTGAGAGAGAAAGCTAGAGAGAGAAAGAGAGCGGTGTATTTCTTTATCTCCATATGAACCATCCCCTATCAACATCGAACATTGTCGCTGTTCCTTGATTTCTCATCATTCATCAGAGCTCAATCCAGATCCGCTGGGGATCGATTGTTGCTTGACCAAGCCGCTTGCCATTCGATTCGATTTGATCTGAGTTTGTCGCCGGGGATGTCATCAGTGCCGGCGCCGGCTCCGCTTTTCGACCGGCACCGACCTGCCGCGTCAAATGCGGTAATGCTGCTATTCTTCTTGTTTAATATTTTTTTCTACTGAAACTCAATTTTTGTTGCATTTTAAGATATTTACTAGAATTAATATTTAGGGAATTTGTTAACTGGCGCCCTTGGTAATGTATTGAATTACTTCTTCGTTCTCATTTGTGGATACACAGTGCTTGAGTCTGCTAGGAATGTGAGTGCATAAATATACTAGGAAATCATGCTGCAGCGTGTAAACCCACCTAACTTTCACTTACATTTTTCTCCTGTTTCAAATCCGAGTATTTTGTAGATATCAGTATAACAAACTAGATACAGGAGTATAAAATCGAGGGATTAGAGTTTGGAGTATTGGAGGGGCTGCAATGTATGGGAAACTGGGATGACAGACTGCAGAGAAATCTGCCCTAAATATTTAGCTGATTTAGGTAATTGGATTTTTCCTGAGTGAATTGCTACCAATCATCGGTTGGCGTTTTGTATCTTAGTATACATAGGCTGCTAGTCAAAATAGTCTATATGAGGTTTTAGTGTTGTAGCTAGCAGAGGTAGAAAGTGTTGAGTAATTTTGACCGTACGATTAAATATGATTCCATGCTATCTGTTAATGTCAATTTACAATGATTTTTAGATTCTATCTTTGTTCATTTTTATGCGGTATAGCTGTTGGTATTGTAGATAGCACTATTTGTTAGACCGTAGATTTGACTAAAAGAGATAAAGTATTGTAGTCCACCAACTAGTCATTTGTTTGTTTAAGAACTTAATCGCTCATTTACATGTGAGCTGTAGTATCTCTATAAGATTAATTATTCTTTTTTCCAAACAAAGGCTCCTCTCATTATTGATGTGATGACTACTGCCTCTGGCTCCCTTTTTTTAATGCATGTGCATGATGATCCAAAAGTTCTCATGTTTTTTTTCTTTTTATATTTTTGCAAACATAGAGATTAGTGGGTGAAACAGTATCCAACTTAGTTTTCTAGAATCTATATGTTTGAAAAGCTATATCTTCAGTTTGAAATGATTGATATCCAAACCGCCATGACATTTTCCTTCCTTTTCAACAGGTGTTCAGGAGTGGACCTCTCTTCATTTCATCAAAAGGTTAGTGTTAGTAGCTCCAAATTGTAAAGTCTTTTTTTTTTTGTCTCTGTTTTGTCATCATTTATGTACTTGCTGACATTGTCTTATTTGTTTTCCTCCATTAACTTGATGTTTGAGCAGTATGTTAAGAGTTTATACAGTACTCTCTTACCTTTGTAACATTTTGTTTCTGAAAGAGTTCCTTGCTCAATAACAAAACCATACAAAATTTAGAGAACCCGCTAACCTTTCTTTCTATATGTTAGAGCCACTTGAGTCAGTTTTTGAAAGGATAGACATGGCCACAAGCAACTGATGGTCTAGAACGTTCTTTTGGTTTGACACCTGTGTAACTTGTTATTAAGACTACTACATAAGTAAGAGATGACGTGAACCTTATAGCTGTAAACATGTACGAGTTTTTCCGGAAGCAACTTTAGTGTATTATGCTTTGACATGTAGATGTACGGTCTTGAGTTCTAACATATGGTTGGAACACATTCACTATTACCATAACAAAGTTGCAGCACAGAAGTTTAGAGTGCCAAGTAAATGAAGTGTATTTCGTATTAGTTGTTCGCCTACCTTAATGTTGTCTTTGAGTCACTTACATTAATATTTGCATTTAAGTACATGCCATCTTCTTGATCACCTTCTTTCTCTCACATGTACGTAGCTTTGTCTGTCCTTTTGTTTTCTTACTAATTTTCTCGTTGCGCTCTATAACTTTAATGTTTAGACATTCTAGTAAAGTGAATTCCGAGTATAATATGATGTACACCTTTACATTCTATATAGCAAGTTGCTACAGTTTCCACAATTCTCATAGGTCCGTAGAGAATTGAAGTTAGGAGATGTTTTGATGCTTAAAGAAGTGTTATTACATTGCTAGTGTATTGGTAACTGCAGTTAGAGTCACTTTTAACCATCTCTAATATGAAAAGTGGTTTCCAACGCCAAAAATGTGCTTCATGAAATGAACTTGTTGGTGATAATTTCGTACCATTCTGTGGTTTCAAATGGCCAAATAGCATATGCAGGTCACTTCTAGCTAACTCCAATCATAGGCCTACTAAGCTTGGTGGTCAGTAACATCAGTATCATCTAAATTGGTCCATCTTCTTGCTTTAAGTCGGTGATTATCATTTTCCTCAAATGATCAATAATTGTTGCCAATCATGAAGTACCGAGGATCATTCATGTATCTTCATTAAATAACTTAACTCACTGATTCTCGTGGTCCAGCCATTACGGAAAGGTCTATGCTAAAAGCAAGGACTTGACTACTGATGCCAAGAATTGGAGATGTAAATGCCATCATAAAGGTCTATTTTAATTGCGGGATCAATAATGATACAAATACTATCAAATACCAGTGGTGCTCTTATCATCACATGGTCTTCAGTCTTCACTTTCTTTACTGAATGTTAACTTGTTTCGACTGTTGCCAACGCCGGATGGAGGACTTTAAATTGCCAAGGACTTTGACTAATGATGCTGAGGAATTTAGTTAACAGTACCAAGTTTTTGAGCTATTAGCACTTCTTCTTAGCCCTGTAGAAATGCCTTTTGATGTCACATTATCTTAATGTTAACCCTGCGTGAAAGAAACTCTTCACTGTTCCTTGTTAGCGATTAATGCTCGCTTGCTTAGTGCCCATTCTCCATATCTCAAATATAATGCTATATGGGTTGCTCATTTTGTGCTCTTATTTTGCTTCATTTTGTTAGTTGCAAATGTTCTAATTTCTGGTCTTTCTGCTGTATGGAGGACTAAAGTTTTTAACTTCCGCATTATAGGAATTGGATGGAAATTGTGGAAGAAAAGATGGTTCATCCTTACACGGACGTCTTTGGTTTTCTTCAAAAATGATCCTGTAAGTACTGTTCTGTTGAACTTCAATTATTTTGTGACTGTTCATTAAGTATTACGTGTCGGAACTTAAGTTATTTCTGTCATATTATATTCCTCTTGCGAATCTCAAACATGATTATTCTTGAAGCGCTATATTATGAAATATTGATGACTTCTTTGCTTCTCTAGAGTGCTTTACCTCTTAGAGGTGGTGAGGTAAATCTCACTTTAGGTGGAATTGACTTAAACAATTCTGGAAGGTACATTTTTAACATTGAAGCTGCTTTCGTGTTATGCAGATTATTTACTTTGGTTACTTATTTTCTTAGAAGCATGCTCACTATTTTGAACTTCACATTTCACAGTGTAGTAGTGAGAGAAGACAAGAAACTATTGACTGTTTTGTTCCCAGATGGGCGTGATGGACGTGCATTCACCCTGAAGGTGCATATCCAATTGCTGACATTTCTACCTTTTATGTTTTGGAAATGCTTTGTTTTATGCTTAAATTTGTACGTCTTTTATTGTGTCTTTAAATATGTGTAGGCCGAAACGCTGGAGGATCTTTTTGAATGGAAAGCTGCACTTGAGCAAGCTCTTGCTCAAGCTCCAAATGCTGCTCTTGTTATAGGACACAATGGAATATTTCGTAATGATAATTCTGACACATATGAAGGCTCAGTCCAACAATGTTCGTGCTATCTATTACAAACCCTAATTTCCATTTCTGTACTTGTCACCTTAACTCTTGCTTTTTTATGCATTCTGGTTTATGAACAGGGAGGGATAAGCGTCCCATCAAGTCATTGGTTGTTGGCAGGCCAATTTTGCTTGCATTAGAAGATATTGATGGGGCCCCTTCCTTTCTGGAGAAGGCACTACGATTTTTGGAGGAACATGGTATGTTGTATACTTAAAGTAGTAGGGTTTATGAGATTGCATTGCAAGTATAGCTCCTTTAATTTTTTTTTCTCCGGCCTTGTGTGAATGAAATATCCGGTTGTAATTATATTGCATTCTGCTGTCGGTCGTCTTCTAACTTTTCTCGAGCCTTGTAATCTGATGAGAAAAAAACATATTCCCCCCCCCCCCCCCTCCAAAAAAAAGAAGAAAGTTCGTCTTCCTTAAGATGATTCTTCCTTTGACTGTTGCAGCTTTGCAAGTTTAGCTGTAATGTTAGGTCTTAGTTAATAGAAATTAGTGCTCCTTACAAGGGCTTATTCTTAGTAATAAATAGGTCAACTGATACTCCTAAATACAACTGAGAACCGAACCAAGTTAGGAGTTTACATAAAAAGAAACATGCACACAAACATAGACCTGAACGCCCACACACATTTATTTTTTTACATGTATACATGTGTATGTATTATGCATTATCCTTGTATTTATATATGTGCTTGTGTCTCTGGGGTTGTGCTGTAAGATGTTTAAGTGCATGATTGTGCATTTCTCATTTGCCTCTTTGTATGGACGCATGCATCCGTATGAATTTTGAGTGCAGACTTGCCCACTCTTGGGTATGTGTGCATGTGAAATTAAAGTTGAGTATCTTTGGCTTTGCACTAGGTGCAGATTTTAGGCCTTGTGCCCCTAGTTTTGTAGCATAGTTACATTTGAAGTTGAGATGGACTATTACAGTTCATTCTGGATAGTTGACTTGCGAAACTCACTAATATTTTTTTTTCCGCGACAGGAACGAAAGTAGAAGGAATATTGAGACAATCAGCAGATGTTGAGGAGGTTGATAGGAGAGTTCAGGAGTATGAGCAAGGTGACTCGGGTTTTTTGTATTTCTACACGCTGTAGAAGATGAATGCCGTGTTGATTTATCATAATGTTTGGCCTTCTTTTTTTTTTCTTAGCTGATTTGGCTCCATGTCTACAGAAGCTATTCTTTTTTTGTAAAGCTTTCAATTTCTTTCCATAGCTAACATATTTATAATGCTTAAGAAGTAAGATGTTTAGTTACAAGTCAAAGATACAATTATTTTTAGAACAAAGGGCCTTTTGCATGATTGGACCATATAATCTGCTTAGCTGGACCATATTACTTGAGCAATTTTTTACATGATTGGCCTGCCTTAACAAGGGAAATGCCTCGCTGCCTTTACAAATGACATGCTGGAGCAGGGGAAAGGATGCCACCTAAATGTTAAGAAACCTTAGGCTCAGACAGTGAGATTCTGGTCTGTTTTCATACATTGATGTACAGAAGGGTTGCCTCTCGATGGTTAGTTTATACTATGAGGTTGATCGCATAAAATAGCCAGTTGGTTCTGTGTGTGTTATGCTCCCTTTTCAACTGCACTTGAACACAGGCTGCACCATTAACTTAAGTCATGATCGTAATATGCTGTGTACTTACTGGAAGAAATGGGATTATGGACTACATCACGGTTGATCTGTATTTTATGAGTTTGCATGACAATGTTCCTTGCAATTTGAACAGTAGCTTTAGGTGTGCAATGATATAGAGATGCGTGCATTAATGTGCAGTTTAACTTGTTTATTAATGTGTTATTGTAACTTGTAACTTGGTGTCAAGGTCAAAGATGCCATTTTGTTGGGCATGGTGTCCTTGCGGAAAATGATTTTATGGGTCTTCCTATCATGGTAAATTAGGAGACAAAAGATACTATTTGGCTTGTTCATACATCATATGCTTGAAAGTAGAATAGTGGCCTAAATTAATAGATCATGCTGTTAAGTTAAACTGTGAAACTTACGCATGCTAGGTTTGTGAATAAGCTGCAGCTTCTTACCATTCTGTTGTCGTCTTAAACCTCTTCTTACTCTTTTTAAGTTCTATATTTGCATCATGCATGTATGTCTCTCAATTATCGTGCATGTCTGTAAATATCTAGTCTAGAATATGCACTCAAATTTTTAGGTCCTTCATAACTTACTTCCCGCTTATATATTTCTAATAGGCAACTTGCCTTTTACAGGAAGGACAGAGTTCACAGCTGATGAGGATGCACATGTTATTGGCGATTGTGTGAAGGTACTTCTTATTTTAAATGCGTTTTGTTAGCCTTTCTTGGTTAAGCATGGACAAATACGTGTACAGTCAAAAAAAGGAAATCGATTCCATAAAAGATGGGATCAGTAAATAGGAAGCTATTGATATCCATCTTTGTGAGATCGTCAATTTTGTACCAAAGGTGTATTAAGAGTATACCTTAATCAGTATAGCTGTCCTTCCTTTGGCACAGCAACCCGAACTTGATCAGTACTGAAATTAAATTATATAGAATTTTTTTTTTACCTTTTTCATTCCTTGTCTATACATACTGAATGTTATTTAGTTGATCAATAGAATTTTTTCATCTTTTAAGTTTTCAGCCTTTGCCTTTGTAGTAGAAGGTAAAACCCAAGGTTTATCGTGCCAGAGCTGCCGAAGCTCGGCATCGGCACTCCTCTCTCTCTCCCTCCCTCACCCCCCTCTCTCTCCCTTCCTCCCTCTCTCTCGAATCTTTTTTTAAAAATTATTGTCTTCCTCCTCTCGCGAGGAGGAAGACGATGTGCAGGCGACATTTTTTTTTTTTCAATGTCGCCTGCGCGTGTTTTTTTTTTAAATATAATAATATTTAATAAATATAAATTTTTTTAATTATCGCAAGTTCAGCTCGTCCCGAATTTGAAATTTACTGAAATCCGGCACGAAATAAATTCGTACTATCTGCTTTGGATATGTAATTGAGTTTTTATATTTTATTTTAGTATTTTTATTTCATAATGTTTTTATTATTATTTAAATAATTTTAATAGTTAAATAATAAATTGTACGGATCGGCGGCACGGCACGGTCGGCATATGTCGAGTTTCGGATTTACCGATACTTGACTTGGCACGGCACGGAAAACCTTGGTAGCCTTTTCTGGTTAAGCATGGTACTTTCCATTTATGCATGTTATTTTGGTTAACCATGGTGCTAACAAAGTTTATGTGAAGGTTTTGTTGTCCCTTGTGTCACTTACCATTTAGAATTTTTGAGCAGCATGTTCTTCGGGAGCTACCGTCATCTCCTGTTCCGGCATCTTGTTGTACTGCATTGCTGGAGGCCTATAGTAAGCAAATATGCTATTTTTAACCACGTTTGGGTTTCCTCTTTTTTAAATGTTATACGTATGATCTTGCGCTTTTGCACTATTACATAAGAAAAGTTTGCCTGTTTAAGTTAGCCCAGGAAAAGATTACTTGTTTAAGTTGGCCCCTTTTCAAATCCTGCACCGCTACCCTCCGCACTTTTGAATTACAGCTTCATGCAACTGTATCATGCACGATATATTTACAGTTTGTTGAGTTCTAGGCCTATTGGATCTCCATGATAGAGATCTTAATAGCTTAATTCTTGGCAAGCCCCCTATGGATTTCCTGAATATGATGGAGACACCTCTCAACTAAGAGCGTATAATCCCAGTTACGACTTCTTAAAGAGATATGACCTGCCCAGCATGTCAACCTTGTTCTGAGGAGTTCTTTGTGCCTTATGACTTTTTAAAATAATCAACGAGCAACAACAACAACAATAACAACATCCCAGTCATAAGTCCTACCGCGATGGGCTTGTGGAGAGTAGATGCATGCAAGTATGCTCCGAATGAGGTTCTTTCCGTAGGACCATTAGCTTGAGAAAGTAGATTCAAGACGCACGGGCAAGCAAACATACAAGTATATAGAACAAGAAATCACACGGATCATACTAACACAAGCATGAACCACGCACACATCAAATAGTAATAGTCAACGAACATTTCCAGTTATTTGTGCACAATCCAAAAGGTCCTTCTTTTCAATAACAAACCCTAATTCACTCATCCAGACATGGGGTGGTGGATGTTCTGGACTTACCCTACAGGAGTTTTGTCGGCTTAAGGTTTCTATGTAAGGCCTTTGGTAGGAGGTTAAATTATTTGTTGTTTGTAGCATAGTTTCCCCATTATTGGCCAAATAAATTGTTATGAACCAACTAGGCTTGCTCCGATCGGCGGCTTGGACGCAACGAATAAACACGGCGGCCGGTGGCGGCTCTATTTTACAAACTAATATATCTAAAAATAACTATTTTCTTCCATAATGAATAACAAAGAGTACATTAAATAGTTGTAGAGGCTATCCTTTACAATCCCACCAAATGTTCTTCCAAAACGTTATCCTAATACAATTCCAAATAATACTCTTTCATAATACAAATATTTCCTACTATATATTCTCGAAATATATATATCTAATACAAATCAAACTTAGACTCGACTCAGACTTGACTTTTGTTCCATGTCTTCATGCTGCTCGAACCCCTTTAATCTATTACATAACATAAATTAATTATCTTGACTGTTCGATTTTAGGGGTTTTGAAGTGTTTGACATACTTGTCCAAGCCAGCACTTGCCCTGAGGTTATCCCTTTTAATAACTTAGTATTATTTAGCTATAGAGAAAGCAGCCAGTGTTCTGCAAGTACTCGTTTCTTTAACTGTTTAACTTCTTTTTGGTAGCTGTTTTTGTTTAACTTCAGTTTCAGTGCATTCCTGTTATCTAGTTTCCAGGCTTATTGTTACTGTTTCCTTGACTTACTTTGCAAGCTCTTTGTTCAAATCGTTAAGACTTACTGCCTCAAAAATTTTATTTGATAAGGAATGGAGAACAAGGAAGCTCGCGTCAATGCTATGCGCACTGCTATATCGGATACCTTTCCTGAACCAAATCGCCGGTTGTTACAGAGGTTAGATAATAATTCTTAGTATCTTCTCATTTTAGTTGCATGTCACCTATTATTTGTCCAAATTTTTCTTACAAACCTGGCAGTTGGGAATTCTTAATGCCAAGAATCACTTGATTGGCTATTGTTTTAGTTTGACTAATGAAATATTATGGAAAATACGTGAGTTTCTTAAAATTGCAGATGAAAAAAAAGACTCCTATTACCTGTTGAAACAGTTATCCTTTTGGTTGAAATTCTACTGTTTGTGGAATAATTGTTCCATTGTAAGTTATCAACTTTCCAAGTCTTAGTGTCTTACAACATCCTGGTTTATACTTTAATGTAGTTAGAACTTTATAAAGAGTTACACATTAGTGACTAGCCTAACAAAAACCATCTTTTGTTTGGGCTAATGACCTATGAACTGGCGGTGGCTTATTTGAGGATAGCAATTTTACATTAGCCCAAAGATCTGAAACAAACTTCTAAAATGGTAAACAAAATTATGGATAAATAGAAACTACAGGAAGGCTTGATACTGGGAAAGTATACTTGAACTGATGTAGTACTTAGAACCTTAGTGAGGTCGATGAATTATATAGTGCGGATGCAGCTTGGATTTGCATATGCAATTTGTTTAACCACTTCTCTTCTTTATCCAGAATTCTGAAGATGATGCACATTATTGCTGTCCATACGTCTGAGAATCGGATGACTCCTTCTGCAGTAGCTGCTTGCATGGCACCTTTGTTACTGCGCCCGCTTTTGGCGGGTGAATGTGAGCTTGAGGGTGACTTCGATTTAAATGGTGATAGTTCTGCTCAGCTGTTGGCAGCAGCAAATGCTGCCAATAACGCACAGGCCATAATAACTGTTCTTTTAGAAGAGTATGAGCAGATATTTGATGTAAGTATGTCCCACTTGGTACCCCCCCTCCCCTCATTGAACTCAGCAGTTGTAACTTTCAGGACTATGTTTTTTAACTTTTGTTGCTTTTCCAATGTTTTCATCAAGGCAATGATAGTCATGAAAATTTCATCAAACTGTATTCTTAACAAATTTGGAGGTTGGAGGCAATATTAAGCTTTAGTCTAATATCAACTGTATTCCTGTTGGGTAGAAAGCAGCCAGATAGGCTTCAACTGGTGATAAAGTTCCATGATACTGAAAGAAATCAACTGCTAGATCTAAGTGGAATCAATTCCGATGGTCATGTCCTAGTAACCATTGCATGAGCGTCTTTGTTGGTCAAAGTTCTTTGTCTAGAGTGCAAGCCTGAATTGCTTTTTTGATTTGGTTGAGGCTAAGAGAGTTGCTTGCTGTGTAGGAGACCATTGAACTTATTATAAGAATTGCTCTCAAATATTTCATCATCAATTCAACAATCTTTCCCGTTCATTTCCACTAGTGTAGGGATGGTCGAGGATGTCAGACTGTACATTTAGGTTGTGAAACTACTAGGAAAAGGTTTCTTTATGCCTACTTTGAAATAAAGGTGGTGAAATAAAGGTGGTTGTCAGCAGAAGCTTCCCATTATCTACAACTTTAGTTGCATTTGGAAATTGGAGATACCTTTTTTTTTATGAATATACAACTCAGAAACTGCATCTCTTAGAGGGTTTACCCATGAGTTTTTTTAGTTACTCAATGATATGGTTTGAATAAACGTTCTAGATATGCTTTTGCTATTCTTGCAATG
The DNA here is from genome assembly GCA_002076135.1 of Xerophyta viscosa. NCBI lineage: Eukaryota > Viridiplantae > Streptophyta > Magnoliopsida > Pandanales > Velloziaceae > Xerophyta > Xerophyta viscosa. Next base: position 11,566,880 of record MJHO01000001.1, on the reverse strand, counting down.
AACATGTAAGCCAAAAAAAAATTATACCCTCTCTATGTTCATGCATAGAATGGAACATTTCCATAAAATTTCTGTTGCTTTTCACGAAGTTGGTCAGTAGATAGAGTTCCTTTCCTCTCTTTCTTCCAACTTTTTTTTTAGTGGAGGCTTCTAAAGGATATCTTCTTTAGTTGCATCTTCTGCACTTGTTGTTTCTTTTAATGGACAATGGTCAACTCAAACTGGCATGTTTCTATAGGATGACAACTTGCAAAGATGTTCCCTATCACCTGCTTCACAGGTTGAAGATAGTGGAAGTGAAGAATCAATGGATGAAGGAAATGTGGATGTTAAAGAAAATGGTTACCATGATGCAGAAAATGATGTTGATCCAGAAGCAGAAGATGATCTAGAACGTGTACTGAGTGGTAAACTGAGTGAAAGCAGCGGATATGATGGAAGCGATCTTTATGAGTATAAGGTTTTAATCCATGTCAGCAGCATCTTTTTTGATTTTCGACCCTTTTTTAAACTAGTAATTTATCTTTGGAGTTTTCCAATGGTCAGTTGTCTTGCATCTCTTTCAGTTGAGCTTAATCGTATCACTGTCTTAAACATCATCACCATATAATTGTCACATCTGAATTTAAATGAATGAATGGAAACGCAGATGCTTCCCTCAAATGTGTTCTCGACTTAGGCTACAGACGCATTATTTGGCCTTGTTAAGTTGCTTGGTATTAATGAATGAGGCTGATAAAGTAATAAAAGTAGTACAAACTGATGGGAACTTTTCTTCCAATTAGTTATTTGCTTTTAATAATTTGGTGAAGTTTGAGCATCTGGTTTTTCTAGGTTATATTTTCAAACAAGTAAACTTCTTTTTGGCGAAGTTGGATATAGATGATAGTAATCTCTTATAGTCTTTAGAATACATAATCTGTGTAATCTGTGTGGAGTAATTATGATTCTCATGAAATTCGGTGAGCTTTCTCTTTGTAGATTGTTGAACTACTTTGACTGATTTGAAACTAGAAGTGCTAGTTTTGTTCTCTCAGTGTATAATTGTATATCTTTCCGCAACTATGACAATCACTATACTCTACTCGGTGCGGATGATCCTATGAGGCATAGCAAAACAAATAACATTATATTCTGGTCCTTAATCTCTGTTGCAGGAAACAAAGGCTTTCTGGTTTTTATATTGTAGTGATGCTCGGTTCTATTGTTACTGTCTAAAGGAAGAAAGCAACTCCATATATATTGTAACCTACAGTCTAGAACCTGCGTCTAGCAACTTAAGCAACTCAATTCAGGAAATGTCTGTTGCTTTTTGCTAGTTTATTTGGTTCCCGTTGTATGTTAGACTCCTTATTTACCTTCACATCTGTTGGTGTTGAATTTGTTAGTTAATCCATGATGGTGCATTGCAGGTCTTTGCAGGTGACAGTTCTGATACTGAAATTTCTAGAGAAAGTCATACTGCAACAACGAAAGTGGAGATACATGGAAGTCCCTGTGATAATATTAATGATTCTCCATCAAAGGATCCTGAAAACTCATTGACTGAGGATGCTCCTGTGTCACCAATAGATGATTCTCCATTGTCAATGGGAGCTATACTTTCTTCATTTGACCCAGGAATTTCGTTTCCGGGTCCTGCTGCTGAATCTGGCATGGGACGTCGGCAAAGTAAAGTTAATGGGCCACGGCCTCCTATAAAACGTTCCAACTTCTGGGGACGTAACAATGTGAGTTTAATGACATGATATATGTTGCTTATTAGGTTTTGAGCTTTTTTGTGGCTTTTGTTGCTTTGATTTACTTAATGGTTGTCTATATTTCGTACATCTTTTTATTTTGTCCATTCTCGTGATTGATTCTTCATTAGATTTCCCTGTAGAGGATCCTTCAATATAGCAGTATATAGTACTTCTGGTCTGAGTATATGCTCTATTAATAACTTTTGAAGGTTTTCTTGCATTAGTTAATAGTTATGTTTATTAATTTATAGATGAGAAAGAATCAATCAGTGGAATCTGTAGGCTCATCTGGTGAAGAGGAGTAAGTTCCTTACTATATTTTTCAACATAGGATAATATTCTCTCCGTTTTTTGCTGTTTCTTCAAGATGAGAAACATTTTCCTTGTTTGCATGTTATACTTGCTGAATTTTTCATATTACACCTTGTTTCTTTTTGAAGACTTGCCATTCGAAGACTTGAGATGACTAAGAATGATTTGAAGATGCGCATAGCCAAGGAGGTAGTTCTCGCAAGCTGTTAATTGTCTATTTCTGCAATCAAACAGTTCAGAAGTGAAAATGGTTTTATGTTTCTCTCAGGCAAAAGGCAATGCAATTCTACAAGCAAGCCTGGAAAGAAGAAAGCAGGCCTTACATGAAAGGCGTTTAGCTTTGGAGCAAGATGTACTTGCGCTTCTTATCATAACATAACTGCTCAAAAACTTACTTTTTGGTGTTAGTTGCTTAATATTCGATTTTAGTTTGTGCTAAACATGTTCAGAAGAGCTTTTGTGCTACATGACTTATCTTTTGCACCTGATGTTTGGCAGGACATGCTTATGCTCATTTTGTTAAGTATGTGTTTTCTGCTTTTTCTATGATGTAAATAGGAAATGTCTCAATCTCCAAACTTAGGTTCTTCTTTCTTTCCTTTTTTTTTCTTTCTTTTTTTTTTGAAAAAAGAACCTCGAGTGGGTCTAAACCTATGTTCCAAAGTGTCTTCGCCTGGTATTTAAGCTCCACCTATGTGTATAATTGTTGATATTTTTAGGTAGAACTTTCCGAAATTGTGCAGAAGTTTCTTTAGAGCTCATCTGAACTCAGATCTGGTGCGTGTTGGGCATATATGCTGCTTTTAAAATTTATGTCTTTATTTATGACTTGTTTGGCAATGGATCTCTTTGTACGCTGACAATATATTACCATTAAATAAGGTACTATTTACTTGTATAAAACGGCTTGAGACAATTCTAAGACGTTCTGTTTGACTAATACATAATTTTCTTACCTATAAATAGTATCTTAGAGCCAATAGCGGCATCACTTTATGTATTCTCGTGCTTGTAATTTTTCAATAGGGGACAAAGTACTATTTGTTCCTAAAATGCTTGCCTTTCTTATGTCCACTATGAATTTAACCTGGTCTATGTGACTTCATAAGTGATACTTAATGTTCTATTCTATTTGGCAACTTACATCTTGAGTAGGTGGTTACGTTTGTTAGATAACCTTTTAACTTTTCCCATCTCTTCATCTAAGGTATCGAGACTCCAGGAGCAATTACAAGCTGAGAAGGACCTTAGGGTTGCTTTGGAGGTTGGTTTGAGTATGTCTTCAGGACAGTTTTCGAGTTCGAGAAGTCGAGACTCTAAGGTATCGGCTTCACTACTGTATGTTTTGACCTCTCGGTACTGTTTGGAATTTGCAATTATCTGGTTTTATAATATGTTTGATGCCTGAAGACAAGGGCAGAACTCGAGGAGATTGCCCTCGCTGAAGCGGATGTTGCAAGACTGAAGCAAAAAGTTGCGGAGCTTCACATCCAACTTAACCAACAACGGCAGCATTACGGTCCTCTTTCTCTTGCATGTGACCGATATCAGCACCTGCAAAGTCATATTTCTCAACAGTAATTTATCCCTACTCTTTTACGTTGAGCATCAGCAATTGTTCTAAATCATTCCTTACTGATTATATGATATTTTTTCCCCCAAAAACAATGTCTTCTTTGTGGCCCATATTGTTGAGAATTTAAATTGATAGATATTTTATTAACTGCTGCTGTATATTTTCTGGATGTTGTTGTTAATATTGGCTATTTTTTAAATCAGCTGGTATTTTCTGTAGTCATGATGAGATCATTGAGATGCCTCACTTGACTTGACTTCATTCTCCCATGAATTAAAGTTAACTTCAACAATACCTTTGTCCAGTAAGTAGTAGCACATTCACAGCTTTATTTGATGATTTTATTGCGAGTACTCGTAAGGATGATGCTTGACAAGTGTGTTTTAATAGATTTGATAAGGAGATTCCCTAAATATAACTGGCCCTGACACTTTTCACCTAATTTTTCATGCATGATCAATCTGTTACTAGACTTGAGTGTATATCCTGTCCTGACGGCACTTTCTAGTCTCTGTTTTGACTGTTCTTTGAACTAGTGAGATAGTCATGATAAACCGTTAAATAATTCTTATCGTCTGATCTAAGAAAATGAAGACTCAATTTCTTGTGTCTCTTGAGCACTCGAGACTGATAGGTGTACCTATATACTCGACAATGAGTTTTGACTTGTTTTCTATGTAAATGGTTTTCAGCTGTGCTAAGAAGCATAATTGGGCATATGTTGTTTGGCATTTCTTCCTTTGATTCTAAGATTGGGACCTGTTCCTACATATAATGGTTTATCCTCTGTGAATATTAACATAGACTGTCGATTTGGTTTATGGTATAGCATCTTTTCAAAGATGTCTTTACCTGATCTATGTAGCCAACCTTCTTCTGTTTTGCAGAAAATCTATTCAGCAGGATTTTGACATGAGCCTTGCTTTCTGCAATAATGAAAAGAAACAGAAGAATGAGGTATATATCATCAGATAATTATCTCTTAAGTGCATGTCTAGTGTAATTTGTGATATTGTTACAGCTGGCAATGAACTGGTACCTTTTCTTGATATTAACTTTTTAAAAGTTATAATAGATCTCCGAATTAGGATAGCAATCTCCGAGGGTAGATGGTAATCGAGGGCTACCCTGATTAGTCAGATTTTCCAGTAAATCTGATGAAAATCACATCAGATTTAGGATAACCAACCCTTTCTGACATGAAATGTACCCTAAGTTAATTAAAACCCTAAAATCTAAATCGCCAATGTAACCGCGACAGCTAGTCACCTCAGACTAACATCTCCACCAATGAATATCCGTCCAAACCGCTTCCACTGTGACATTGATAGCTACCTACCCCAAGCATAGGCTATAAGACCACCATCAAGGACTCCCTTTCGCCAAACCATAACTCCTTTGGCGCTCTACCTACCCAATCCTAGAAGTCTCTTCTTGCTTGCTTAAGAAGTTGCATTGTTATTATTTCTATGGTATCCGGTCTACAACCCAATCCAGTCATGAAATATACAGCGCCGTTATTTAAAAGAAAGGCCCCTCTTCAGATGCCAGAAATGGCATCTTCTTCCGTCTATTTCTTAAACATTAGCACGGCATTGTTATATCGTACTTTTGCTGCCGTTTTGGTGAGTGATGTCTCCTTCCGTGCCATGGTATGCACAGCAAATGTTTTCATAGGCTGGTACAATTTGAGGGTTTATAATGGACAATACGTATACGTCTTATAACCACCAAGACGACGGTGAACACCTACGTCTTATAGCCACTGACATGTGCGATTAATCAAAATTTAGACGTGGCAGATAGCTATCTTGCTTTCTCAAATATTTATTTCTAGCACAATGCTTTAATGTTCATTTTTTAAAAAATTATCTGTAGGAGAACTCTGCAGGAGCAGATTGGCGTTATACTACTGGCAAACGATCTTTAGACTCAAACCTGACTGGGTCGAAAGATATGGAGGCATCTACTAGCATGTCTTCAGAAGTTAATTCATTTATGGTTAACAATATGCCAAAGTTATCGGAGGTTAGTAAGTATGCTGTAAACACACCCTTTTTCATGGCTTTTAATGTTTAGAAGTGCTTTATTCCTCTAAATTTGAATTCTAAATACATGTAAGAAGCAATGTGAACATGATTTCCACTTGTTTGAATGTATGGTGGCATCTGAACCATTCTGTAGAGATGATTCCACCTTAATATCAGACATTATTTTTTATTTGGAGGTTCCTTGCATTGCTTTTTTTTTTTTTTTAAAATATTCTTATATGTTCTTACTAAGTTTCTGGTGGCAGGGAATGGATTATTTAAGGCAACCATCGGTGCCATCATCGACGTTAGTGGAGCTTACGACACGGCTTGACTTCTTTAAAGAACGGAGGTCGCAGCTGATGGAACAGCTCCATAGCCTTGATTTGAACCATGGAGCTGTTTCCCAGGGGTTGCCATATAAGGCCTCCCCTACGTGGACAAATCCAAGATAAGCCGTCTTAGTGCATCGTTACCTCGACACGTGTATATTCCTGATTGGAGCCTTCTTGTGCAGTTCCCGTCGTCAAGTTGAGCCATCTCTTGGCTGTTATAATGTAATATCTTATTTTCCCGTCATCTTTGTTTTTCTTAACCCTACTTTTTTTTTTACTTTTGTTTATGATATAGTTTCATGTTTTATTGGTGGTTTGGATGAAGGAGAAAATGAGTTTTAAGGCAGTAATGTTTGTATTTCTCCTAATATAAGTGGTAGTTGTATGATGTTATTTGGGGTATTTATGTTTTAATGTCCACAATACGAATTTTTAAAAATTTACCCTCCTAATTCAAAATGAATGGCCATCATCAAGTTAACCGTCATGTCTTTTAAGGAAAGGGATAATGGCAATTTGATTTATTTTTTTTAAGGGTCAAGGGGCATAAAACGTATTTTTGAATTAGGGAATTATAGGGGACATAAAAAGTAAATAAGCTGAGTTAACGTTTTTATGCTTTTGCTCTGTGCTAGAGTAATTAATGATCTATAAAAGCTTCGATTCATTTGCACATTGTTTATTTTGTTGACTCGTTAAAAGCCATGTATTCAACCTAATTGTGAATGTGTAATAATAAAATCGAAGCGCGGCATAGTTTCAGAGTTGCTGAAATGATGATGCATTTTATAGTTATTGAAATGATAATGCATTATCATTATCATAGAAAAGCAGTCTGCGAGACATTTTAGAGTTACTGAAATGGCTGTAATACAAAGCTCAGAGCTCGAGTTATTGTGCAGTAAGAGGTATGGGAAACATCATCTACTACCGATAAACTAACGCTTATGCTGTTGCTTTTGTTTTTGAACATTATAACTTATAGCTATGTAACGTATATCTTAGAGTAATTAAACATAAGAAAACAATTTCTATATTTAACTAAAAAATACCAAATTGAAAAATCAATTTATACATGAAAAAAGGCACACAATTAAATCTACTCGCAACACATTTGCTCCAGTTAATAGCATGGTTCATACCTTGAAAGCTCATGAGCTATTCCTACTTCCTAGTATTAGGCCCCAAACATAAAAAAAAAAGTACGTGTGTGTGTGTGTGTGTGTATATATATATATATATATAGAGAGAGAGAGAGAGAGAGAGAGAGAGAGAGAGAGAGAGAAGAGAGAGAGAGAGAATTTAACCTCGAACAAACTACTAACATATAAAATTTTATTACAACAGAAGCTACAACTCCCTACAATAACAGCACGCAAACTGGATACACATTCCCTATATTTGCCATACACAGTAGAGACCGACTGATAGAAGCCGACGTTCTAACCATTTCCGTCGTGGTGGAGCCCGTTTCCGTTCCCATCGATCTGAACAGGCGGGTTGTGCCGGTCCCGGGGCAGGCGTATTTGGCCGAGTGAGCCGGCGGGCACGAGCTCCAGATTCTCGCAGTTGCATAGCTCGATCATGAAACCGTCGGGATCGTTGAAAAAGAGTTGGTCGATCGGAGACCCTTCCTCTTCGTTGATGGTTCTCTTCAGATACTTTATATCCTTTCTCTGAAGCCTCCTTTCCATGGCTGCCATATCCTCACACTAATACATTGTTTTTTTTTTAATATTATATTAAACATAGATTAGATGTATATTATAATATGAGATGTAGAACAGTAGAAGTATATAATTTTTAAAATACACCTTAACATTAGCATTTAAAAATACATACAATTTTAATTAAAAAAATTATTTAAGAAATAAAATGCATAATTTTATAGTTATATCTAAATATAAATGTTTATCATTCGATAATGATAATGCACAGTAATATCTTCTTTAAAAATGGAATTTTTCTATATAAGCAGAAATATGTTACCTGGAAGGAGATATGGTTGTCCATCGGATCCAGCCGGTCCGGCGAAGCGTCGGGTATCTTCCCATCTTTCTTTTGGACAAGATGAATCCCCACACCATAGTTGAACAACCTATACATTAACGACCATCTTACATACAAATTAAAGATTAAAATATACATACAAAAAAAATTAAAAAAAAAAAAAAATCATAGTTAGAGCACTGCTAGAGAGCACTCATTCATCAGCCCATATCTATCACACTATGGAGGGTTAGATACAGCATCTCGGGATGGGTGTGGAGGAGATGAAAGGGTGAGATTACCTACCAGTACGACACAATGATACTTGGAAGTGGAGTTTATGAAATTTAATCTATGATTTGTAGAGATATTATCATGTCCTTCACCATGGATTAAGAATTAGATAATCACCATGCACCCTTGAAGTTGAGCGCCGGCGGCCTGTGCAGGAGAACGAAGCCGAGCACGTTGACGTAGAAATCGATGGACTTCTTCACCGATCGGCAGAGCCTCGAGACATGGTTGAGCGCCATTAATGGCGGCCCATCGTTCTCGTCGACGTCTCCGTCACCGCCGCTTCTGTTCGTACTCTGCTTCTGCTGCTCTTGATCTTCTTCAAGTACGTCTCCCATGATCTCAGATTACTTAAAAACTTTCCAGAATAAGTTAGGGTTTAGGGGATTATAATATGGTCTATAAATAGGAGATAAAAGAGTAACAGGTTCGGGGACGCGTGGATGGTTGCACTGCACCATGAGAAGTGTTACGTGGAGGTTTAGAGATGCTGCGGGAGATTCGCCACCGCCATGCGATTGTATCCTCTTCTGGTGTTGATAGCTCACGCTTTAAATCTGCACTACACAATCTCGAGGGGATGAAGATTAAAATCTACACCGTTAAAAGCAACGGTGAGCGGTAGAAGGAGCGACAGGAGGAGCGAAGAACACGATGGCTGGTGCACAGTGCACTCCACGAACATTTGCTAGAAGCCTAGAACATCCACGAAACGAACGTCCAGGAAACTTAGATTTCGAGATCGGTACTATTTGATTATTCTTCGTTTTTGCAGTTAAAAAGGTGTTACAGTGTCGAGAAGTTGTCCAAAGTTATCTGAATGTCATAAACTATATAAAAAAAAATTATAATATTATTTTTTAATATAAAATTTTCAAAATTTGAAAGTTGACATTTCTAATCACTCACAATAAGATTTGTTAGAATTCAAAATTTAGCATAGCTTTTTTATTAGGGATAGACCATAATTATTTTCGATATCCAACGGTACTAACCAATTGAGTCAATGTTTGTTGGTGCGATAAGCATTCTTTGCCACCAAAATAATCCAAGGTAACATGTATCCTAACTTTGCTATTGTTCGTTACAACTTTGGTAATTACCCTCACTTGTTAAGTTGAGCCCTTCGGTTAAACGGTTACGGACTTTGGAACTGAAGTAAGTTGGAACTGAAGTGAGATGAAGTTGAGCCCTTCGGTGAAATGGTCATTTAAGAATTTGCATATTACGGCAATCGTACAAGATGAATTGGTTACGAGCATAATCATACAAGATGGTTCTACATGTGTACGTAGAAAATTATAGTTCACGAGTTAGCGGAGGCCAAAGGAGAGGTTTCGCCTCGTTATCTCAAAAAATAAAATACGTGCATAGCTTTTCTTACAAATATATATAAAAAAGATTAAAAGGCAATTTTTAATTATCATTTGATTATTTTACAATGTAATTAACTAATTTAGTATATATTTTTGACATGTTTCATGTTTGTTGTCTTTTGAACTAAAATTTCCTAAAGTTTATGTTAATTCAATAAATCTATGCTTGCTGCTTAGTTCTTTGATCATATTGATATTGAATGAGGCGCTGTGATAGGTTTCCACCTCAATTTTATATATATATATATATATATATATATATATATATATATATATATATATATATATATATATATGTGTGTGTGTGTGTGTGTGTTTGGTGTACGATCAAGTCATTCATCTAGAACTTTTATTTTAGATCTTAAATATCTGACATTGTGACCCAGTTTATTTAGCCGCATAATCTCTGTCTATTTTCTGCTCTGCATCTTCATAATGAAAAATGGTTGGGAGCACGGAACTCAGCAAAAAAAAAAAAAAAATCGAAAAACATGTTTTTCAGAGTAGAAAACGCATTTCCAAAGCGCACTCCATCAACCGCCATGATTTGGAGGCCATTTTTAAAACGCGTTTTCCAGTCACATTTTCTATTTTTTAGTATTTTTAACCGTACGGAGTTCCGTGCCGAAAACCAACTCCCCTTCATAATATAGCCTAAAGCATTTTCCTAGTTTAACTCTTATTTATAGTTTAGTTCAGTACGGTTACGCTTGTAAAAATTTCGCAGTGGTTCAGGAGACAAACAGACCCTTAGAATAAAAAGGTAGCTACGGAGACAAGCATAGCGGTTTTCTGCATATTTGATATCCATACGAAAGCGTGCACTCATATAAAAGATCTCACGACTATAATTTTAAAAAATAATAATAATGAGAATAGAAAAGTAGTCAAACAGATTAATTAATTGAGTTATTATTTGAAGATTAAAAGAGTTTCATCTTGGTTAAATAACTTGATTTGAAGATAGTTTGAAAAAGGTATTAAAGTTTCATTCCTGGGTAAAGGAAAAGCAGCCACACTTATTTGAATAACTCTTACTAGTGATATCCAACTGGCTGTAACCGGCTAAGAACTCGAACACATCAATAAATGACCAAACAAAGTATCCTCTAACATCCGTTTCGTTGCTGCAGAAAAGGATAAAACTGGTTAAAATCATACCCTAGCTCTACTATTTCTGTGTATAATACTTTTCCAGATTTATCAAACCTGATAGCATCCAGCACGCTCTCGATGTGATCATTTTTAGGTAGTATACTCTGGCAGTGTCATTGAGCCCGTCGTCGTCTCCAATGCTGTAACCTGTTTATATTGTTGTCAATCAATCATCAGGTAGAGGGGGGTGGCGGAATATCGCAGTGGATGGACGGGAGCTCATGAAAACATCCTACTCAACTTCGGATCCTCACGCCGTTAGTTTAAGGGATATATATATTCGAGCTTTGATAGTAACGCGCATCATAAGCTTGTTTCTCCAAAAAATATCAGCCAAGGATTGTCTCATTCCGGATAGAGACGGATCCGGGTAAGGATAGCGCTCGTTTCTCCAAAAATTCATTAGGTATAGAACGAACTTTGAAGATGATATGATATTGCTATTACTTTGTAGCATTAACTGTTTCGGGAACTCTCAATGTTTATCACTTTAAGTATGTGAAGAGGAGGAAAGTCACACCATTTGAGTTTCTTTAGAGGTGAAATTAGATGTAGAAAGAATTTATTGCAAGGAACTAGGCATCTAAACCAAATATTAACAGGCGGTGAAGTCTTGATTAATTTTGGGGCGATTCTTCCTCAACAATCACCCCTTGGTTTCTCTAATGAGATGATTCTCTTGATTAATGTTTTATAAAGGAGTGAAAACTAATTACCATTCTCATGGACGTATATTGGGGGATTCGCATATGCTTGCTTGATATACTCTAGCAACTTCTTTAGCACGCGAGGGTACGAGCTTACATGTGTAGGAACAAACTGTTTCACGAAGTAGATAAATGGTTGAGTAGAATATGAAAGTAGTAACAATATAGTGAAGAAAGAGGTACTCGCTAACCTGGCCAGTAGTGGGCGTATCGTTTTTAGATTCTGCATTGAGATGTACACAAATTTAGTGAACTCAGTCTATAACTTGATTCCTATCCGTATTGATAATAAGAAGACAAACCTGCCACTAATCACGAGCTTCTGTTTAACAAATGGCAACAATGTTCATTGATGAACTCCATTTCAATACTTTCCATTCCCTTCAAGCTGTCACCCTGTAAATCACACCATCCAGTGAAACTAAAGTGACTCAAATGAGACTTTCAGTATAACAGGTTCACAAAATCCAAATGCCCAAGTAGGTTAAATGATATGAATGCAAAACATATTTTACATAATAATACATACTAAAGCTCAGCCAACTTAGGGACCAGGCTTTGGGGGAAAGAGGAGTGCAAGAGAATCATGCTTCAGTCAATAAAGATTTCATATTGAGAAGAGAGCATGATTTCACAAACTAAAAAACCACAGTCGAGTGTAACAAATTCCTAGTCAAAGCCTTCTGCCAAAACTATTGTGATCATCAAGATTCCATCTAAACAGGTCCACTTATTTGAAGAAAATAGTAAACCCATTTAAGGACACTACTTGGCATTTCATTCATAAAATTGTTTAATCAGTTGCAACTACGAATTCAAACATTAAAAAATAGGTCGCTGCAGTACTCATGAGAGTTGGAAACACTCTTTGCAGCAGTACAAACATAGATCATACATTTTCACAGAGACACACCAACTTTTTGAAATCTAAGACACATAGGACTCAAACAAACTTTTGAAATGCTCTGCAACAAGGACGCCTGGATGCCAAACTTCACCGAGAGAAGAATATTAAAAGGAAGAAACACGATGCAACTGTTGCCTGATATATAAACCAACAGTTACTAAACCTAATAAGTTACCAACAAACAACAATGTCACTGAGTACCAAAGCCAACTTCCAGACAGAGAAGCTAACTCGTAGTTTTGTCAAGTATCAGCTAACATATTAAACTCCTTTGACTAACTAATACATGGCAATAATGGCGGTCTCATTTAGTTGAGCTACACATGACATTCCAAACACAGCAAGCACAGTACTTAATCTTCCTTCAGTTCAGCAGATCGGCTATAGTAAGGTTTCGCCCATCAAAAGCAGTACGTAAGCATATGAATCGACAAAAATTAAACTTCTTGCTATCCTATCAAGTTTTATGGTCTTACAGCAGGGGAGCGAGAACGCGACAAGCTCCTGCTCCTGCTAGGGCTCCTCTTTTTTGGACTTCCGTTGATCCGTTTGTCATGATATGGCTGCAAAATAGAAATTAAGTAGAAGGATACAACGAATAGTCAATAATCACTTGTTAAGACTTACAGAAGTCACAGGCTGGATCTCGATCTTGACCTGCAAAAAAAGTTCCACAAACAACTGATATTTAATACCCAAATGTAGCAACAACACCTTGATCCAAAAGAGCCTTGAAGCCACTTCCATGTCAGAGTTATCATGAAGGAAAGATTTCAAAGGGACTCTGTGATACCAGATCTTAAACTAGAACATACTTCACGAAATGCTAAAAGTCAAGAAGGGAGTTATAAAAGGTATTCATAAAAATATTCGAATAAGCAGGGAGAATCCAGTCGTATCTTCAAATGATAGTCCCCAATTCGTATCATTTGATATACTTCATCTGGAAAATAGTTTCTGCACAATACCTAGTCCCATTTCCAGCAAGCTGAGTATTATCTCAGGTATTTTCATATAAATGTTAGTCTACATAACCTATTTATATAATCACTAATATCATAAGTATCAACTATATTACATATTTCTAAGTATAGTCATCATCAAAACACAAAAACCCAACAGTCTCACCCTTTTTAGTGATGACAAAACTTAGAGAATGTCACAGGATCAAGAAGCGGAGACCTGTTCCGTGAAGATCAACTTAGCAACAAAATTAATTGCAAAAATCTGGTAAAACATTACAATTATCCCACCAGCATGGCCTGTATTTGTTAAAGCATCCATGCATGAGCGCCTTTTACAAAGGAAAATGAAAATCAAATAAAACAAAATTTTAATGAAAGGACTGCAGAAGTACTAATTCTGTGTACATCACCACATAAATCTATAAGCTTTTCCTTTTAACGGCGCATTGCCCATGGTCACATGTCACCATCTTCACTATCTTTATGTTCTTGATCATCTTCCTCGCCACCTTCACCATCTTCTTGTATCTCATCTGTCGTTTCTTTTTCTACATCATTCACAATAAATATTCAAATAAAGCAAATTTTAATAAAAACTAGGAAAAGAAGGGCAGACACATCACAGATAATTAATACGGACGGATATGATGCAGAATTTCAAGCTACGAATATGGTCATCACGACGAGATTTTGGCTCAACCAGTACTATGATATACCTTGCAGACTATTGGTAATCACCAGTCAAAAGAATGGGTGATAGACATAAAAAAGGCCTTTCTAGCTATTATCATGTCTCATACATGTAAAATAGAAAAGAAGTACTATGCACATTTTCATTACAAAAACATACAGAAACTGGAGCATGACAAATTTACAGGATTCAGCTTGAAACATGAATTCCATGTAGATATGCATTCAGCATACAGACCAATTCTCAGAACGAAATTATTTGCAATTCAATTTTATTATACTGGCGTGATTAAACACACTCACCGTATTCAGAGAAGATGACACCTCCAGAGCATAATCCTTCTTCAATTTTTACTAAACGGAGAGTCATCCTAGGTCCAATCTCTTGTAATCTCACAGCACTCTTGGTAGATGCACGGTTCACTCGGCCAAGGTCATTGGGCAGGCTTACAGTCGCAGATTCTTCATCTGCTTCACTTTCTGACCCATAACCAGCCCTTGAAAATTGAAATAAAACTTTAGAAATTCGCAAAAAAGGCAAACAATATTCTGACTCTTTTAATCAATAGACCAAAACACTTTTAAAAAAAGAAAAAAAGAAGCAAATAATTTCCAGAAAATTCAGAAAAAAAAAAGTGATCGATGTGAGTATCAAAGAGTAATCTACATTAAGGCCAAAGTTGCATTAATGAATCTACACGGCTCTCATTCTTTTCCTTTGAACAGTTGAGGCAATCTGATTGAAAATTTAACCATAGAATCATACGCCGAATCAAAGCAGTAAACATGACTAAGCTCAATCATTAGCAACAAGTAGCTGCCATTCAATGTGGCACGTCATCCAATGGGCAAAATGCTAGAGATTAATAAATATAGATACCCTATATCATGTTCCTGTAATCATTCTTAGCTCTTAAGCATCAGATATACACTGGTAAAACACCTTAAATTCATATATAACTAATAAGCAAATTAATCTCCGTATTTGTCATTCTAGATAGGCACCCCAGTATTACAGCCAAGGATGAAATAATCTTACTTGGTAACAAAGTCACTAACATCTTGAAGACTCCTAAGATCAGGCACATGATGATTTTGCACAAATTTTCTAATTCTTCGAGAGACACCAATAGGTTGCAATCTGATTGAATAATGCCGGAAATCAATAAGTTTTGTTTCGCTGTTATAGTTTAACAAGACAATTCTCTGACATGATGATAGCTTCACCTGTAAAAGAATAAGAGTTCAATTTTCAGGTTTCTCTACGTGGAAACTAAATCAACGAAACACATATACGAGTTTTTTGGAGAGAGACTGCGCTAACAGTATTTATATCAATTGCTGGAAATATGTTCTGAAACATTATAGTTGTAAGCTTCAAGTGTTGTAAACCTCCGCTTCCAAATCCAGAAAGTACAATCTGGCAAATCAGAGAAGCCATACATCTAAAAAAGAGCCCGGAAATAAATGCAAGAAATATATAATTACATGTGAAAGCGTTAGAACAAAAAAGTATGCAGGAGGTGAATAAGAGAGTGCAGATAAAAACTAAAAGTGCAATTGTTAAAATAGTATGAGTTGTGAATTATATTTGTGGCGCCACCATCATTATCTATAGTAGAAACTTACCAACGGAGAATTCTTAAAAAGTTCTGGAGGGCACCTTGGACGAGCTTGTGATCGAGCCACATCTGCTGCCAATGCATAATCACGTATTTCAAATGTAAGAGTTGGACCTTGTGGAGTTCTTGCGACACGTAAATGCGGCACACTCTTTGGATTCGATAAAATTAGAAAATGAGTTACACCCATCGGCCCTGCCACATTCAGAAAGTCCTTGAGATTATTACGTTTCTTTTCCTGCAATAAAAACAAGCATTATGCTTATGTTAGGTTTCTACGTCCTCAGTGTGAAAAAAGAACAACTTACAAATATGTGGTATTCAATAGAACTTTCATAAATTTGTGGTATCAAATAGAATTTGAATGACTGAGACTAATCACATTTCATTTACTCCCCAAGCATAGGCATAGTTCAGCATATATAAAAGAGATAAAAGAGTTTCAAAGGAACAAAACAGGTTATGGAACCATAGAATAATGCATAACAGTATACTTAAATTGAATAGACAATTATTTGCACATGAACTGCAAGCCATGAGGAAAATCTCATAACAAGGAAGGCACTTTCAAGGGGGGAAATGATAAAGCTGCAGTATATCATGCAGAAGAAGCATTAGACTTAGCTAGTACTAATCACATCTTAGAATGTCAAATAACGTTAACGTCACAAGAATGAGAAGTAACCTTCCAACATTGCAGGTCAAGCTAAGGATACTCTTGCCAGTGTATTTGATCGATCCCTAAACATGTTTAAGTTTACTTGCTAGTTTACATGTTTAAGAAATCTACTTGTTAGTTTACTCATTAATTTACACTTATGATAGCTAATGCAACTTGTGAAAGAGTATGGTAGTCCTAGCAGCATCATGAAGGCGAACTACTAAAGCACTTCCACCTCAAGAAAATAAAGCATGACATCAATGACTTTGATGCCTAAGACAAGAAATGTACATACTTGTACCATCAAAATTAGTATAAACCTTTTAAATAAAACTTAATGATACATTGTTATGAACTGACCAAGTAGGCTCCCATCGGCGACCCAGATGTGGCAAATAAACACCGTTGATCCGGATGCGGCGAATAAAATACCGGCAACCCGGTGGCTGCTCTATCTACAAACTAATTTATCTAAAATAACTATTTTCTTTCATAATCACTAACAAATGGTATATCCATATTTATAAAGGCTAGTTCTCCAAAATCCTACCAAATATTTCTCTTTAAAATATTCCTCAAAAATAACTCAAAATAATATATTTTCTAATATATTCTATTAAATATTATCCACATAATATTCCTAATATATAACCCTAAATTAACATTCAACACAGACTTAACCCTTGATCCATTTCTTGTCTTCATGCGGCTGGAACTCATTTGACCTGGTACATAACATACATCTACTTATCTTAGTTACTCATAGTGCCTCTCATCTCCTCTATTAATTGCAAGCACGAGCTTTCCAGGCATTTTAACTCTTAAATAAGCTATTTGTTTAATTTCTTTCTAACAGCTTTTAACATCACATCATAACATTATGGGTTAACTTTAATATCTACCAACATGAGATTTTTTGTACTAGCGAACTTATTGAACAAATGTTGTAAAAAATTGTATCAATAGGTTAAAGTGTTAAACAATAAATTAAAGTTGATGATTGTAAACATCAGCATTACAAAGGCATCATAAGAAAGATAATCAAGAATAGGGGAACACATATCTACATACTAAATAAATATGTACAAAATGCAATGGTTTTATGTGCACCATTAGGCTTCTACCGTCTTCAAGTGCGCACATTTTAACAATAATTGTTTCAAGTCCATGCAAATAGTTAACATATCTCATGGTGAAACAAAGTTAATAAACTTGTCAACCAGATACTGAGTTCATCACAAGCACAGCTACAACTTTAAAAGCTCACTCGGAGACAATTTCGCAAGTCCAACTACATCTCAGTTTCCTCGAAAGATTCAGATTCAAATTTCTTTTTCAACTATATAACAGCCATATCGCAGACAAAACTTCATAAAAGCATATTACAGACAAAAACTGTTCACTGTTCAACAATCTCTATGCAAACAAATAATTTCCCCAGTAACCTGATCGGGCATACACTCAGGTAGTGTCAATGAGCATTCATATTTAAAATCTTCTGCATAATTTAAGCAGATCTTTGAATTCACCGTAGTAGTGCCGTGCCGTTGAATTTGGATCATCAACTACCTTCAGCACAACATTTAAAAAAAAAAATAAAAAAAAAAAAAAAAAACAGCGAGGCTATGTTTAATCTTCCTAAGCTGAAACTTTCAAAGTTTCAATTTGATACAATCACCGAACACCATCACTTACCTTCAGAACCAATTAATGACACTTACATCATTTAATGTCCCCTAAGTTCAACCTATTTTCATGTCCTAACTGACTGCTCCCAGCAAAAATTAATGTACTATAAATGTTGGCAAATATTTTATAAAATAAATCGTACCTTGAGCTTGAGAGCGGTGTGGGGGAGCATGAGCTTGCGGAGGTCGAGCTCGAGCTGACGTAGTGGTCCAGGGATCTTCCCGCGCGCGAAAACGAAGCTCTTGGGGATCTTCTCACCTGTGACGTGGTCAACGGTCGCTCCCATCTGCGCCTTCTTCACCACCGCCGGTGGCTTCACCCCCACCCTGCTCCGCCGTTTCTGCATCCATGAATTGATTGGTTAATGACTGAATTAATTGCAAATGGAATTGCTGCCTAATTGGAGATCGGATTACGTTGTTCACGCGAGCCATGGAGATGGAGAGAGATTCCTTGGAACAACTACGACGGAACCGAACTGTCGAAGTGTTTGAGGGACTCGCCGCAAGTCGGCGCGGGCGAGACGCTGAACGGCAGCGGCGGCGCCGGCGCCTACGCGGGCCGCTGGCGAGACACCGAGATCGGAGATCAGAAGCGGCGGCGCGGGCGAGACACCGTCACACCGAGATCAGCAGCGGCGGCGCGCCGCGCGAGATCAGCAGCAGCGGCTTCACCTCACCTTCCGAGGCATCGACGTCGGAGCTGCAGATCAGATCAGGCGGCGCAGGATTGCCGGAGCGGCGCGGAGCGACTCGCAGTAGATTAGGGATTTAGGGGACGCGGCGCGGGGGGCGGGGGGAGGGGTGGGGGCGGTGTGGTGGGCCGTTTTGTGGGTTGGGGTAAGACTTTATATTAAAAATAAAAATATAAATATAAAAAATAAAAAATAAAAAAAAGACACAAAAAGAGGGCACGGTGAGGAGTCGAACTCGCAACCAAGGCAGCGCGAGCGGCACGTCACTGCAGCTGCAAAAAATTAGCTAAACGATTAAGGCTCGCGTTTGTAATCATTTATATACATACATACATACATATATGGTATTTGGTCCCGAAAGCAGGATAGTCAATTGACTATCCTGCTTCTTCACCACCGCTGGCGGCGGCTTCACCCCCACCCTACTCCGCCGTTTCTGCATCAATGAATTGATTGGTTAATAACTGAATTAATTGCAACTTTGTGATGGAATTGCTGACTATTTGGATATCGGATTACGTTGTTCTCGCGAGCCATGGAGATGGAGAGAGATTCCTTGGAACAACTACGACGGAACCGAACTGTCGAGGTGTTTGATGGACTCGATGCAAGTCGCCGCTGCTTTAGGGTTTAGTCAAAAAAAGCCCACCTTTATAAAATTGTTCTAAATAATTGTTTTAAACTTTTTTATAAAATCACTCCAAAAAATGCTATTGACCAGCCACACCCTCCACAAATTCCAATAATCCGTTTGAATAAAAAAAAATTGAACGTATTTTTTGAAAAAAAATTTAACATAAAAATTATAAATCTTAATAAAATTTATAACTTTTATATTAAAAAAATTTTCAAAAATTATTTTTAAAGATACGAGGTGGGGCTCCAATATTTGACGGATTTAAAATGGATTTCAAAAATAGTACTTAAATCCGTTAACTATTGGAGCTCCAAATCATCTATTTAAAAATATTTTTTTGAAAATAATTTCAACATAAAAGTTGTAGATTTTATCAAAATTTATAATTTTGATGTTTGAAGTTTTTTCAAAAATGCTCTTAAATTGTTATATTTTGAATTTTAATTAAATTGGTGGCGAACTTTGTAGATTTATTGGTGAAACGGTGGTGCGCGTAGCAGCGTTCAATTTTTATGTTGAAAATATTTCTAAATTATTATATTCAGGTATTGAAAATAGTCAGATTTAACTATGATCGAAACTTGAGTTTAGATTCAAGTGCAATAAAATTTTAACTTTGCAACTCTTCGGTGTTATATTTAGATAAGATGAAATTAATTACAATACACATGGATAGAAAAAGAAAATGAAGAAAAGAAAAGAGCAGACATCGGCCAGCATATAAGGGACTACATTCAGCTCTACTCAAATAGACTCGCCACACAGAGACACAGAGAGAGAGAGAGGAAGTAACTCTCTGGAGAAAACACTCCGTCTCTCCCATTGTTCGCGGTTTTTTTTTTTTTTGCAATCAAATTCTAAAATTCTCTATGGTACTCTAACTGAACTTTGAATCAATCATTCTATCCAACCAAATGTTATCCTATTTATTTCTACTTATCCAACCTTGTTCTCAATTGCTTTCTATCTATTATCGGATTTTTTGGTTAGACTGAGCTTTGGAGTCATGGGTTGTTAGTAGATTATTAGTTTGATTTA